>CM076846.1:22842255-23343692 GCA_039519185.1 Astragalus membranaceus
CGGTTGACATTTCTATGATAGAATAGAAAATCAACAGCCATTTCAGCATTGAATTCCATTATGTGCCAAAAAAACTACAGGAAAAAAGATGACGTGTAAAAGATAAGAGCACTAACTGTATAATGGTTTGTTGACCTACGAACAAAGCCTATTTATATAAGTAGTTGTATGAAAATTGTTTGAAAATGAAATTTCTTTTAAGTTGAGTTTCATTACTATTGATTATTAATCAATGTTTTTTTAGAAAATAAAACTGAATTAGCATTTATTATTTTTCTCTCAAATTGTTGTAAAGTTAACACCTAGGATTAGTGGTCTTGAAAAACATTTTACTTTGTATTATTTAAAATTAAATATTATAAAAATGGTATATCAATTTATTTTTTATATTGTGAGAGTTTTTAATATGTTTAAAATGAAATTTTGTTAGGGAAATTTTTATAAATGAATTATTAACATTATTTGAATTTTTATAATTCGGTTTCAGAATTTTTTTGTTTTATCATACTTTTTTTAAATATCACAGATATTTTTAAAATAGGAATTTATCTTTGTAGTGTTATGAAAAAAAACGGAATATTAAATGTAAATTAATTGTTTGAATGCATTAATTATTATTTCTCAAATTGTTGTATGAGTGACACCTAGGATAATTGGCCTCGAGACTCATTTTACTTTGTATTATTTTAGATAATAACTATAAATATCCGTATATCATACTTAATAAAAGGAAATTACTCATAATAATTAAACTAGATAGTCAATATAAGACAAAGTTACATCATATGATCTTCAAATTAGATAGCCAATAATTCAAAAGTTACATCATATGTCAAAGTTTGATATATATCCAAAATAAGTCATGTCATTGGGAGGACGGGGATCACTCGAGAGATCCACTAATTTTCTTTGCTTCCATCCGATGATCTTCTAACATTACTTGGTGATGAACTCTCACTTCCATCATTAGTTTCCTACAAAACAGAATATTTTTTAACATCTATTCTTCATGATAATGCAAATAACATGATCATAATCGCATAAATGGATACAACTATTCTTAATTAGTGCAGGTTTTTTAGATTCACTGTGTATACTTAGTGCTACTATTTGATTTTGAGAGATGATATTCCCATCCATGATCAAGGTTCATGTTATTCTTGCTGATTAAATTAGAAAACTCTTAAATGATTCAACAATGCACCCATCACTACTTCAGATCAGCCTAACATGTTAGGATTTTTAATAATAGGCTGAGAAGCCTCATTACCAACAACAGGTGGACTAAAATCTGGATCATTGGGAATCAAACTAGGTTGTCCAGATGTGTTCAAGGAAGATGGTTCCTGAATGTGAGGAGCTCCTGCCAATTATTTTGCGGAAATTCTTAATTCACCTCGGCTTTGTCATATCTGCACATAAAGATTAAAGAATCAATTAATACTAAACTACATTAATGACTAAATGATCATGTTAAAGGAGTTACATCAGCTGCCACAAGGGTTAGTTTGAAGCTATGAAGCTTGGATACCAGATACGATACGGGATACGACACGATATGGATACGGGGATACGGGAAAATTTTGAAAATCAAGATACGAGACGGCTGGGATACTTTAATAAAAAATTAAATTAAAATTTAAATATATAAAAACATAACAGAAAAAATAAAATAGAATAGAAACACAAATAGAAAAAAGTAACGGTGGACAAGTAACTGAGACCACCCGAAATCGTATAATACGAATAGTCAGTGGCAGAAATAGATGACTTTTTATAGACTAAGATATTCATATTAGTACGTAATTGGTCAATAAAACATAAGCATATCATTAGTCAATATATATTCATCACATTGTAGAAATAAATACTCATGATCTTATCAAGTAGAGATAGTTACGTATATTTATCCCACTCATATCACAATGTATTACTTCTTCTATTATTGTATTACGAAAAAACATATAATTTTGTCTTTTAGTTATTGAGGTATTAAAGTGTATCATATATGAGTGACAATCATGTGCTTAGTTGGTAAGAGGTATCGAAAAAGTATCTGAGAAGTATCACTACAACATTTTTTGTCTCTGGCAACACATCCATTGACAACATGCAAAAAATGTTGCTTAAATCATATCAGACAACATTTGGGAACTGTTGCCTCTAAATCAATGTTTTATAGCACACTCTTTTGGCAACACTGAATAAAGGTTCCTTAAATTCTATATGACTACATTTTTAGATTGTTGCTATCCTGTTTCGTTTGCAACATTTAATAACTGTTCCCTAAACTTTCACTAGCAACAGTTTCTAATTGTTACACTAATTATTTTAAACGGGAACATTTCTTTTGGTGTTGCCTTTAAAATTATATTTAAAAATTAGATTTGGTTGAATTTCCTTTCAATATTTTTTCATTTCATTTTAGGCGGTACTATCTTTATTTCATTTAGGCGGTAAAATTTTTACTCATTCCCTCTTTTTTTACAGCTAATTCACTCATCCTCCTAAAACTAAAGAAAAGATATTATTTACTTTTTTTCAGAAAAATTAAATCTGTTACAGAATCCCTATCTCTCGTTCACTTCCCTCACGCTGCTTCTCTCACGCTGCTTCACTCATCACTCATCGCTCTGGTTCACTTCCCTCACGCTGCTTCTCTCACGCTGCTTCCTCACCCTCTCTTTCACTTCCCTCACGCTGCTTCCTCTCCCTCTCACCTTTCACTCTACGCCTCCGCCTCTGCCTCCACCAGCCTCCACCCCTATCGTTGCTCAGCGGGTCCTTCGCTTCTCACCACCACCATTTCGTCTTCCCCTCTTCAACCACAGTTCATCGCCAATCCGAACCATAACCAGAAAATGGCTTCTTCTTCTTCCTCAGGCGCTGTCTCTCTCGCTTCCCTCTCTCAGTCGCAGAACCGGTCTCCAATTTCCTCTTCCTCAGGCGCTGTCTCTCTGGCTTCTTCTTCTTCAGTTCTTCTTCTTCTTCTCAGGTTAGTTTTTTCTTCTCTTCTTTGATGATTGTTTGATTTGGGGAAAATTGTTCAATTTCTGCATGAATTGAAAACCCTAATTTCTGATTTTTTTTAATTTGGAAACCACATCTGAATTAAGTAATGTGGCCGTGTGTGTATAACCCTGGATTGAAAATATTGTTACATGCTTATATGCTCATAAGTCATAAACCTGCAGTTTTGATGCTTCGTGAACAATTTGCGTCTACGGTGGCCTCTTGTTCTACTAGTTTTTCAGCTCAGAATTTTCCTACCTCAGTTCTTTTACAAGAGCAACGTGATGAATATAGGCCTCTATTGCACATTTCTAAGGAAGACAGGACATGCCAGGTTTCCAATTTTATTCATATACTCACTTTACTTCATCAAACTTAGGTTACTTCTTCATATTTTTTGTACTTTGTTCTCAAATCAATTAGAATTGATTCACGGTCCACTGGCCTATGAAGCACCAACACTTCTTCTTGAGGTGCTGATCACTCCTAAATAATAAGGTGTTTTATTAAACATGAATGCACTAATTGGTTCTTTTAGGTTTCTAATTTATAAAATTTTCTACTTCATCACATAATGGCATAATGCCTAATGGACAAACTGTCAATTAGTCTTTCCTTTGTTTTATTTCAGGCAATATTAAATACAAAGCAGATGGATATGGTCTCTGTTCATGAAGAGAATAACACTGGCAATACTGATCAGGTAGCTCATGACTTTAGGCAGCACCTGCATGACTTTTGGGTTAGTTCAATCTTCTTGGCCAACCTGATCAATGTGGTAACATTTCAGTGACTCTGTCCATTACCAAACCAAATCAATGTCCATGAAAGCCTTGAGAATGGTTATAAATTTTATGTTTTTTTTGTGTCCTAATTTTAATGTTTTAAAGCTCGTGTGTCAATGTCCATTACAAAATCAATGTCCAAAGCTTGTGTTCTTATTGTTGAAACTTGAAAGATTAGATACCCATATGTTTTATGCCCGTAAGAGGGAGAGAGGCAATAGTTTCTGTTTTGGTAAGTGAGTAGAGAAGCTAAATGGTGGAGTTTGACTTTGCTGCAAGTCTGAACCCAGCCCTTCTGAAATTCTATCATTGTGTTGAATCTTTTGAAACAAGTTCTCCGCATACTGTTGTTATGTTTTTACTGATTGTTCTTTATGGCTTTTAGGTGGTACTCAAAATGATGCAAGTTTATTCCCTAACGTCGACAGTTCATGGAAAGTAAGTATAACCATTTTATGTTCTGCTTCCTGGCTGCTGTCATGTTAGCATCAATACCTATAGAAGAATTTAAGATATCAGCCAATCCCTGTTGAGATTAAGCATCAATGCCTTTCTATAGGATTGTCTGGTTTTTTCCTTTGTTTTCGGGGAAAAGGAATGAGGGAGGACTGGGATAGTTGATAACCATACCTTTCTTTTTTGGAGGTTAGTGAATCTGTGAATGGACGTGTTACTCGAACCACCCACTTTGTCGGTTGTCACTGATATCAATGCTGACCCAGGATACGTATAGGTTGAGCATTTGATTAATACCTGCATCCACCCTTGTTTTTTTATAGTCACTTGTCCCCAGACAGCAAGAAAAATGTAACTGTATAGAGAGAACTATTATCATTTGATTACTTGGCTAGTTATGTGCGGTTCTAACTATTGTGTTGCATGACAGACATTCAACGAGATACAAAAGCTTCTTAGCAAGACTAATGGCAAAGTTGTTGGCGACTTAATGACTCCAACTCCACTTGTTGTTCATCAATCGACTAGTCTGGAGGATGCTGCCAGGTACTGATTTTGCATACTGATATGACCTGGTATTTCATTATATATAATTAGGCCCAGACTAGTCTGGAGGATGCTGCCAGGTACTGATTTCTATATTTCATTTATACACTTCAATTACTTGTATTTTTTAGATTAAAACCGGTGTCTATGCGTGTCCGTGTCGTTATAGGTTTATAAACGATACATTGCAGATTAACTTCCTCAGAAACAGGAGAAAGTGATGCTTCAACAACAACTCTACCGCGTCTTACTGTTGATTCAAAAAGGCCCGCAGTTTCTCTTGGTAGGAAAGCTTTGTCTCCCTCAAAAAAAGCAGCCTCAGTAGCTAGCTGAAGATTCAGGATCAATTAAAGCTGATGAGGATGCTGATAAATCAGTTCCTTTTGGGTTAGTTCAATCTTCTTGGCCAACCTGATCAATGTGGTAACATTTCAGTGACTCTGTCCATTACCAAACCAAATCAATGTCCATGAAAGCCTTGAGAATGGTTATAAATTTTATGTTTTTTTTTGTGTCCTAACTTTAATGTTTTAAAGCTCGTGTGTCAATGTCCATTACAAAATCAATGTCCAAAGCTTGTGTTCTTATTGGTGAAACTTGAAAGATTAGATACCCATATGTTTTATGCCCGTAAGAGGGAGAGAGGCAATAGTTTCTGTTTTGGTAAGTGAGTAGAGAAGCTAAATGGTGGAGTTTGACTTTGCTGCAAGTCTGAACCCAGCCCTTCTGAAATTCTATCATTGTGTTGAATCTTTTGAAACAAGTTCTCCGCATACTGTTGTTATGTTTTTACTGATTGTTCTTTATGGCTTTTAGGTGGTACTCAAAATGATGCAAGTTTATTCCCTAACGTCGACAGTTCATGGAAAGTAAGTATAACCATTTTATGTTCTGCTTCCTGGCTGCTGTCATGTGAGCATCAATACCTATAGAAGAATTTAAGATATCAGCCAATCCCTGTTGAGATTAAGCATCAATGCCTTTCTATAGGATTGTCTGGTTTTTTCCTTTGTTTTCGGGGAAAAGGAATGAGGGAGGACTGGGATAGTTGATAACCATACCTTTCTTTTTTGGAGGTTAGTGAATCTGTGATTGGACGTGTTACTCGAACCACCCACTTTGTCAGTTGTCACTGATATCAATGCTGACCCAGGATACGTATAGGTTGAGCATTTGATTAATACCTGCATCCACCCTTGTTTTTTTATAGTCACTTGTTCCCAGACAGCAAGAAAAATGTAACTGTATAGAGAGAACTATTATCATTTGATTACTTGGCTAGTTATGTGCGGTTCTAACTATTGTGTTGCATGACAGACATTCAACGAGATACAAAAGCTTCTTAGCAAGACTAATGGCAAAGTTGTTGGCGACTTAATGACTCCAACTCCACTTGTTGTTCATCAATCGACTAGTCTGGAGGATGCTGCCAGGTACTGATTTTGCATACTGATATGACCTGGTATTTCATTATAAATAATTAGGCCCAGACTAGTCTGGAGGATGCTGCCAGGTACTGATTTCTATATTTCATTATAAATAATTAGGCCCAGACTAGTCTGTTGATGTTACCGTTCAAGAGGGAAATCTTCACCCAAGCAAAGAAGAAATAGCAAGACGAGTAGGACTTCCAGTAGAGAAGATTGATAGTGTCTATGTGCCGCTAGAACACCAATTTCTATGCACCAACCTGTGTGGGCTGATCAAGATACAACATTTCAGGTATTGCATGCTAGCTCATGTGATTTCCCCCTTGATAAGTTGCACTTTCTTAGATATATAAAGTGTAACTGTTTAATTGCTTTGTTGAAAATATACTATCACAAATGCCAAATGTTTCATGTATATTAACAATCAGACTTAACCACACTGTTACAATTGCAGGAGATTACTGCAGACACTGCAGTTGAGAGCCTCGACGAGAGAATTCTGTATATGTTTTGTATGGGTAACTAAATAGTTCGCCAAAGATTGTTCGACAACCACATTCTTCTACATTTACACACGTTCCACATTGTAGAAAGGTAACTAATATATATATATATATATATATATATATATATATATATATATATGTATATATATATATAATAATTGTTTTATTATATCTACATCATTCAAAAAATTATTACATTATAACTGTTTTTCATTCTTATATGCAGAACGATATCATTGGAGAAGATGAAGATGATGTGTTGGAAGATTATCTCGATGAGTTTCAAGATGAAGAACTTTGATTCCCTATATATTCATCTTGGATTTGTTTTTTATTATAAGTTCTTCCTTTAGGATTGGAATTGATTAAACTACGATGTCAGTTTGTTTATGATTATGGATTCGAATTGGTGTTTGAACTAGTTTGATTGTTAAAAAATTTTATACATTATATATTTTTTGCACTTAATCCATTTATTTTAATTTACCATTTATATCATTAAAATTTAAAGCTAACTGTGTTGAATATATAATCAAATTTTAGTTTTATTTGTATGTTTATGGATTATATATAATGTTAAGGTAAAGATGTTTGTTTAATGTAATAGTATTTTTAATAATTTTATGAAATGAAAGTAGAGTTGCAAAATTTTTTTGGTACTTTTAGCTACAAAGTTACATGTTAAAATTGTTCCTTATATACCATGTACAACACTTAAAAATTGTTGTCTATATAAAAGACAACAATTATAAAATGTTGTTTTATTAATGTTTAGGGAACAGTTATGACCTGTACTTAAATGTAGCAACATTCTCTAAATGTTGCGTTAGGTGTGGACGATAAATGTTGCCTCTTCGTAACCTATAGGCAACATTTTTCGAGAATGTTGTCAGAAAGTGCAAAAAAATGTTGCCATAGACAATAGGTAACACTGGCTTAGTCTACACCTGGAAAATGTTGCCTATACTTTCGGGCAACATTTTTTATAGTTTTGGCAACAATTTTTAAATGTTGTTAAAGACCAAAAATGTTGTAGTGTATCCTTAGTTGGTAAGAAGTATCAAAGATGTATCTGAAAAGTTCGAGTCAAATATTTTTTAAAAAGAATTAAAAAATTATTAGATACTCTTTGGGTACGTATTGGGAAGTATCGGGTGCGTATCGGTATCGGATACGTATCCGACACGGATACGTCTCCATTTTTGAAGTATCGGGGCTTCATAGGTTTCAAGTTAAATGCAAAGGACAAGGAGTTACATCCACAAGGGTTAGTTTCCAATTAAATGCAAAGAGAACAAGTAATATTCCTAGTATAATTTACCAAAATGTAAAGACAAGTAATATTCTCCCAGACATCAATGAGAACAATTGCAAATGGAAATGGGCCTAACTTTGTGAAAGAAGTCTTGTAACCTGTGATACACCAGATAGGCTAACACTTCTATTAACTCTAAAACTACAATAAACTTCAAGGAAAACACCCTTTACTTTGGATATGCTAAAAGTCAAAACAAACATAACCAATCATACTTGTTGAATCACATAATAGTAAATCATATTTCTCAACAATCTCCCACAATCCAAATCCCATAAAGCTTTCACTTGTTAGAGATAAAGTCACTTGAAAAAAATAAGACATAAAAACACAACAAAAATTATAACCACAATTTTATTAAATCCTTAACAAACATATATCATTGAAAAATAACAAGTAGCAGATCAAGTATTAACAAACAAAAAGTTCATAACCATCAAAAGGAAACAGAGCCACGAGAGTATAAACAATCACCCCTTTATCAATATTATCAATTTTTCATTTTCTCAAGCACCTAGAAGAGTATCCATGTTAGAAAAACACGAACTTGACATTTCAAATGAGTGGCTGAGACGGTGAAGCTTCCCTGAGAAGCACCTTGCCACGGCGTGGAGATGAAGCCTCCTTAAAAACAATGGCGCTAACAAGAAAACAAAGCCCGCGAGTGACCAAATTTTCTAGCGTGTGTGAGGCAGCTAATTCTGGCGGTTCAAACTGCCCTAATTAAACTTCATTTCCTGGCAGCCCCACAAACCGCCCTAATTTTTCGTAAATTGTGTCGGTTCTTAAAACCCGCCGTAATAAAACCGCCGCAATTTCCCCGATTTTTTGAAGTCAACGTCTGTAGAAGGGGAGCGATACAACGATGAGGGGATGTTTGATCAAGAAGGATGGCAACTGGTTCAACATAGGAGGTCAAGGAGGGGGGCGTGGAGGGAAGGGAAGACAGCGGACATCGCATCAGGGCCGAGAAATGTTAAGGTGGAGAACAAGGATGTGGTTTCATTCTTCTTTTCTAATTTTTCGGAAAGATATATGGCTCGTGATATGTATCATATCTTCTCAGAGCATGGAAGGGTGGTAGAGGTGTTTATTCCGGCAAGGAAAGGCGATAGTAGGAAGAGATTTGACTTCGTGAGATTCATGAATGTAACTGCTCCAGATAGAATGGCTATTCGCTTAGATAACAAATTTGTGACGGGAGTCAAGATTCATGTAAATCTTCCTAGATACAACTGTGTTGTTGAATCGAAACCTAAGCAGAATAGGGAGGATGCTACTCACCACAACGCAACTGATAGAGAGCCAGGGGTTGTTTTGCCTCAGAAGATTTGGGTTCCGAAGCATGTTAATGCCGTAAGTCATAATGGAGGGGGTCAAAAGGACACTACAAGAAAGACGCGTTTTTACAAAAAAAAAAATTTTTTTATTTTTTTAAAAATCTGTCGGAAACGCCCATTACCGGCGGAAAAAATCCGCCGGAAATTGCTGGCGAAAAAATTCGCCGGTAACGCGTGTTTCCATCGGATTTTTCAAAAAAAATTTATTTAAAAAAAAAATCCGCCGGAAATGTGCATTACCGGAGGAAAAAATCCGCCGAAAATTACCGGCGGAAAAATCAGCCGGAAATTACCGGCGGAAATTCCGCTGGAAAACATTACCAGCGAGCGTTTTACCGGCGGAAAAAATCCGCCGGAAACGTCACTTTTCCGGCGGATTTGGTGCATTTCCAACAGATTTTTTTCGCCAGAAAAACGCGTTTTTCTTGTAGTGGGAGGGCGTAGTGAAGGGTTAGGAGGTAAAAGAACATGTTTTCACGGTCGAGGTAGATGATGACGCTTTTCAAAAGTGTTGTAATGCTATGGTGTGAGGGGTTCTTTGCCCGGGTAAGTCTTATACCATTCAGTATGAGTTTATCCGGCAAGGAGTTTTTTCCATTAGAGCTACTCCAATGGGTGCGAATTTGGTACTACTAGAAGGTGCTAAGGATGAGGAAGATTTTATGGGCTTTGTCGAGGAAGCTAAAGAATGGTTGTTTCAATGGTTCAGATGGATTCGTCCGTGGAAGCCGAATGATGTGGACAGGGAAAGAGTGGCTTGGATTCGTTGTTTTGGGGTCCCTATTCATGCATGGGGTGCAGATTTTTATCCAAGTTACTGGAGCATATTGGTGTTTATATGTATTCAGATGATAACACTGAGAAGAGAAAGACTTTTGACGTAGCACGTATTCTGATTCGTACTGTAGCGATCGAAAAATCCGGAAAAAGATTCTTGGAAGGTTAAAAAATGAAGCCGCCACCAATATTTAATTATAAGGGCAAACATTAGTAAATCCCTTTGAGTTGGATAAGGGTCCTTGAAACCAGATTTGGGTTCTGGAGTCGGTTATGCATGGGGAAGGTATTAGCACCCCACGACATCCTTCCTAAGGAAGGTTACCTTCTAATTAGTTGTAAAAAAATGTTAATTTTGAAAACGTTTAATTTACCCCTCTTATTGTGAATTGAAAGAAATTAAAAGAATGAAAAGTGTAACACCCCGGTATTTCTTTAACAAAGAAATACCTAAATATACAATTTGGTTTACATCAGAGTATAAAAATTCCTGCCTGAATATACATTGTTGCAAGAATACAGTGGAAACTAAAACATAACATAGCTCAAATTCCAGTCATGATATCAAATACAGAGACAACGGTAGAAAAACATAGACAGCTAGGCATAAGTCAATCTTCTATCTTCTCCTCGAGCATGACAACTTACCATCCTGTTTGGTTCTCCGTTTCCTGTTATCTGTAAAAACAACAACAATGATTGGGTGAGACAACTTGTCTCAGTGAGTTCTACCGTGCCCCCTCACAATCACTCGGTTTATTTTAAAACCGTTGCAACATAGTATGTTTATCACTATTTGCGTCAACATATATAACTAGTCCAATTACCGACCGTGCATACAAACCAACAATCTCGGTAATGAAGTACCATTATATATTATTAAGCCTCGTAGATTAATCTATAATCACTTGCTTATCAAACGAAACCCGACCGTGCATACAAACCACAATCTCGGAGAATCGTGAAACTAACCTAGCATAAATCGACCGTGCATACAAACCAACAATCCCGATAACCCACGTTTGACCACGCCAAAACGTTTCAGGGCCTAGGGTGAGGGATCATGACTTCCCTTCCTAGTATACTACTTGTCGGGTCGTCACCCAACGCGATATATAGTAAAATATACATCATGTCCGCATTGGACCGTCTTTAAGTTTTATAGATCTATATCTATTGTCGATCTATAACCCGTTTTGATGAATTCGAAGTTAGACATCCGGCGTTATAATCATAGCGACGAGAGGGATCTATAATCCGATTATTATTCAAAAACATATGCTCACACGCGGTCTACAATTCGGTTTTGAAAACAGCCTTGACTTTCAAAAACAGTATTATTTCCAATTCAAATTGTATATATATAGTTAGTTCTTTGAATAAGCTTTCCAACGCATTTTAGAACACCTCAATCGGGTTCCTGGATCAAAAGTTATTGCGAAAACAAGTTCAGGGACTTTTTAGTGAAAACTGCAAACCGCCGCGACGCGAACAGATACCGTCGCGACGCGAAAAGTGACAGAAACTTTTGCGTCACAAAATGCACTATGGTCGCGACGCGATGGACCACAGGTCGCGACGCGACCCTTGACAGAAAGGTTGGAAACAGCTTTTCTAAAACCCCGTTTTTCCCCGATTCACTCCTGAATTGTCACCGAGACATTTCGTGACTTCCGAAGCTTAAAAATAGATATTTAGCAACACATTCCAGACTATATTCCAGCAAAAGCGTTTAAATACACAATTCATAAATTACTCAATATTTCCAGCGAAAACGGTTTTCGACTCGATAAAATGTTTCGAAAGCGGAATAGTTTCACAAACACAATTCCAGAGTATTTAAGTCAATAAAATGAATCCCTAATCGTGAGTAAAACTCACCCGGTTTGACGAGTCCCCGAGAAGTCGCATCCTCGCTCGAACAACCGGACCGTTAACCACTCGAACAATTCTCGTAATCACGAACACGCTCCGAATGCCTCCGTAACTGAACTCAACAACCAGCACTCCTCTTGCTACTGACCTCCTCTCCGGTGGATAGAACTGATGTCTCGCGCGACTTGACAACTCGAATCCCAAATCCGACGAATCACATTTCCAGCTTCTTCTTTCCGTTTTCCAGCAACAATTTGCAGATTTGCAACTGCCATATCTATGTCAATTCGCAACCAAACTCCTTCAAATCAGTGCCCATTCTGAAGAGGATTTTGTCTACTTTCTGATGGAGGAAGATTCACACGCATGCATCCAGTGGTTTGGGAGATATCACCAAGACAAGGTGACTGGTCCAGGATAGTGCTTGATTCTGAATCCGAAACTTGGGGACATGATATCTCCTTCATTTCTCCATGAAATCATACGGTTCTTGTGCCCAAAATTAAGATATTTGTGTCTAGTTTCCAGAGGGACAAGAATCACCGTCATCAGAGTAGTGTACAGGGAGATACGATACAATCACTGAAGGGTACTAAAACTGTTTTTACCCAGAAACTTCCATCACTTGCTACTTCGAACTTGAGCTTCCAAACAGAAATTGCAACTTCTCAATCACTCCTCTCCTACCCAATTGACTCAAGAACAGAACCAAATAGTCAAACCACCATCAATTTAGGTCCAATTCTTCTTTCAATCCACAATGTAAGATCAAATCACCTTACTTCTAGTTCCAAAAGAACATACAAGACTTCAATGGGGTCAAGACTCCATTGTTTCCCAATTGAAGCTTCAGTGGCTGAGAATGGTAGAAGGAGAAAGGTGAAGAATGAGCTCTTATAAAGGGTGTCATTGGATAGAGAATGAAAAATGGAGTGAGATGAGAGTGAAGGAGCTTACATGCATCAAGAAATGAAAATTCCCTCTTCTCCTTCAACCTCTTCCCTTCGCCCTCTTCTCCATTTTTTCTTTATCCCCTTTCTTTTTGAATTGATACAACTGAAGGTGAGGAAGAATGTTTTTAAATGGTACTTCAGCTGAGGGTGAATTTTAATGAGGGTGCAATTACCAAAGTGCCCTTATTTCTAATTCTCTTTTAAACTCTTCTTCAAACTTAATCCCAATCAATCATGCAACTTTTCCTATCATTAACAATTTGATTAGTTAAATTACTTGGGCCGACCAACAAATACAACCCTGTCCACTTACTAGATTGATCCGCTGATATTTAGCGAAATGACCATTTTACCCTTGCGCTCTAATTGTTCATTTAAATTATGACTAAGCCACAATTAAATGTAGAGTAGGATTTCTTTGGACTTTTACTCGACTATTAATCCCCGAGACACGACCAATTATTCCCACAATTAATTACTCGGTCTTAGGCATCATAGTACGAGTCTTTAAAATTTAGGGATGTTACAAAAAGACCTGATATTTTTTGAATTAAGAAATTATTTAGGAAAAGACTAAAAAAGGTTTTTTATTAGTGCACTTGATAGAGGTGGGCCCATCGTCTGCTCCTACGTATCTCCGGGTAGAGAATCAAAGGCTACGTAGTTCTTGGGTAGAAAAAGTTTATTTGTTGGTGTTTCTTATTTAGGGGTTTTAGAACTTTTGATCTGTACGGTTCATTCGTCCTAAAACGATGACTAACCCGGCCGTACGGCCGACTTAATCCCCTGTTTTTGAAAATAAGATTTTTGATTTGAATAGGTATTTTAGGATTCTTGAGCCGTATGGCCCATTTGTACTAAAACGATGACTAACCCAGCCGTACGACTGACTTAATCCCCCATTTTGAAAATAAGATTTTTATTTTTGGAGGAAAATGATTTTTTTTCTGTTTTGAATATGAACGAAAAGTTAACCAAGAAGAAAAAATGAAAAGTGCAACTAGTGAAAAATAATTATCATTAATATTTAAAAATAAACTAATTAAAAGACAAATAAAATAAAAAAGGGAGGGACGAGAGAGAGAGAGCGAGAGCTTCATTAGGAGAGGGAGAGAATGTGTTCAGTGTTCTTGTTGAATCACTGCGGTGTGTTTTTCACTGTGGACAGAGCCTCCTTTAATAGATGAAGAAGGGTAAGCTGTTGAGACTTGCTAGGCAAGCAGACTTGCTGGACAAGTAGCTTATTGGGCTGAAGGCTTGCTGGGATGAATCTTGATGCTACTGACACCCTCCTTTTTTGTGATTTTTTTTATTCTTCTCTATTTTTTGATTTTTATGTAATTTTATTTTTGTTTTGGTGATAATGTAAATAAAATACTGATTTTTTAAATTAGAGAAATGGTTATTTTAAAAAGACAAATCTAGAAAAAGGACAAGTTGGGCCAAAGCCCAAACGAGAAAATAGGTCCAATAAAGTGAATTACTAAGTACAGACCCAATAAAATGAAATAGCGTCCAAACGAGCCCAAAAACTCTTGCAGTATAAACGAATAAATTATCTGAGTAGTAAAAAGGAAGCGGACAAAATTGGGGTATGCCAGCTTCCCCTCTTTGTTTATATTCCGTAGAAAAAATGAAGGGTTTTCAAGATTTCAGAGTAGGAATAGAAATAAAGATAAAACAGGCGTTAATTTTGTCTGATTAGTAGGAAAGTTGGGGATTATAAGGATTTACAAGTAGTGGTTAACACTTGGCGTGATAACGAAAAAGCAATAAAGAAGGATCACTGAGGATATGAAGGACCGATTGGTTTGAAGGACTGATTAGTCTGAAGGATCGATGCCTCGAACTGTTGGCCTAATGATCTGAAGGTCTAACTCGCAGTCGATGCTTGGCGCATTGATTTTAATTAAACTGAAGGACTGGTTGGTCAAAAGGGCTGCCTGGGCCTGATGAACGAAAGATGGTCTGATGGACTGCAACTAGTTATGGTACTAGTATAACGGTCTGAGGATGACCTACGTCGGTGCGGTCGTGAAGGTCAAGATTAGGTCTAGATCTGATATGCTGCCTGTGAGGGATTTACGCTACGTCTTAGGCAGACACAACTAATCTGAAAGACCTATTGGTCTGAAGGATCCGTCAGGCTGAGTGGCGACGATTGATCTGAAGGTAGAGTTCGAAGCCGCCGTTTTGACGTGTTAATTCGAACTGAACTGAAGGACCGATTTGGTCTGAAGGATCTATGTTAGACTCTGTGCCAACATTGCGACCTGGTGTATGATGTAGGATTCAACGCTCGTCGCGTTGACTTAAGAAATGAGAGTAGATAAGGATCGACACTTGAAGTCGACAAGCAACAGATGTTATGCATATGACATGCATGTAATGTATGCATCTGTAATGTTTGATTTTAAGTGAAATGATGAATGAAATGTAGTAGGTAATGGATGTTGAAGTTGATGGAATAATAAAGTTGATAAACTGTGTATGTAGATGTAGATAAGATATGAATGCGTGTAATGTTTGCGCGTGCAATGATCAATACTTTGGTGGGGGTAATGAATGCAATGTGGATGATTTTTGCTTTCCTTTTTTTTGCTTTTTTTTGACTTATCATGTAAGTATATGAATGAATGTACAAATGTAATGCTTTGATGCAAAAGTTGTGGTAGATGTATGGCTTGATGTTGGAATACAATGTACGGTGCAATGATTTATGATATGGTCAATTAGTAATGCATGTAGATGTGTTTTTGCATTTTTTTTTTGGGATGAGAAACGAGAATTTCGATGCGAGAAGTAGAGATGTGAGTATTTTGGAATCATCTTTTATTGGAAAAATTGAATTTGATTTGAACTCAAATTTTGGCAATCTCAAGGTTGTTATTTACAGACACTGATGTGCAAAAGTACTCGACTGTATTTACAGTCCCACTTATTTTGCTCTTCCATTTGGTTATGATGCCCCATGATCACTGAATTTTAGGTCCACAAACTTAACTGAGTGAGTTTTCAGTATCACATGATCAACTTGGGTTCTCTCTCTTTGAAGCATTGATTAGCCAATATGTATAATAGTGCAAATATTGATGAATGAGTCAGTTAATTTGGTTCTAGATCTAGGGTATGGACAGACATGACATGTGATGGGATGAATGACAGGTTTATTGCTCAAGCTCATGAAAGGTAGGATTTCCCCAACTTAGGAAAATGTGGGATTGCCCCAATTTAGCCTTCTGATGACGGTGAGTGAATAGTTTGCCCCTGTCTAGTGATGACAACAGCTAGGGGTGTATGAAATGATGAATTGGGAATGCCATGACTTTGGAATGAAGCAAAAGATTTTTTTTCACTCCATGAAGTATGGTGTTTCCCCAATCATGACAAGGACAAGGTTGCCCCGACTGGAGTAGCATTGTGAAAGGGTGTATTTAGGATAATGGGTTGAGAAATTGCCCCGGTGTGGTTTTATGGATGTGAAGATAATAATGGAATGAGATGGGTGTAGGGCAAATTTCCCTAATTTTAGGTAGAGTGAAGGGTGAGGGGATTACCCAACTTTGGAATGCCATTTCAAATGGTTGCTCTAGTTCAAGTGAGGTTGTGAAAGGTGACAGAGTTAGGGTAATGGGTTTGTGAGCTGGTCTAATATGGCTATATAGATTGGGTGTGGTATATGAATGGGATGGATGTTGGAAAATTTCCCCAAGTTCAAAAAGAATGAAAGGTGAAGGGACTGCCCCACTTTGAGATCTAGGTGATGAACCTAGTATAAATTTTTGGTTCTTTTAAGATGACTCCCACAGACTATGATAGTTTTGAGTTTTTGATAAGATGAAATTTTCACTTGGTGATCACTAAACCTTGTCTTGATATCAATGTTTCTTGAATGAATCTTGGAGTGCAAGCCTTTTGAGTTTTTTTGTCTTTTTTTATATTTTTTTTTGCTTTCTTTTTTTGAGAGATTTTTTTTTGAGCAACTACATTGTAAATAAATAAACTTATTTGTCCTAAAATTAAAACTTTGAGAAAACGAAAGCAATCAGTCATAGATCAGAATGGACTCTTGTTATACCCCAATTTTGTCCGCTCTCTTTCTTATTACGGTCTTTTTTTTTATTTAGTTCACGTGTCATAAGTCCCAGGTGACATTACTACGAGAAAAGTTTTCGGGCTCATTCGATGTTGTCTCATTTTAATTTGGACCAACACTTAGTATTTTGTTCGATTAGACTGAGATACATTTTCATCTAATTGGGCGTGTCCTTTTGTAATTGGGCTTATCGACGGATTTTGTTTTATTTGGGCCTGATTTTAGCAACTTATTCTGATTGGGCCTATCTTTAATAATGTGTTGTAATGGGCCTGTTTCTTCTAATTGGGCCTCATTTTAACGCGTTGTTTGATTGGGCCCGATTTTCGTTCTTGGTTCTGGCCCAACTTCACTTTGTTTTTATTCACTTAATTTTTAAAAATAAAAATATAAATCATAAATCACCAAAAAAATATTAAATGAAATCAGGATTAAAAATTAATATTACAATTGTCCAAAAAGTCCCAAAATACAAAAAATAATAAAAAAACACAAAAAAAAAACAGAAAACGAAAATACAAAAAAAAAACAACAGCAACAGCAGCTTCTTTGGGCCTGTTCTTGCTTTAGTTTTTTAGATGTTCTTTGGGCCTGTTCTTTGGGCCTGTTGTAGGCGTAGGTGTAATCTGTAATGCTTTAGTTTTTTAGATGTTGACATGCTAAATAATTCGTACAGGTAGCAACTGCAAGTGTGTTTTTATTATTCTTTTAGTGATACATATACCCTATATACATTTTCTGTATGAATACATTAGTTTTTTTTAAAAAAAAAATAAGGAACTAACTAGGTTTTTTTAATTTAACATTAAGGTTTAGAAAATTAGGTTTGAAAAATCAATTGGTATCATGAACAGACAGGGTATCACGAACAGCTTCTTTTCTAGTTAGAAAAATTAGGTTTAGATTAGGTAATCGGTTTGAATCAGGTTTAGGTTTAGAAAATTAGGTTTATTTAGAAAACAAATTATAGACACAAAAAAATTTATGAAAAAGGAGGAAACTATACGAATCAAAAACAGAACTAGGAATAGAAGAGTAGAAGAGAAAAAGAAGTGAAAAAAGAGAAACAGAATCGCACCACCTCCGACCACCGTAGACGGTGGTCGTTTCCCTTAGACGCGCCGTCGTCGTCATGCTCCCCAACTGAACCGTCACACCACCGTTGTCAACACCCATCCCCATCACCATCGTGACCATCATCGGTCTCGCGCCGTCGTGCGCTCGCCGTCCTCCGCGTCGTCACCACTCCGTCAGTCATGCGGTCCCAAACGAACACCGTAGTCCCTCGCAGATAAACCCCCTCTTTTTGCGTTCATTTTCGCCGGTGGTACCATGCTCCGTCGCCATTCGTCCTCAACCACCACCGCCGGCCATGGAACGGTCAGTCGGTGGCATTCCCTACAGCCCACCGTCGCAGTCAGGCAGTTTTTTTCCTCTCCCTCCGTTGTTCTCCTTCTCCCTCTCTTCCATTTTTTCTCGTTCTCTCTCTTTGCGCAATTCTCTCTCTCTCCGAAAAAATCTTTCTCTTTCCACTCTATATCTGGCTGCGGCGCAGCTAAGGGAGAAGAGGAGTGGAATTAGGTTTTTTAAAAACCTAGCTGCCCTTTTATACCCTCTCCCATTTTTAGGTTTTAAATTTAATTTTAATTTTTTAAAACAGATTACTTCTATACCCCATCTTTTAATTCGTACAGCCCCCCGTAAGCCTAATTCACAAGACCCAATAAAATTGTGGGCTCTACTAAATGCAATCCCCTGTTTATAATACAACCCTCTGTTATTAAATACACCATATTTTACTTTTGGACCCTCCCTTTCCTTTTTTTTCTAATTATTTATTTCTTTTCAAAAAAAAAACAATTCCTTTTCCAAAAAAACATGTAAAATAAATAAGCAGATATTTCTCCTCAAAAAAGTAGGGGATTAAGTCGACTGTACAGTCGGGTTGGTCAGCGTTCCAGAACGAATGAGCCGTACGGCTCAAAAGTCCTAGAACCCCTATAAAAATAATAATTAACAAATAAACCCTTTTTCTCAGAAACAGATAGGGGACAAAGTCGGTTGTACGGCCGGGTTATTCATCGTTTTAGGATGAAGGAACCATACGGCTCAAGAGTCCTAAAATCCCTATTCAAATAAAATCAAACCAACACACATCAAACCATTTTCCAAACTTCGAAAACTCCATTTTTATAAAATAGGAGACTAAGTCGACTGTACAGACGGGTTAGTCATCATTCTAGGACGAATGAGCTGTACTCAATAATCCTAAAACCCCTATATTAAAAAATACCAACCAACAAGCCTTTTTCTACCCAAGAACTATGTGTGATTTGATTCTCTACCAGGAGATACGTAAGAGCAGAGGGCGACCGACCTCTGTCAATTGCACTAATAAAAAATATTTTTTAGTCTTTCCCTAAACAATCCTTTTCTCCAATTCAAAAAATATAAAGTCTTTTCTTTCTCTTAGTTTCTTTTAATTCACAATAAAAGGGTAAAATAAACATTTTCAAAATTAATATTCTTTCCTACAACTAGGGGTGTTCGTGGGTCGGTTTGGATCGGATTTGACCAAATCCGTTGCCCGAACCAATGATAATCATTCGGTTTGGGTTGGTTCGGATTTTACATTTTTTCCTCTAAAATCCGAACCAAACCGAACCGATATTGGACGGGTTGGTTTGGGTTGGGCTCACGGGTCATTCACTAAAATATTAATTTTCTAAAATATAAAAAAAACATTTTTTTATGATATTCCAACACTTTAAATAGCTAAAAAAATTGAAAATCACACGAAATCAAACTCAAATCCACTAATAGTCTGCCCATTCATAGTATTACAATTTTACAACTTAATCATAAATTATTAAGGTAAAAATTCTAAGCAAATAAAATTGTGTGCATCTAAAATTACAAAATTGTTATGACGTAATATGGGTTGGTTCGGGTTCGCGGATTTGATTTTTAAAATCCGTTGCCCGATCCAAACAACTACGGGTTGGTTTGGATTTGTTCGATTTTGACCCAAACACGAAAAATATCCGAACCAAACATATCGGTTTGGATTGGATCGTGGGTTGGTTTGGATTTGCCCGAACCACTGAACACCCCTACCTACAACTAGTTAGCAGGTAACCTTCATTAGGAAGAATGTCGTGGGGTGCTAATACATTTCCCATGCATAACCGACTCCCGAACCCTTATCTGGTCTCAAGGACCCTTAAACTAAACTTTGGTGGCGGCTTCATTTTTTGAACCTTCGAGGAATCCTCACCCGGATTTTTTGGTCGCTACAACTCTTTAGGGTTGTAACATGGCCAACGGTTAGGGGTTTATGAAAGAAAGGATAATAAGGCCCAAAGAGGTGTTTGAGGGTTTATTCAGACAAGGACCTTTTGTGAAAGAAAGGATAAGTAGGTCCAAAGAAGCGTTTGAGGTCAATGGTTAGGGTTTTATGGAAGAAAAGATAATTAGGCCCAAAAAAGTATTTGAGGGTTTTCTTTAGACAATGATCTCTTATACGCTTCATGGTATGATGCATAGCTCACAATTTCAATTGTTTTTTTTCTTTTTTTATATTCAGAATTTTTTCAATCCTCTTTTTTTGTTTCATGAATTTCACTTTTTTTTCTTTTCTTTTTCTTTCTTTAGAGCTGATTAAGCTGATAAATGTGATATACCATTTTTAGACGTGGAATTGATCTTTGTCTAGTATGACTGAAAGAAATTGTTGATTTTTCGGCTCAAGGGGGTAGCAATGGGTATCTCTTTTTTCTTTTTTGATATAGGAAGATGACCAAACTTCATTTCAAATCATGATTGCTTTTTTTCTCAAAAATTAACTCAAGGACAAGATCTTATTTATTTTTATATATTTGTTCTTTTTCTTTATTCCTTTTTATATGTCTTAATTTTTGCTTAGGCTGCTCTTACGAGTTTTCAACCTAACCGGCTTTTTGAATTGTTTTTTTTTTGCAAAAGACTTGCACTTGCACCAAATGGATATAATACTGACAAGATGTTTAAGTGATCACCAACTTGCCCCAGTTTGAAGGACCCAATGTGTTGGTTTATGAAATTTCATCATTGGGAACAAACCAAATAGTCAACTAGGTACTGGTGTGGGGAATATGTACTGGGTGGTCGGGGTGGGACTGGACTCTAAGGGACGATGATAAGATGCAAAGATGTGGACACTAACTGACTCAAACAAGAGTAAATGCACATCGCATAGAAGTTCACAATACAAATGCCTTATAGAGAGTTAAAATTAGTTAGAAGCAGGATAGAAGAAATTTTTGATAACACATTAGTTAACAAAATGGACCAATTTGATCATTTATCATGGGATGGATGAGATGCATCGATTTGCTGAAAAAAATTGTAGACGAGCTGCAAACATTAATCCCCTATTTTGAAAATAAGATTTTTTATTTTTGGAGGAAAATGATTGTTTTTCTGTTTTGAATATGAACGAAAAGTTAACAAAGAAGAAAAAATGAAAAGTGCAACTAGTGAAAAATGATTATCATTAATATTTAAAAATAAACTAATTAAAAGAAAAATAAAATAAAAAAGAGAGGGGGAGAGAGAGAGCAAGAGCTTCGCTAGGAGAGGGAGAGAATGTGTTCAGTGTTCTTGTTGAATCATTGCAGTGTGTTTTTCACTGTGGACAGAGCCTCCTTTTATAGGTGAAGGGTAAGGTGTTGAGACTTGCTAGGCAAGCAGACTTGCTAGGAAAGTAAACTTGTTGGGCAAGTAGACTTGTTGGGCTGAAGGCTTGCTGGGATGAAGCTTGATGCTACTGACACCCCCCTTTTTTGTGATTTTTTTTATTCTTCTCTATTTTTTGATTTTTATTTAGTTTTATTTTTGTTTTGGTGATAATGTAAATAAAAGACTGATTTTTTAAATTAGAGAAATAGTTATTTCAAAAAGACAAATCTAGAAAAAGGACAAGCTGGGGCCAAAGTTTAAACGAGAAAATAGGCCCAATAAAGTGAATTACTAAGTACAGACCCAATAAAACGAAATAGCGTCCAAATGAGGCCAAAAACTCTTGCGGTAATTTAAACGAATAAATTATCTGAGTAGTAAAAAGGAAGCGGACAAAATTGGGGTATGACACGTACCAATTCAACTGAATGTTTGAATCAGTTGATCAAAGTGTTCATCAAAAATGTTTTTTATTCCATTAAAATTGTTGAAGATTGGTGTGGTGCGTTATAATGGAGTCAACCGGCAGTGAAAGAAGATTTTAGTGATGAGTCAATGGACGACGATTCGTGGCAGGCGCATGAGGAGTGGCAAGATAATTTTGAGGATTCCGACGACGGCGAGGAGGAGGAGGAGGAGGCATTTTTGGAGTCCATATTCTGATTGGGACTAAATGGGGGGACCAAATGTCTGGATTTTTAAAATTAGGGGGACGAAAACTATAATTTACCCTAATTTTTTGTTTTAGATTTTGGATTACTATCTCTTATTTTATTCAATAAGTTTTCTTCATAAGAAAGGGTATATTTATTTTAGAAATATTTGGTAAAGACAAAGTTTCTAATTTTTTAATTAAATCATCTATTGTAGCTTCCTGCTTTGATTCTAAGTTTAGGGTTTTTAGATATTTATAATCAATTGAATTATTCTAACCAAATATCATATACTACGTCACAACAGTTAGATAGAATAGAATTAGTAAGTCAGACATCACAAAAGCATGAAACTCATAATTAAGGATTACACGCGTTAGATCCTAATAGACCTATTTATAAACATATTAATTTAGGTATTGCAATAAGGGAGAAAGAAAAATAAAGAAGATATATTTTCTTTAAAAAAAAAAGAAAAATGAATTTTATTACTTATAATATGGCCAAAGCACAAGCCACAAGCCCAAGAACAATACACACAATACTTGCAGCAACATCACATTTATTGTCACCACAAATGACTTGAGAAGATTATTTAGCTATAATTTTGATATATTTTATTTTCACACAGATACATGCAATGATACCTATAGCCATGCATGCATCGCCACATGCAATCTTATAATATATCATGGAACAGTAGTAGGGGCATTAGCTTCTTGGTTCCCAACTTTACGACCATAAGCTGCAGCATCATTGTGAACTTTGCTAAGACAAAACCATGGACAAAGCAAAGGATAATGAAAACAATACCAAGCAGGAAAAAGCCAACAAATATCTATTGGCCAAAATAACCCTTCAGCTTTGTAAATGTTATCATCTTTCCCTGGTTCACCTTTTCTTCCAGCTTCAGCACCATTCAGAATTGACACAACAAGGAGAATTATAACAAGGGAAGTAGTAATTTTCGCCATAGTAATTAATATGATCGATCAGTCACTCTTAACGTATTATATTTTTTCTTTGTTTTGCATTGAAAAAGTTGCTCCAAATTGCTCTTAATTTATAGAACCACAAATGTTGAGAACTACTCATTGCTTAAGAGTTAAAATGTGCAGTGAATTAAATTAGCCTTTGCGTGAGGGAAATTGATTTTAGCAAAACTAAGGTACGGGAATAACGTGTGGGAACCTCTTGAAGAATATATATAGAATGAAGGAATTTGCGGGATTGTTTTTTTTAATTTTTTTTTTTGACGAGCACGGTTTCTTTTTATGTTTGTTTTTAAAGGTTGAAGGAATAAAAAATAAGTTAAGTCCACTGATAGTATTAGTGGCTAATGATCAATTAATTATGGACGGTGAATCCGTAATATCTTGTTGATGTGTCACTGTCATTTGTGTGAACTACAAGATAAATGCCATGTACTACTTCCGTCCCATTTTTTGCAAAATCAATTTGTTCCAAATTGATTGTTGTTTTAAATTTTTAATGAAATTTTTAATATTTTTTCCACTTATAACCCCTATTAATTATGACAACGTTTTACATCCGATAAATGATTAACATTTGTCTATATATGTAGAGAGATAAATGGTTAAATGGTAAATTAGACAATAATTTTTAAAAAATCTAGACTCCTAATCATTTTTCTTAAAAGATGTGTCAAAACCTTAAACTGCAAATCGATCAAGTGGGACGGAGAGAGTATATCCGATGAGGCATATATATATGACTAATCTCTTGGGATCGTGCCAGTTTTGAGATTTTGAATTCGTTTAGGGATTAAAGATTAATTTCTACAAAAGTGGCAGTCTCCCCAATGTTCATAAATAAGATTCCTGTATTATACTCCGTCCCATATTATATGTCGTTTTGGGTCATTTCTCACATATTAAGAAATGTAGTTAATTTTGTATGGGAAAGAGAAATTGTGAGTTAATTTACCAAATTAACCTTCATTAATGACATTTGGAAGATAAATTAGTAGGGTTATGAAAGAGATATTATTAAATAATGAAGGGTATGGTAGGAATAAAACATTAATGTTTCATTGAGATTTCTAAAAAGTCATGTATTATGAGATAAATTTTTTTGGCGAGAAAGTCATATAATATGGGACACATGTAGTATATATTAGGCTAAATATCAGTTTTGGTCATTTATCTTTTGATCTTGGTTTCACTTTGGTCCTTTATCTTTGTTTTGGTCTGTTTTGGTCTTTTATCTTTCATTTTCGTTTCACTTTGGTCCCTAACATTAGTTTTGATTAACGGACGTCACGCTGGAAGTTAACTGCTGACATGGCGTCTTAAATTCATTAAATGACATGGCATTCATTTTACACATCAGCTTTTAAGTTTTTTAATTCAATGAAAACAGAAAAAAAATTAAACTGAAAACACAATTAAAACATTTATCTAAAAACAATTAAAAAAGTCATTTTCCAATTAATTTTTTTCTTCCTCATCTTCTCTTCGTCATTATGTAACCTGTTCATCTTCTTCCTACGTTTTCTCTCTTCATCTTCTCTTCTTCCTACATTTTCTCTCTTCATCTTCTTCCTACGTTTTCTCAATTCATTCGGTTTTGTTCATTTGGATTTCAATTTCGATTTGGGGTTTCTTCATCTTCGTCTTCTTTCTGTGTTTTCTGCGTTGGTGAAGAGAAGCATCTTCGTCTTAACTTTTTTGGGTTTGTGTTTTCTAGGTTGGTGATGAACTGCATCTAGATCTTCGTTTTCTCAGACCTGGGTTTGTTCATCGATTGTTCTGCTTCGTTTGTTCAACAACAACAACAGCGATTGTTCATCGATTTTGCTTCTGTTCGTCCTTGATTCTGCTTCATTTTCCTCTGTTGTTGTTGAAAAGCGGTTGTTCATCGAAACCCGCCACTACAAGAATAAGCGCTGTTTCCTACGAAACTTTCCGACGAACTCTTGCCCGTCGCAATTTCCGACCAAAAAACCGTCGCAAATGTTGAGCAAAAGAGGCGCTAAAATTCCCGCTTACGTTTCCGACGAAATCGTTGTTCGTCGCAAATTTCCGACGGCTTAATTTTCCGTCGGAAACTACTAAAAGTCTGTCGCAAACGTAAAAACCCAATTAAAACACACGCCTCTTCCCTCGAACCCTCTCAGTTCTCATTTCACCCCACTTTCAGTCACTCACTCTCCTCCACTGAAATGCCCTCCTCCGCCCACCTCCGCCCTCCACTGCCCTCCTCCGCCCTCCTACATCGCTAAGGGTGCTCCACACGGCTAGAATGCAGTCTCTCGTTCTCTCTCTTCCCGTGCCTTCCACTCTCCCTCTCCTTGCGCATCCTCCATTTCTCCACTGTTTCGCCGCCGTTCTCCTCCGTTCTCTGCCATATCTCCGCGGCTTCCGCACCTCTTCTCCACTTGCTGGTAATTTCTTACTTTCTTTAATTTGTCCCAATTTTTTTAAATGAAACCCTAACCATCTTCCCTACCAATTTGTTGCAGCTTCTGTTACGATTCCATGTTGCCTGTTACGATTCGTTGTTGCGCCTCCCTCCTTCGAGTTTACGATTTTTTGTTGCTAAAATTAGGTTAGTTATTGAGCTAGTGAAGACAAAATTTCACTGTTAATTGATTTTCGCCCAAAACCCTAAATCCTCAATGTTGAATCTTTTGAATCTCTGAAATTGGCTTCTACTGATTCAATGCATGCGAAATTAATATTAGAGAAGATGATTTTTGCTAATTCCTATGTAATTGAATTTGTTGAATTTGTGAATTTGTCATCTTCATGCTGCCTGCGATTTTTGAATTTAAATTGCTAAATGCTGAAGCTGTTCTGTTGCAGCTCCACTAGTTATGCTGAATATACTGAAGCAATATTTTAATCGCTATGTGGTTCTAATCACTTAAAAAAAAATTAAGACAATATTTTATCAGAATCAATAAACAAGACTCATGAAACAATATAATATCATAAGCTACATATAGGAGTCAATACTCAATACAGATCCCAGCTGAATTATTGTTCTCAATAACACATCTTTCATATCAAAAGCACTTATTATGAACCTTCACAAGCAGATTAGAAGCCATGCCATAACATTAAACATCAATTACTATTGCTACTTGCTTTTCCAGTTTTGAGCATTAAAACATCTTCTGAAGATGGAGAATAGTAATAGTAGCATTACAATTTATTCACTAATAAAATCCCTAATGCATATTAGATTAAAGAACATGTCGTTTTTTAATTGTCTTTGTCTAGAAAGAAAAATAAACAAATAGTTTAGCTGTAGTCATTGGATTTAACTTCAATTATTTAGCTTTCGGTAATAGTACATTATAATCGACTAAATAGGGACTTCATCTTTACTTGAATACTTTTCTTATACCCAAAACAGTGTCAATTTCTAGAAGGTACAATTCAGCATCTAAAAACAAAAGACAAAATCATACCTTCTGTGATAATTAGCACTGGTTTCAGTAAAATAAACATTTCCTTCAGCATCAACATCAACATCATTAGTAAATCTCAGTGGCACAAATGTAAGTTTGACAGTGCACAAATGGAGTTGAAAGATGCTCTCTAATTTCGTTGAATATCTTGGTAACCCAACGGTGGTTGTATGTATGACATTGCAGAAATGGCTAAAGACTAGTTATGCTAATTGGTTTCAAAATTCATATATGGAAGTTACTTGAATTTAAATGAAAACATTTGAAGGAAGTAATATGGAAATAATATGAAACTGTTTTGTTGTATACATAATTTTGTGATAGTTGATTTTTTTACTAGGGATTAAAAAGGTCACCTAGAATGAATTACATATATGATAGATTTAGTTGTTGTATTGTTGAGGTTGTGTTGCTGGTTTAGATAGGGTGTGAAGGCTTCATTTCTATAGATTCTGCACTTAATTGTTGAGGTTGTGTTCCTAATAACTTCATTTTGCAGGTTAGGTTTAAATACAACAAATTGGCCTCTTCTTGCTCTCGGGTACCTTTCCAAGTTTCTCCCTTTCCTTTTGTTTCATAACTATTCCAATGTTTTCTGCTTGCATCTTCTTAACCATATCATTGCATTATTGGATTAAACATGTTTGGCTTGTATGCTTCTTCTCTAAGTAGCTTCTTAGTTTCTAGAAGTGGTTGATTTTTGTTTTTATTTCAAAATGAAGTTAACCCTCTCATTGAGGATTGATTTGAGTTGAGCATAGTTTGAATTGATTAATGGTTTGTATTGAGCATAGTTTGAATTGAGTATTGGTTTGCATAGTTTAAATAAACTAGTTGATGTTCTATTTTGCTGGTGTTGATTTGAGTATTTAACTGCATTTTGCTGGTGTTGATGTTCTATTTGGTATTTTTTGTGTGCATTTAATAGGAGGAGTTTCATCGGCTGTTGTCTCAGACTAATCTACCAGTAGATCCCGCTGAGTTGGAGAAGTTGAAGCAGATGTTGTGGCAGGAAGCTGCTAGAGGGCCCAATAAGAGTCGTTTGTATGGGACAGGAGGCATATATGGCAATATGTTAGACTCTGGAGCTTCGACGAGTGAGAGCCTGTCCCCTGAGGCCCTTAGGATCATTCGGTCATTGACAGACCAATTTGCACGACAACAAGAGGCGATGGCACAGCAAGAGGAGAAGGTTGCACGACAACAACAACAACTTCTTGACTACATATTTAGCCATTCTGGGATTCCAGTACCTCCACCTGATTGGCAGCCGCCCGAGCAGGACCAGGACGCCCAGCATGACTAGGACGACGCTGCAGATGATGGAGACCACATAGACTACACTTATGATAAGGGTTATTGACGGCACATAGGTAACTAATGTTTTAATTAATGTGTAAAATATCTTAGTTTTATAAATTATACAATATAGTAATGATTATCGTTTTTGATTTGTTAAGAATATTATTCAGAGCTAGACTTGAAGATGCTACGTCAGAATTTTGAGTTTATCGAACATAGTGTAGTTTATGTATCACATTTAGTGGTATGTTTTGATATATTTTGATATTTGGTATCTTTGACACTTTTAACCAAGTTGGTGGATTGGATTGACACTTTTAACATTAGTGTAGTTTATGTTTAACTAAGTTGGCGGATTATGTTTTGATATTTGGTATGTTTGACACTTTTAACATTAAGTAGTTTATGTCTGTTTGACACTTTAGTGGTTTGGATTGAATTGAATTGGTGAAATTGAGTCTGAATTGAATTGGCAGGGAATTATTGCAAATGGCTAATTTTTAAGAATGTAATTTTTTTTGCGTACCGACGAAATTTGCGACGGAATTTTCATGGATAATTATTGAATTTGCGACGAAATTTTAAAAAATTTGCGACCGAATTTTGACAGTTATTTAAGAAAACTCATCATTTGCGACAGATTTTCAACGGATTTGCGACGAAAAGGTGTCAGTTTTTGCGACGGTTTTGCCACGGATATTTGCGACGGATTTCCGACGACTTTGCGACGGAGACATTTGCGACGAAAATATCCGTCAGAAACTATTTGCGACGAGCAAATTTGCGACGAAATTTGTTCCGTCGGAAAGTCCGTCGGAAACGTTAATTTGCGACGAAAATCACTGCATTTGCGACGGATTTCGCCGCCGAAAATCGTCGATTTTCTTGTAGTGCGCAAGAAGGAGATTTGGAATCGTACTCTAGGGTTCGATTTGGTATTGAAATCGTTTCTGGAAATTGATTGTTCATCAAATAGAATCGAACAGAATCCATGAAGAATCGAAAATGGATCCTGGGTTTTGATGTTGGAAATTGATTGTTGCTGGAAATTGATTTTGATCTTGGATAGAAAAAGTAAAACCCAGCGTTTTGATGTTGGAGATTGATTGTTGCTGGAAATTGATTTTGATGTTGGAACAATGAACAGTTGTTAATTGATTTTGTTAGTTTTAATGTTATTAGTTTTTTGTTTAATTCTATTTTATGTTTTTATAATTTTAAAAACTTAATTGATTATCTGTAAAATAATATTGAGTTAAATAATACATTTTTTTGCCACGTCATTTAATGAATTTAAGACGCCACGTCAGCAGTTAACTGCCAGCGTGGCGTGCGTTAGAAAAAACTAACGACAGAGACCAAAATGAAACGAAAATGAAAAATAAAGACCAAAACAGACCAAAAAAAGATAAATGACCAAAGTGAAACCACTAGCAAAATAAAAGAACAAAACTAATATTTGGCCTATGTATTACAGTCGTATTGCGGTCCAAGAGCCTAGCTACATGGATATCTACGATTGACACACTTAGTAGGCATCTTAGAGGTTGGGGGAATACGTATCTTTCCTTTCACCAGGTGGCAGGTATAGTTCTCTTTAATTATATTTTCAATAGAATACCTTTTTTTAATTTCCTATGTACATTAAGATGTCGGTCAAAGTAATGGAAAGAGGAATTGATTAATAGTATTCTTTTAACCTTTATAAGTGTTGTTCAAAGTCTAAAAGCCTTATTAAAATTCACGAGGGATTAAAAATAAAAAAAACCAAAATTTATAAAGATCAAAAACATATTTATCTCTACATTTTATTAGTTTATTCGTCTTTAACCATTGGGAGACTTTTACCCGGTTAGTTCTTTTCCTTTTTCAAAAAAGCAAATGTCACGAGAATATTATCCGGAATATCTCCCAAATGTGAAATTTGCAATTACTCCTCTATATTTTACTAGCAACACTGCCAACACAGATAACACTAATTTGACATATTTGGGAAAATTATAATCGGGACATAAAGCAAAATTTCTCTGGATAATTAACTCGTGACCCTGGTATTGTTTTCATAGTCATTCCTTTTGGTCAAAAAAGGGTTTCCGAAATTTTTCTGGCATAATATATATTTGGTATTGTAACACCCCATTTCTGAATTGTCACCTCTCTAACTTAAACTCCTATTTCTTTGTATTTATTTAGAAAAATGGACCAATTTTTTTTTTAATAAGAACTTAAAAATAAGCTAGAGTATGACTCACTATCAAGAATGACTCCAAATAGGTCCAACATAAAGGTTACTCATATATTAAACATATGCATCATAATTACAACAAACTACAGGGCACGCTCACAAGCGGCATGGTCAACGCTAATACAAAAGACACGCACTCAGGCGGCATCATATCTACATGAAGAGGTATACTCCATCCCTAAATACATATGGGAGGTAAGATGCAAAAGAACTATGTACAAGGATACCTATCCTCAAAAAGACTTACTTGACATTACCATTCTCTTGTCAGTACGTCACAACCCACTATCCTACGCCATCCCAATACCTGACAATATCACACACACACACCAACACTATACCTCTGCTCAGCTGATCTCACCAAAGATAATAAGACGGACTCACCTCCGGGTCATCCTCATCGTCGAACTCCTCATCACTAGAAATATAAATCAACTCATGAGCTCCAGAGAATGATCCTGCACTACGAGACTCACTCACTGCCGTCCAGACTGGAAGAGCAGGTACAGGATGAGGTGGAAACATGTGCAAAGGTGGCGGAGAAGTATGAGCAAACTCTGGAATGATAGGTGACTTTGGAATGTCATCAGCAGTACCATCATGGACATCAGTATCAACAAAATCCCTAGCACCACCCTCAGCAATGGGGGCAAAGGGTACCTGAATCACCGGGACGGGGTCAACAGGTTCAGAAAAATCTCGGGTCACTGATGATCTAGCAAGTCTCCTAGGAATGGCGCTCTTCTTCAGAGTGGTGATCGTACGTGGTCCACTCCTACCTCCACACGTAGGTTGCAATGGACGCCTAGTCCCAGAACAGAATTTTCGCACAGGAGGGGTCCAAGGTACATCCCAGAAAAAGTCGAACGGCATATTAATAGTGTACTTAGTCTTGTAACGTAACTGTGAGAGACGGTTACCTTCATCATCTATACTGGTCGATACTACTACCCCCTTAAACCGGATCTTTTGGGAGACGGGGTCGAACTCCCAATCATCCAAATTTCCACCACTAGGGAAATCAAGAACTTGTTCCCCCTTGAGATCCAAGGGCAAGTCCATCTCCTGCAAATCCTTCATAACCATCTTGTCCTTCGAAGCCATCTTCTGAACCCAATTTTAAATATACCACATACAAAATAAAACACAGCAAGGGTGAATTCCTCGTCCACGAGTTCATCATAAGCTATACATAGGTAAAACCAAAATAATACATACAGGCAGATACCATGCATTTCTTACTTATCTTTAGATATCATTCCAAAATCGAAAAAAACACATAGGATTCATAAACAATCTCAGCACCTCAACATAATGGAGTTAGTCAATCAAAGGTATTCTGATCCGTGTTAGTAATCGTTCCTCACATCGATTATCAATATCATCAAAATTTCCATACGAAATGGAATAGCACTAGATCGTCACCTAGGCCAATACTGTGATCTAGATTCTCCGTTAGATTAACACCGACAGACATAACATTTACATATGTCTCCGTGTCCCTTGTAACCTAGATCTGGATTCCCCGTCAGACCTACAGCAATTACTCAGGCAGTCTTCAACACAGGACCATCTAGCATCCAGGTTGGAACAACGCCCTAAAAACGTTCTAAACTCTCAACGCTCTAGGTCCTCGATGGTACCTAGATAATCAATACGAATCTTTGCTAGATTTCCTCACATCTAGATTGAGACTCGTCCCCAAGTTCTCATCTCAAAACAACGCTTAACTTTGAAAGTCTCATTACGTATCAATAATTATCGAGTATCCCATTTTCATAACTTCTCTTTTTAACATGATGTGCTCAAAGTTTTAGAGAACCACACTAAGCGTCCCATTCCACTTAGCATAGCTTTCCGGGTATTCTTATCTTTTGACGGACGAGAGTACCACTTTGAGTTTTCGAAAACGTTTCTCTTTTATAAAGTCGGAATACTCAATTATCATCTTTACTAACATACTTTCATTGTTAACCACAACTCTTAAATCAACTCTTTGTTCTCCATTTTTCAAATGCCTAAGGTTTCATTTTCAAAATACGAGCGTGTTTGTCAAACGAGGTTACACCGAAGATCCATTGGAGAAATTCGGGTTTTCACAATTGATACGCTATTTCATAAAGTCTGTTTTCTTTTTATTCTGTCAAAAATATTTATTCTGTTTTACCATGACTAATTCCTATTAACTCTCGAAATTCAGTTTTCCTATTTTCGAACCTCCCACGATCTGTCACTAAAATGTCACGTTCCCTTTATCTTTTTACCGTTACGATTCCTCTGCTCGAGTCCAATTCAACTCAAGTTACAAAACAATTGGTCATAACAATAGTTATGACAACAACACTCAGACAATTCAGCACAACCAGTCATTCACATCTTCACAATCAATCACAGGGATATTCAATATAAAATCTCACATAATAATACTACAGATATTATCAGGCAAAACAATCCAGTACACAGTTCAAACAATCACACAACACCCATGAAGCTAAAACTCATTATGCAGAAATTCCCCTTACCTGAAACGTGCTCTGACGAGTAGCGAGGTATCCGAGCAAGGGCCGGTCCAGATGTCGCAGAACCTTCAACGCATAAACATAAAGTCCAAAGGTCTTAGATTACAATACTAGTACTCGTTTTAAGGGTGGTAACTAGAGCGTGATAAGCTACTAGTCCCGGTTTTCGATATTTCTTTTTCTACAAAACGATTCTTTTCTTATGAAATTTTTAAGCTTTTTAACTATTTTCTTTCTCCAACCACTATGTCCCTTTTTTTTTTTCATGATCAGAAATGCTAAGAACAAAAACTTTTGGGTGACTACAAGTTTCAAAGTTGCTGAAAATCCAAGCTTTATATCAAAACATATATTTTCCTTTGTATCAGAACATAAACTTTTTTGTTCCAAAGGATCTACTCTACCATTTCGTGAAAACAACACTATAATAGAAGAACAAAACTATATTTTTTTTTTCTTTAAGTAAACTCACGGCTGAAAAAAATGGTGTTTGATTTTGCTTAAAAGGAAAAATTTGATTTACAATGATCATCAAAGGAATAACATACAGGAACTAGTATTTAGGTGAAGAACCCAAAATAAAATCTTTGTTTGTTTCAAGATTTTCACTTTAACAACATTTTTCTTTTAAAACATGTAAATAAAGAAACAAAAATATATATGATAAAAAGTGAATCAGGTTATGGTCTGAACAAAAATTTAAAAGGAAAGGGGTATTTTCTTACCAAGTTAGAAATAGAAATAACTAGGGAGAGATGATCCTTCAAGATATTCTTCACGTATGATCCATGATTGTATTATTGATGTAGGAGGCTTTTCTCTTTGTGAAGCAAGAATAAAACAGAAGTGGGGTTGTATTGAAGTAGAAGTAAATATGATGATGAAAGAAAGGAAAGAGTTATGGTGATGAGAGGCAAGCAAAATGAAATTAGAGAGATTTTGGGGTTGTGAATGGGTCTGGCGAGGTAAAAAAAAAGAGAGATGAAATTGTTTTTTTTTTTTTCATATAGATAACTTCTTGAGTAAGTAGAGTAAAATAATATCTAGATATTTATTTGATATATTAGTATAATAATACGGTTAAACGATAGTTAGCGTTTTTGCGGAATTAACCTCGCATCGGATGTTAACTAAATTATTCCAACTCTCGATTAAAACCTTGACGTCGAACGTTTTCAGATTCGGGTCACGGTTAGGGTTTTTAAGCGGGTAACTTTCGTCCGGCAGGTCCAAAACGCGTCCAAATTCCGGTGGAATTTTGGAACGAAAATTAAACCTCAACCTAATATAATATATTAGGTCCTATATCTATTTTCGGTTTGGTGAAAACACACAGAAATTCTGGGGCTAAATTCACACGCGCTAGCGTGAGAAAACACACAAGTGAAAACATATAAAAGAAATTAAATAGAAAATTGAGGGTGTTACATTACTGCCCTCCTAAAAAAAATTTCGTCCTCGAAATTACTAACCTGGAAATAAATCTGGATACATCGTCTTCATTTTGTCTTCTAATTCCCATGTTGTATCTCCCGTCGTTTGGTTCCACACAACTTTCACCAAAGGGATTTGTTTTCCCCTCAAGTGTTTAATTCTCCTGTCCTCGATTCGTACAGGCGAAGCTTCATAAGACAGATTTTCTCTCAATTGTACTACATCGGGTTCTATGATATGCGACGGATCAGAAATATACTTCCTCAATTGTGAAACATGAAATACACTGTGAATATTTGAAAGAAAAGGTGGTAAAGCTATTTGATATGCCACGGGGCCAATTCGGCGGATGATTTGATAAGGTCCAATAAATTTGGGAGTGAGTTTTCTGGACTTAATCGCTCTGCCTACACCGGTGGTAGATGTGACTCTCAAAAATACATGCTCTCCTTCTTGAAATTCGAGAGGTCTCCTTCTTTTATCTGAGTAGCTCTTCTGCCTGCTCTGAGCAGCTTTCATCTTTTCACGAATCTGTTTGATCTTTTCTGTTGTTTGTTGTACAATCTCTGGTCCTACAAGCATACTTTCTCCATCCTGATACCAACACAAAGGTGTCTGACATTTTCTTCCATATAAAGCCTCGTAGGGTGCCATTCCTATGCTTGAGTGAAAACTATTGTTGTACGTAAACTCTATCAAAGGTAAAAGATCGTCCCAACTTCCCCTATTGTCTAAGACACATGCTCTCAGTAAATCCTCTAAGGATTGGATCGTCCTTTCCGTCTGTCCGTCTGTTTGGGGATGATACGCAGAACTCAATCTCAACTTTGTCCCTAAGGATTGGTGTAAACTTTTCCAGAAATTAGAAGTAAACTTTGGATCTCTATCAGAAACTATACTAGAAGGTACTCCATGCAATCTAATGACTTCTTTGATGTACAATTCTGTCAGCTTCTCCACATTATATGTTGTCCTAATTGGTAAGAAATGGGCAGATTTAGTCAACCTATCGACGATTACCCAAATCGAATCAAAACTCTTTGGGGTCCTTGGTAATCCTATAACAAAATCCATTGAGATACTATCCCACTTCCATTCAGGTACATCCAAGGATTGGAGCATTCCAGCAGGTCGCTGATGTTCTACTTTAGCTTTCTGACACGTGAGACATGATGCCACGTACTCTGCCACTTGTTTCTTCATTCCTGGCCACCAAAATCTTTGCTTTAAATCTTGGTACATCTTCGTTGTTCCGGGGTGAATGCTCAGTTTGCTTTTGTGTGCTTCATCCAAAATTAACTTTCTCATCTCGATATTGTTTGGCACACAAACTCTTCCATTGAATCTCAGAATTCCATCAGTTCCTATATTAAACTCAGCTGCTTTCTCTTGACCTATCTGCTCTCTTTTCTCCTGAAGGTGTTCGTCAGTTGCTTGCTGTTCTCGGATGGTTTCCATAAGGTCGCTTGACACGGTGATCATACCAAAGCGCATCTTTTTTGGAAAGATTTCCACTTTCATACTTAAATCACGAAATTGCTCCAACAATTCTAATTCTTTGACCATCATCGTAGACACATGAATACTTTTCCTACTCAGCGCATCAGCTACAACGTTAGCCTTCCCTGGATGGTATTGTAGAGAAAAATCATAATCTTTTAGAAATTCCATCCAACGCCTCTGTCTCATGTTAAGCTCCTTTTGACTGAAAAGATATTTCAAGCTCTTGTGATCGCTAAAAACGTCAAATTTGACTCCATACAGATAGTGCCTCCATATTTTCAACGCGAACACGACCGCAGCTAACTCCAAATCGTGTGTCGGATAATTCCTTTCATGAATTTTCAGTTGTCTCGAAGCATAAGCCACAGCCTTTCGATGTTGCATAAGCACACATCCTAGTCCTTGGTGAGATGCATCACAATAAACTTCATATGGCTCATGAGATAATGGCAGAACTAACACAGGTGCAGTGGTTAGTCGCTTCTTCATCAGGTTGAAACTCTCTTCGCACTTCTGAGTCCACACAAACGGTTGATCCTTTCTTGTGAGTTATGTCAATGGGGCCACGATCTTCGAGAATCCTTCAATGAATCTTCGATAATATCCAGCCAAACCTACGAAACTACGGATTTCAGTCACAGTCTTTGGTCGTTCCCATGCAAGAACTGTTTCTACTTTGGCAGGGTCAACAGCAATGCCTTCCTTCGAGATCACATGACCTAAAAATTTGACTTCTTCAAGCCAGAATTCACACTTTGATAACTTTGCAAACAATGTTTTCTCCCTTAGAACTTGAAGAACTTGACGTAGATGCTCATGATGTTCCTCAGGGGTTTTTGAATAAATGAGAATGTCGTCGATGAACACCACAACGAATTGATCAAGGAACGAGTGAAAAATCCGATTCATGTAATCCATAAATATTGCAGGCGCATTTGTGACTCCAAAGGGCATTACAAGGTATTCATAATGACCATATCGTGTTCGAAAAGCAGTCTTCGGAACATCTTCAGCCTTTACACGAATCTGGTGATATCCGGTCCTCAAGTCGATCTTTGAAAAGGTCGTAGCTCCTTGCAATTGATCCATCAAATCATCGATGCGGGGTAAAGGATACTTGTTTTTAATTGTCACTTTGTTGAGTTGTCGATAGCCTACACACAGCCTTGAACCACCATCCTTCTTCTTTACTAACAAAACAGGTGCCCCCCAAGGGGATACACTTGGTCGAATGAACTGTTTCGACAATAGATCTTCTAGTTGGGCTTTTAAATCTGTTAATTCCACTGGGGACATCCTATAAGGGGCTATAGAAATAGGTCCAATTCCAGGAACTAAGTCGATCGAAAATTCTACATCTCTGACTGGCGGCAAACCTGGAACATCTTCGGGAAATACTTCAGGAAAATCCTTCACAACAGGCATGCTATCCAATTCTACCTTCCCCTCGATTTCCAAACTAGATAACAGAATGTATCCTTGTGATCCTCCTTTCAAAGACACTCCCACACGATTGGCAGACAAAAATCCAGAAATCTCAGGGTCAGGAAAAACTAAGGTTTTATTTGCACAATCTAAAAGAATGTGGTTGGATGCTAACCAATCCATACCCAGAATTACATCTAGCTTCTTCAAAGGTAAGCATATCAAGTCAACCAAAAAGTGTCTATCAAGAATAACAATGGGACAATTTAAACACACGGTATTTGCAGTGATAGGCTTAGCAGTGGGCGTAGAAACAATCAAGTCAAAGGACAGAGAAGACACAGGGAATCCTAATGGTTTCACACAATCTAAAGAGATGAAAGAATGCGTCGCACCCGAATCAAATAGTACAGTTAAGATATTACCGTTTATGTCGCCTTCTCCCTGTATGAGATCCTCAGACTCTGGATCCTCAACACCATTCAGGGTGTAAACTCTTCCCCTGGCTATTGGTCTAGCAGCTTTCAGATTGTTCATGTTTGGTTCCGCCTTTGGGGCAGTGCAATCCCTAGAAAAATGTCCGGGTTTCTGGCAGTTGAAACAAAGAGATGTCTTCAGCACACATTTGTCAGCCAAGTGCTCTGGTGAACCACACTTATAGCAAAACCGATTTCCAAATGGAGTTTGGTTAGGTCTAGTTCCACTTCCACTAGCTGTCAGTGCTAGACGGTTTGGTTGTTTAGCCACTTGATTTCCTGGGGGTCGAAAATAAGGTTTCCTTTGTTGAGGCTGGGGTTGTCTTCCTCTATTATTGTTGTTGTTCCACTGATTTCTTCCAAATGACCTAGACGGTCCTCCAACGTTCCCTCTATTGGCCCTTCTGTTCTTCATCACTTCTATTTCTCTACACTTCTCCACTAGAGGTTGAAAAGTACGGATGCTCAAAGGTCTCACGGATTCTTCAATTTCATATTTCAGTCCACTTAGGAACCTTTCACATAAGTAATCTTCATCCACTTGATGCTGAAAGAAACGGAAATACTTCGAGAGGTTCTCGAACTTTGCAGCGTATTCCGGTATAGTTTGATTCCCTTGAAAAACTCTCAGAAATTCTTTCTCCTTCTCAACCCTTGCACTGTGGGGGAAATACTTGTCAAGGAAAGTACTACGAAATGATTCCCAGTTTACCTCTTGATTCCTTGTTTCCATGAGTAGTCTAGCGCCCTTCCACCAGTACTCAGCATCTCCCAGTAAAAGATAGGTTGCATAAGTTACCTTCACTTCAGCAGGGCAATGAAGTACTTCAAAATTTTTTTCGATTTCTTGCAACCACAGATCTGCCTTCTCGGGATTGGTGTCTCCATGGAACTTAGGAGGGTCATGACGGCGAAAATCAACTAGTCCTTTGGATTCGGCAGCACGTTCTTCCCTCTGTTGTTTCTGCAGATCCCTCTGAGTCTTTGCAGTAGCTTGCTGAGCCATGGCAGCGGCCATGTCAGCCAACACTTGAACCAATCGTTCTGCATTGCCTCCATCGTTACCTCCTTGGGATCCTGATGCTCCTTGTGGTCGAGACATTGGGTTTCTACAAGGTAAAACCGGTCAGAACCCAAAAGGAACAGTTAATTGTGTGTCAACACACATCACTTTTGTTAAGAGTGATTGCAAACAATTCAAGCAATGTTTCTCCAAGAGAAACGATTCAGACAATCAGCACAGAGTTCACACAGTCTTAAGCAATCAATCCTACCCAACTCATCCTAGAGACGCGATCAGCTGAGGCTACCCAAACTCACAGTCCGGTTAGAACTGAACTGCTCTGATACCACTAATGTAACACCCCATTTCTGAATTGTCACCTCTCTAACTTAAACTCCTATTTCTTTGTATTTATTTAGAAAAATGGACCAATTTTTTTTTAATAAGAACTTAAAAATAAGCTAGAGTATGACTCACTATCAAGAATGACTCCAAATAGGTCCAACATAAAGGTTACTCATATATTAAACATATGCATCATAATTACAACAAACTACAGGGCACGCTCACAAGCGGCATGGTCAACGCTAATACAAAAGACACGCACTCAGGCGGCATCATATCTACATGAAGAGGTATACTCCATCCCTAAATACATATGGGAGGTAAGATGCAAAAGAACTATGTACAAGGATACCTATCCTCAAAAAGACTTACTTGACATTACCATTCTCTTGTCAGTACGTCACAACCCACTATCCTACGCCATCCCAATACCTGACAATATCACACACACACCAACACTATACCTCTGCTCAGCTGATCTCACCAAAGATAATAAGACGGACTCACCTCCGGGTCATCCTCATCGTCGAACTCCTCATCACTAGAAATATAAATCAACTCATGAGCTCCAGAGAATGATCCTGCACTACGAGACTCACTCACTGCCGTCCAGACTGGAAGAGCAGGTACAGGATGAGGTGGAAACATGTGCAAAGGTGGCGGAGAAGTATGAGCAAACTCTGGAATGATAGGTGACTTTGGAATGTCATCAGCAGTACCATCATGGACATCAGTATCAACAAAATCCCTAGCACCACCCTCAGCAATGGGGGCAAAGGGTACCTGAATCACCGGGACGGGGTCAACAGGTTCAGAAAAATCTCGGGTCACTGATGATCTAGCAAGTCTCCTAGGAATGGCGCTCTTCTTCAGAGTGGTGATCGTACGTGGTCCACTCCTACCTCCACACGTAGGTTGCAATGGACGCCTAGTCCCAGAACAGAATTTTCGCACAGGAGGGGTCCAAGGTACATCCCAGAAAAAGTCGAACGGCATATTAATAGTGTACTTAGTCTTGTAACGTAACTGTGAGAGACGGTTACCTTCATCATCTATACTGGTCGATACTACTACCCCCTTAAACCGGATCTTTTGGGAGACGGGGTCGAACTCCCAATCATCCAAATTTCCACCACTAGGGAAATCAAGAACTTGTTCCCCCTTGAGATCCAAGGGCAAGTCCATCTCCTGCAAATCCTTCATAACCATCTTGTCCTTCGAAGCCATCTTCTGAACCCAATTTTAAATATACCACATACAAAATAAAACACAGCAAGGGTGAATTCCTCGTCCACGAGTTCATCATAAGCTATACATAGGTAAAACCAAAATAATACATACAGGCAGATACCATGCATTTCTTACTTATCTTTAGATATCATTCCAAAATCGAAAAAAACACATAGGATTCATAAACAATCTCAGCACCTCAACATAATGGAGTTAGTCAATCAAAGGTATTCTGATCCGTGTTAGTAATCGTTCCTCACATCGATTATCAATATCATCAAAATTTCCATACGAAATGGAATAGCACTAGATCGTCACCTAGGCCAATACTGTGATCTAGATTCTCCGTTAGATCAACACCGACAGACATAACATTTACATATGTCTCCGTGTCCCTTGTAACCTAGATCTGGATTCCCCGTCAGACCTACAGCAATTACTCAGGCAGTCTTCAACACAGGACCATCTAGCATCCAGGTTGGAACAACGCCCTAAAAACGTTCTAAACTCTCAACGCTCTAGGTCCTCGATGGTATCTAGATAATCAATACGAATCTTTGCTAGATTTCCTCACATCTAGATTGAGACTCGTCCCCAAGTTCTCATCTCAAAACAACGCTTAACTTTGAAAGTCTCATTACGTATCAATAATTATCGAGTATCCCATTTTCATAACTTCTCTTTTTAACATGATGTGCTCAAAGTTTTAGAGAACCACACTAAGCGTCCCATTCCACTTAGCATAGCTTTCCGGGTATTCTTATCTTTTGACGGACGAGAGTACCACTTTGAGTTTTCGAAAACGTTTCTCTTTTATAAAGTCGGAATACTCAATTATCATCTTTACTAACATACTTTCATTGTTAACCACAACTCTTAAATCAACTCTTTGTTCTCCATTTTTCAAATGCCTAAGGTTTCATTTTCAAAATACGAGCGTGTTTGTTCAAACGAGGTTACACCGAAGATCCATTGGAGAAATTCGGGTTTTCACAATTGATACGCTATTTCATAAAGTCTGTTTTCTTTTTATTCTGTCAAAAATATTTATTCTGTTTTACCATGACTAATTCCTATTAACTCTCGAAATTCAGTTTTCCTATTTTCGAACCTCCCACGATCTGTCACTAAAATGTCACGTTCCCTTTATCTTTTTACCGTTACGATTCCTCTGCTCGAGTCCAATTCAACTCAAGTTACAAAACAATTGGTCATAACAATAGTTATGACAACAACACTCAGACAATTCAGCACAACCAGTCATTCACATCTTCACAATCAATCACAGGGATATTCAATATAAAATCTCACATAATAATACTACAGATATTATCAGGCAAAACAATCCAGTACACAGTTCAAACAATCACACAACACCCATGAAGCTAAAACTCATTATGCAGAAATTCCCCTTACCTGAAACGTGCTCTGACGAGTAGCGAGGTATCCGAGCAAGGGCCGGTCCAGATGTCGCAGAACCTTCAACGCATAAACATAAAGTCCAAAGGTCTTAGATTACAATACTAGTACTCGTTTTAAGGGTGGTAACTAGAGCGTGATAAGCTACTAGTCCCGGTTTTCGATATTTCTTTTTCTACAAAACGATTCTTTTCTTATGAAATTTTTAAGCTTTTTAACTATTTTCTTTCTCCAACCACTATGTCCCTTTTTTTTTTCATGATCAGAAATGCTAAGAACAAAAACTTTTGGGTGACTACAAGTTTCAAAGTTGCTGAAAATCCAAGCTTTATATCAAAACATATATTTTCCTTTGTATCAGAACATAAACCTTTTTGTTCCAAAGGATCTACTCTACCATTTCGTGAAAACAACACTATAATAGAAGAACAAAACTATATTTTTTTTTTCTTTAAGTAAACTCACGGCTGAAAAAAATGGTGTTTGATTTTGCTTAAAAGGAAAAATTTGATTTACAATGATCATCAAAGGAATAACATACAGGAACTAGTATTTAGGTGAAGAACCCAAAATAAAATCTTTGTTTGTTTCAAGATTTTCACTTTAACAACATTTTTCTTTTAAAACATGTAAATAAAGAAACAAAAATATATATGATAAAAAGTGAATCAGGTTATGGTCTGAACAAAAATTTAAAAGGAAAGGGGTATTTTCTTACAAAGTTAGAAATAGAAATAACTAGGGAGAGATGATCCTTCAAGATATTCTTCACGTATGATCCATGATTGTATTATTGATGTAGGAGGCTTTTCTCTTTGTGAAGCAAGAATAAAACAGAAGTGGGGTTGTATTGAAGTAGAAGTAAATATGATGATGAAAGAAAGGAAAGAGTTATGGTGATGAGAGGCAAGCAAAATGAAATTAGAGAGATTTTGGGGTTGTGAATGGGTCTGGCGAGGTAAAAAAAAAGAGAGATGAATTTTTTTTTTTTTTTTTCATATAGATAACTTCTTGAGTAAGTAGAGTAAAATAATATCTAGATATTTATTTGATATATTAGTATAATAATACGGTTAAACGATAGTTAGCGTTTTTGCGGAATTAACCTCGCATCGGATGTTAACTAAATTATTCCAACTCTCGATTAAAACCTTGACGTCGAACGTTTTCAGATTCGGGTCACGGTTAGGGTTTTTAAGCGGGTAACTTTCGTCCGGCAGGTCCAAAACGCGTCCAAATTCTGGTGGAATTTTGGAACGAAAATTAAACCTCAACCTAATATAATATATTAGGTCCTATATCTATTTTCGGTTTGGTGAAAACACACAGAAATTCTGGGGCTAAATTCACACGCGCTAGCGTGAGAAAACACACAAGTGAAAACATATAAAAGAAATTAAATAGAAAATTGAGGGTGTTACAGGTATCAACTCCTATAACCTAATCATTTATGATATTTTGCCATTAAAATTTCTGTCAGCAACAATACAGAACTTCATGCGATTTTTTTAAGAACATCTAACTGAAGACTCTTTTGTCAAAAAAAAAACCCAAACTCATTTTTTACCTAAAAAAAGTAGAAGACTCATTTTGATGACAAGCAAAAGCTGTATTGGTGATATGAAATTAAGTGCTTAGAGCATCTCCAAAAGAGTCTCTCTTAACTAATTCATTTTGAGTCATTTAAAGTGGGTTTCATACGCCGCCTCTGCCTTCCGGAATTTCTTTTTTTCGTATTTCCTGAAATACGTTAAACAATGGTATTTCCGGAAGTTTAAAAAATTAAACTTTTCTGAAATACGTCAAAAAAAGTATTTTCGGAAGGTTAAAAATTTGAATTTCCGAAAATACTTAACAGTGGGTATTTCTAGAAGCATAACTTGTATTCCGGAAATACCCTATTTCCGAAAATTTGACCTGATAATATTTCCGGAAATACCTTTTTTTTAGATATTTCCGGGAATCTTACAATTTTGTGGGGCCTGATCAGATTTTGGTAAAAATGAAAGGAGTATTTTTGGGTTAAAATCAAATATGGGGGTATGGGGTTTGATAGGGGGTAAAAAAAAACATCCTAACCGGAAATGAGCACATGTAACATCTTCAACATAAACTATTTTTTTCTTTTTTGAAAATAAGGGATTATTTAAATTCATCTTAACCTATTTTTATTTAAATGTGGGTGTAATTCTTTTTTGAAGTTCACACAATTTAATTACTTCAATATGTTAAGGTGGTTGCCCTGCCACCTGAGAGCCAACTGAGACATTTGCTTGGTGGAAGATCCATTTTCACTTAAAGCTCTAGCAGCTGCCACCTTAAGTTCCTTCATTCTATCACAAAGTAACACTCCTTCCTCACCTTCCATAACCTTCCTCACAACACTAGCAATTTCATCCCTTTCCACAAGTCCATTCTTCTCATTCACCTTTGGTCTCAATGCCACTTTGACTTCCTCAGTGATCAAAACAGTATTCAACTTTTGCTCAGCATAAAGTGGCCATGCAACCAATGGCACCCCATTCACCACACTCTCAAGAATTGAGTTCCATCCACAATGTGTCAAAAATCCTCCCACAGATTCATGACTCAAAACTTGTGCTTGTGGTGCCCAAGATGCCACCACCAAACCCTTTTCTCTTGTCCTCTCAACAAACCCTTTGGGCAAAAAAGCAAAAGGGTTAACATTTTTATCTTCATCAAAGTAAAAAGCATTTGCAATATCACTACTAGAAAAGTCATTTTTAGAGAGGAATTTTTAGAGATGGATAAGTATCCCTCACTATTAGTGAGGGATTTAGCTACGAAAATATGTAGTCATCACTAATTTATTTTTGTGACGAATGTAGAGATGAAAAATATCCCTCTCTAAATATTCCCTCTCTAAATTCGTCACAAAATATCAAAAATGAATTTAGAGACAGATTTGAAGATGGAAAACCATCCCTCACTAATAGTGAGGAACCACTAATTCGTCACTAACCCAAAAAGCTCTCAGCGCGCTCTCCGACGATTCGTTTCCCACCCACAAGCTCTCTCTAATAATAACTAGGGCAAACACCCGTGCTACGCACGGGAAGATGATTATACGGGTAGTTATGCAAAATGGACAATTTTAGAATCGAAGAGGTTTTTTACTCCGATTATTAATTGATGTGATACTTGGCGTTAAGAGTTAAAGATTTTAAACTGAACGAAAAATATATGGACATAGTTTGGTAAATAAAAAATTGTATCATAAAAGGTTATCGGAGATGTTGAAGAGGTACTGTTTAGGGATTATTACAAGTGAAAATAAGAACTCACATTACATGGGGACAACACACAAAAACTACAATGTGTGGAACTTAAAAGGCACCTTATAATTGAGGGCGATACATTAGCCATATGAAATATAGAGCTAAGTGTTATCCACCCAGACGGTTATCAATAAAATATGTATTCCCACGTTAACGTTAGGAAAAGTCTGAGAGAATACAATAAAATAGTTTTCGATGTATGTAGTGCAATAAATTGATTAGCTGTCAGATGTAATTAAAAAAAAGTATATGAAATGGGTATACCTTGATGTGAAGTTATCGTAAGTTGTTAAAAATTTCAGGATAGACAACATTAGAAGTAACATTGGAGCTTTCACCACTATCACCAACAATTAATAGCTTCAACCCTTGTCTTGAAGTAACTCTAGAAAATGCAACGTATAATTGTCCATGAGAAAAAACAGGGCTAGGAAGATACAGTCCGACATTTTTGAGAGATTGTCCTTGACTTTTATTTATGGTCATTGCAAATGATAAAGCCAAAGGAAATTGCCGACGTTGGAACTTGAATGGGATACGAACATCTGATGGAGTCAACGATAGACGACATATATAAACTTTGTGCCCAATTTTGGTACCAGATATAACCTTACCTTCTATAACAAATTTGCCTAATTTTGTTACAATCAACCGAGTGCCGTTACACAAACCTGCATTTGGATCAATGTTTCTCAAGAGCATTACAGGTACTCCAACCTTCAATTGTAAAACATGATTTGGCAACCCAGGTGATGAAATTGTATTTAGGTACTCAGTGGAGTGTACATTATCAGCTCGATCACTTTGAGAGTTGTCTGAGTGAGGAGTGTCAAGACTGTAATATGTCATTTCGGTGGTTGTCAATTGTGATGCCATATATTCATTAATTTTATCAACAACCTCATTTTTGGGTGCCAAGATAGCTCTGTCTTGATAATATGTTGCATGATTAGAAGCTGTAAGAAATGAAGGATACGTTGAATGAACAATATCATAGAGAGGGTCACTGGACAATGGTAACAAAATATCAGCAGGAATACTTATGTCCCTAAAATCATCATTAATTACTCCAACATTTCCATCACCAACAGATAGGATCCACTCAGAGAACAAACGACGTGCATTGATGTCAGATGAAGATGAACCAGTTAACAACCTCATGTTTGTGGTTAGGGTCATGACATGACAATGAGACCATAAATGTGATGAATTGATGGTGGAATTAACAATTTGTTGTCTAGTGCCTTTTGGAATGACAGGAAGAATTTGTCGAAAATCACCACCTAGTACAGTGACTTTCCCTCCGAATGGCCTTTCATTATTACCTATTCGTTGGAAGCGCAAAATGTCCTTAAGTGTTCGATCCACTGCTTCAAAACAATGTTTATGCATCATTGGTGCCTCATCCCATATGATTAGTTTTGCTCTTGAAATAAGTTCAGCAAGGTGGCTTCCATGTGCTATGTTACATGTTGAATCTTCATTGATATTTAATGGAATAGCGAACCTAGAATGTGCTGTTCTACCACCCGGCATCAATAATGCAGCAATACCACTTGATGCAACGGTTAATACAATTTCACCCTTTGAACGTAAACATGCAGATAGTGCCCTCCAAATAAATGTTTTACCTGCACCTCCAAATGCATTAAGGAAAAATAGTCCACCACGATCGTTAAGAACAACATCCATAATTTTGTCATAAACAACACGTTGTTCAGTAGTCATGGTAGACAATAATCTGATATGTTCTTCACTCAATGCAAGTCTATCATAATTCAACTCATCACTGATTAGACGATTTAGTTGTTGACTTGAGTGTTCATCAAGTAATGTAGGCATTGAAGAGAAATCTGATAATCTTTTGTTATGGGCCTGCAGCTTTCTATCAATGTCACTTAATAGGTAACCTTGGATTTGCTCTTGTGTCAAAGTTAGATCTGTGAGAGAACATTGAGTGTAGTTCATTATTGTAAGGAAATGATGAACAAATTTTATGCTTTTACATAGACATACTGATATATGACAAAAAGATTTTAAAACCTATATTGAGATGGTTTATAATTCTACGTTACTGAAAATGTTGATATAAGACATGTTCAAGTTGTAAATAAATTTATGGATACTATTATGATAACCGAAAGTGCCTATGTCTATCATGAAATAGACTTATATATAGGAAACACATATAAGTATGTCTATATCTATATATATATATATATATATATATATATATATATATATATATATATATATATATATACATGTGTTTCTAATAAATATAGATATATTATATTTGTTGTATGGCAAAGAAAATAACTATATATATACATATGTTGAGACCGTGTATGTATATATATTTAAGTTAAATAAAACTTACCTGGAGCTCTAAGTATTGATCTTTGCATATATAGAATATCTTCACTAAGAATTAAAAAGCATTTGCAATATTATCATTTGGACTCTTCACAACCCATAAGAATCTTTGCTCACTCATTTCCAAACCAATAGCAAGTTCATTCATTTGAGCACTAGAAAGGGTCCCACCACTTCCAAAGCAAACAAATAATACACTGCCACGTGGCTGTTCATCCAACCACTTCAAACAGTCATCTCCATTTTCAACCCCAGTTCGGTGACCATCATCAACTAGCAGGTCCAACCGGATAAACCGGAGGTTTATTTTTTTGCACTAACACGTTAATTGCCTCTGGTTCAAGATCTAAGAAACTATTCTCTATTATTCCTTTAGCTAACTTGAACCGATTAACGTGGTGGAAAAACCATTTAAAAGCTTCATGATTCTTCTTTCGGTTGCGAACCGGGTCGGGTAGATCGTCGAGACGAAGCGGAACACAACCGGGGATGATGAGCAGTTCGAGTAGGTCGTCATTGCCTTGAAGTTGTTGGTGGAGGTTAGGAAAGTGGAGAGCGAAGGATAAAGTAGTTGCTGCGGCAGGAAAGTAGATATATGAGGGGAGATTGAGTTTTGTGGCGATATCAAAGGCGTCGGTTCCAAAGAGATCGACGACAAGGGCGGCAGTGGCGGACCTGGCATGTAACCAGGGGTTCAACTGAACCCCCTGGATTTTTTTTTTTGCACTAAACACCTTATATAAATAGCCTAAATCTCTTGAAATTTTAATTTTGACACCCCTGAAAATTTAAAATTGTATTAATAGACCAAGTTTTGCACCCATTTGACACCGGCCTTAAAAAATTTGACACCCCTGACCCCGGGGTCCTGGGTCCGCCACTGAAGGGCGGTGAGGTGGTGGGAAGTGGTGAGGGAGAGGAGAGTGTGGTGGAGAGATGAGAGAGAACAGACAAGAATGTGAGAGGTATGTGTTTCGAGTTCGAGGTTGGGTTGGAGATCGGTAAGAGTGACCGGGGGCAGGAAAGTGTGGGAAATGGATGGTGGGAGAGAGTTGAGGAGAGTGGTTTGTGAATTTGAAGGAGGACCTTCAGTGGGGATTATGAAGGTGATGGGGAGGTTGTGGTGGTGGGTGAGTCGCTTGGCGAATTCTATCATTGGGATTAAATGTCCTATGCCTGGACTTGGAAACATTGCCACTAGTGGTGGGAGTGATGAGTTTTGAGATTGTTGGTCTTGCATTGTGTTGAATTGTTGTGTTTTTTGGGAGGGATTGATGTTTATATATTATAGAGGGTTTAGTAGCTGGGAGATATGTTGACTGATTGGTTAGGGTCAACGGTGTGCATGTGTTAGATTAACTTATATTAGTAAGTATAAGATAATCGATGGTTTCCTCCGGAGATACTCACTTAGAGTATTAAGAATTCTTTAGCAATTGTTACTAAATGAGCATAATAGTCATTTCCTCATCAAAGAAAAAATTCGGTGAGCACACCAACACTTAATTGTGGTTATACTAACTAGTGTTTTTATTTACCCGCCCAATCACCACACAAACACTAAATTGTGGTTAGTATGTACTAACCATTGGATTGTTGTATAGTGGTCACCGAAAAATTTAATAATTGTTACTAAGGAATTTCTTAGTATCATAAGTCATTGCCCTCTGGACATGTACATACTCGAGCCCGCACATTCATAGGCAGGTGTTTTAGTACCCGTCCCCATGTTTTTTGGGCATCGAAGTGCCTGTGGGTACATCGAAGTGCCTGTGGGTACGCCCATTACGCGAACTTTAACAACAACAAATAATTAACACTAGTGGAAAAAATAGATTTAACATCAGGAATTATAATCAGTTAAAAACAACACGGTGGCATTTTTGCAATTAAACTGAAACTTTTAACATCGGTTCACTCTCTAATAGATGTAAAAAATCTCACTAATGCTTTTAAAACAGGATTTTAACAACATTTAAAATATAACTGATCATGTCAAAAAGTAATGCGATGGCATTTTTGCAATTTACTCTAACATTTGGCATCAGTTAAATTTTCACCGAGATTAAAAGTGTATTATGAGATTTTTCAGTTTCCCTATAATTCCAAGTTTCCTGTCACATTGGTTTTCCTCTATTCGCGTAGGCAAAACCCTAGCCTTGCGCGACTAAGCCTTCTTCTTCGGCCATAAGTTCCCTTCTCTCTCAAACTCTCTAACGAAGGCGCCTTCACCGTTCAATCTCCGATGGCACCTTCATCTTTCTTTTGTGCAGGTAAGACTTCATCTTATCGCGTTTTCGTGTTTGTTGTCATCTTCGATTTCGCTTTTGCTTTTGATTTCATCTTTTTGATCATCGTCTAATAGAAAAATGTTTGGATTCGTCTAATAAGAAAAAAAGTGTTGATTCGAATTCTGCATTCCAATTTTGAGAGCAAGAATTGTGCTTGCTCTAATTATCTAGCATGAACATATTGCAGGTTGTTATTGATTCTCAATCTTTTACAATGGTCATATACTTGCAGCTTTATTATTAGGTAAGACCATTAGAATTGTTGGTGTTTTGCGCTTGAACCTGGTGTCTTAAGAGTTAAGACTTGTGTTGCTTCGGGTAAATTTCGGTTCTCCATTTAATTTTTAACTTTAGCAAATAAGTTAACTTTAGCATCCTATTATAATGATTCTACACAGTCTGAGCTAACCTTCACGACCAATTGAACTACGGTTTAGCATTTGTTTTTAGGTTCCTAACATCTATTTTTGAAGTAAACATCCAGCTGCTGAAGATTTCTACTTTCATATGATTGGTACTTTTGTTGTTTATTTACTAATGTTGCTTAGTAATTGACTTTCTTATTCATTTGCTTATTTTACAGATACTCAGAAGACCAATGCTTACACCATCCCTTAGACAATTGTATTGTACTTTAGGTTCATCAGTGTTGTATTTTACATATATTCATGCTTAGATGTATTGTACTCAAAGACCATTGCTTATATCGTAATATTGTACTTCTTTTACAGATACTTAGGTTCAAAGTGATCATCACGAGGTTTGTTGCAGATTTGGTGGAGATATGCTTAGAATTTGGATTTAATGCAAAGTTTTGTGTTTGCTTAGGTTATGTTTAAGTAATTTTTTGGTTAGGTTTGGTATTATGTTATAACTAGGTAGCTTGGGTTACTATCTTGGAGAACATGTTTTATGAAAAACTACTAAGTTGTATTTCATTGTTATCAAGTTTTTGTAATATATCCCAATATATTATATCCAATTATATGATCTTGTTTTGAATATCTGGGATTGTGCTAGATAGATTTGGTACTATGTATTTGAGATTGTGTTGTTGCATCTATTAATTATTTGAGTATTTAAGATTGTGTTGTTGCATCTTTTAATTATTTGAGTATTTGAGATTGTGTTGTATATTCTCCTATCTCAGGTTACTATTTACTAGGTATGCTGTTGAGAAAACAATTTTTTTTTAAAAAAAAGAAATAGTTTTAACATCAGTTCCCTAGAACCTGATGTTAATAAAGGAACCTTTAACATCGGTCTCTACAAACAACTGGTATTAAAAATACTTTTCACATCAAGTGGTTCTGAAAATCCAATGCCAAAAAGGTGCTAAAACCTAATTAAAAAGACTTTTGGCATTGGATGGTAATACAGTTGATATTGAAAATATGCATCAGGTCCGTAACTGATGTAAAAGGTGTCTACTTTTAACATCACCTGAATTTGTAACGGACGTGGAACTGATGCGAAAAATCATTTTTAACCGATGCGAAAAGCCTAAATTGTAGTAGTGTAATAACATTAAAAACATCATAATTCAATTTAAAAGCAATCATTTTTTTCATATCTACCAATTATAATATTACACATGATAGCATTTAGTGAATTAAAAACATCCAAAATATTAGTAGTTTAGATATTATTTTTTAAAGTTTGATATACTTAAAGTTATAATAATAGTAACTATATATATATATATATATATATATATATATATAATATTTTAAACATTCAAAATATTATTTAGTAGTTAGATTTGAGTCTGATTTGTGATACTAAAGATATATTTAGTAATTGTTACTAAACTAGTATGTAACTCGTGCGATTCACGGGGAGAAATTTTGTTTTAAAATATCTAATTAAATAAAAATTCAAAAGTGTAACACCCCGACAATTTCTAACTTGTAGAAATCACCGAAATGCACTACTCACATAAATCAGAGTACTTCCTGTTCTAAATACTGAACACATACTAATACCTCGATGCTAAAAACCATCAAGCGCACTTACATAACTTAACATAAAATACATAAAACGTTCTTACACCACTCAGACTAGTGTTCAGTACCAAAATAGAAAGTATGCGGAAGCGATTTACAACTTTAACAACATAAGTCGTACAATCGTACAATCTAAGGAAACTGAAAAGGGAATACATAACGAGATAAATAAAGCATCGGCAACTCCTCAAGCATCTCCATAACCATGCCTCATCGTCTTCAACTTGGCCTGCAACTCTGAAAAACAACAACATATGAAGGGTGAGACAACTTGTCTCCGTGAGTTCTATCGAGACCCCTTACTAAATCTCTCGGTTCAATTATGCATGATTCATTATTCTAGATTCAAAAATCATAGTCCTCAATATTGACTATGTGGCTGAAATAACGTTGTCCTCATAACCCTCAAGCCGGTTACGAGAGGCAACACATAAACTGAACTGAATTTTTAGCGCGTCACCGGTCACTTGGCAAAATAAGCTTCTGGTGAACCCATTCCACTAATCGGCTGGATCCCTTGTGGGGCCTAGGTTCATAGGGCTCATGACTTCCCCTCCCCAAGCACACTAAACTGAAATAGGGTCGTCACCCTAACTGAACTGATGTATATATTTTAATATACTTGAACATGAACATAACAATGATCTTGAACATAACAATGAGCTTATACATAACATGATCTCTTACTTAATATAATCTTATACTTAACATTAGGGTCTCTAGTCCATCTTATCTTAATTTAGCGTGATCTCACTCGGAGTTACTAAATTCGTTATCCTAACATATAGACAATTACAATTTAATCCAATCATGATTATTTCCAAAACAGAGAATTATACAACTTTGATTACATATTCAGTTATCCCTTTTTATAAGCTTTTCAACGCACCTGAGAACACTCAAATCGGACTACCGGATCAAAAGTTATCGCGAAGACAAAATCAGTGTGTTTTGCTGAAAAATTGCAAAGCGTCGCGACGCGAACTGGTTCCGTCGCGACGCAAAAAGTGACAGAAAGTTTTGATTTGCAAAAATAAGGGAGGTCGCGACGTGATTGCCATGGTCCGTGACGCGATGGGGGCCAGAAATGGCTGAAAACAACATTTCGAACACCCGTTTTGTATCGTTTCGCTTTCTATTCGACCCCGAGACTTTCTATGACCTCCAAGACTTAAAAACAGTTACAATAACCAATAATTCCAGTCCAACACAATCAATAAAACATCAAACAAATAACACATAATCATTCAACACAATCAATCAAACAATCACATGATTACACAATTCGAAATACGATTTTCGTGAAAACGGTTTTCGGCACTGAGTTTCCTAAAACGGAAGACCAATTCAGAACACATAATCATGAACTTGAAACAATTCCCTAGTGAGTATAGAACTCACCAATTGCGATGAAAATCGCAAAACGCCGATACTTTAACGGATGCTAACGAACCAAGGACACACGAACTCTCCTCGAACTCGATCACAACACGAACTCAGCTGCTCGAACCGTTCGGAAAGCAACCAAAAACTCTAAGCTCAGCTACTGTACCACCTCTTCAACTAGTCCACTCAACAATCAGCTTGTGATTGAGTTTCCAGAACTGAATATTGAGACTTCTAAGGGTCTAAGCTAGTTTCAATGCTTCTAAAGGGACATGCAAAGCAAGGATTTCAGTTTTAACAACTTTGGGGCTGTGTATTTCGAATTTGGGCTAGAGGGAGGTAAGGCTACTGAAATTCATATCATTGGAAAGAGGAAGAGAAATGGGAAAGATTGGTGCAAAGATCTTCCACATGCATGGAGGTTTGTGGCTGAGCTCTCTCTCTCTCTTCTTCTCCACTCTCTCTCTCAACTTCTCTTCCTTCTCTCTCTGTTTCTCTTTTCAGTTTTCAGTTTTCTGGTTTGTGTCAAGTGAGGTGGGTTGGCTGGGTCTTGGGGGTGACCAGCTGACTCACTACCTATGGTAAATGATAGAAATGCCCTTCACTTAACATGCGTAAAGACCACAATGCCCTCCAGCAACTTATTCATTCCTTAACACTATGACATAGTCTAACTTACTAACTTGGTAAAATTTTAAATACTTAAACACCAACAATTAGTTATACCAAAGACACTACCTCATAGTAAATTAAATTATGCTTGGCCAATCAACTCATAAATAAAACTCTTGTGCTAAATATTCGATTTAGCCAATAAATTAACTTAACCTCTTAGCTAATCTAAATCAATTTAATTAGCTAATTAGGGGATGTTACGAAAAGGAAATAAATATTAGAATGTTTGGATGAAAAATGTAATATTAATTATATGTAAAGTGTAAAGTGTTATAAATAATGAGTATATCTTACTAACAAATTGAGAAAATTCCCATATTAAGTTAATACTACATTATGATAGAGATATAATTGTAATACACACAAATTGTTATGAATATTTCTATTAGTGGATGTCCACCACCCTTCTCTCTTCTTCTCATTACTCTCTAGTGTAGTGGCATTTTATTATAAACCACTCACTTACAAATCTTTCGCCTATAAATAGAGTTCACCCATAAGTGAAATGATTTACATGAGAAGTGAATAATACAAAGCTCTCATATTCTCCTTCTTTGTTCTTGTTCCTTACATTTTCTTCATCTTTCTTCTTGTTCTTTATATATTGTTTTATAACACGTTATCAGCACGAAGCTCTACCATAGGATTGATGGCATAATCATCTCGTTCTCTTTCTCTATTGAAGGCGCGGCATAATCATCTTAAGGATCTATTGCAAGAATAAGTTTTCTTCTTCTTTTTCTTCTTGTTATTCTTCTTCTCATTATTTTTTATTTGTGATCTTGTTTATATTTTATCTCATTTTATGTTTTATCTCATTTTGTATTTATTTATCATTGTTGATGAAAATTTGTTATATAGTTGTTGAAGAACAATAAATTGATTATCCAAGCATCCCTGAAGGATTGCACAAATCACGGTTTCTATGTGCGTTTGTGATAGAGTTCCTGAAGAACTTAAAATTTAATATCAAGGCATCCTTGAAGGATTGCTCATAATATGGTTTTTCTTGATCATCATTGAATAAGTATTGTGGTATAGTTCCTGAAGAACTAGGATTGCACAAAGAATTATTTTCTTTATCACTGCTTGTGATACAGTTCCTAGAAATCAAGAGAAATGACATATAATTTATGCCTCAAATATTCTCATAAATTAGCAAAATGAGAAAATATTTCCAAAAATATTATGAATGAAGATTATGTGATATGGTGATTGAAAAGAATACTCACAAACCACCGAATGAATTGAAGTTCATTCCCAGAAGTGAATGATTCGCATTATAATTTTAGTACAACAAAATATTATTTATTTATATTTACTACCAGTACCATAAAAATATATATACATGTCCATGAGTCATTTTTGCTTAAAATAGGAGCAAGTTGTTCTTGATGTCATAACTCCACTTCTCCAAATTCAGCGGCAGTTGTTTGATTTGCAAAGTGAAGTTTTCATTAAAATTCCATAATTGATATATTGATTAAATAGATCAATAATAAAGCTCTGTATGTGCTTCTATGTGTCATTTTTAATCAAGTTTTATGTTTATTTATTTAATAATTTATATATTGTTCATCTATATTCTATATGCACAATCAACCAAATTTTCTTCACATTTTATATTTATCTAATTTGCTTAATTTTTCATGAAATTATTTCTTGATCATTACTATAATCTACCGTCTTACAAATTCATGGGAAAATGCAACATGACCTTATAACAGAGATATTATTACGCTCTCGAGTATACTATGCCTAAATATTATTACTTGACTATGGTGTTGTTGCATCTTCCACTAAAAGTCATTGGAATATCATGAGGCTCATTCCACTAGTACTGCTTCATTCCCAGAAGTGAATGTAGCAACACATGATAACAAAATAATGAATTTTTGATGAAAAATCATGAGACTCGTCCCACTAGTACTGCTTCATTCCCAGAAGTGAATGTAGCGACACACAAACACATATGGGAAAACTTGTGGTCGTGGTCTTGTTCATAATCACATTGAAAATTACAAGAACACATCTTTTCACCAGAAGTGGAAAAATGTTGGAAAGAATGAAAAAGGTGGGCAGAGTAACAAAAATAATGAAAATATTTGCTACCGTTGTGGAGGCAAAGGTGATTGGGGTCGTATCTGTCGTACTCCAAAACATCCTGTTGACCTCTATCAACAATCACTTAAAAATAAAGATAAAAGGATTGAGAAAAATTTTGCTTATGAAGATGATGGTAATACGGATGTTACTCATTTGGATGTTGCTGATTTCTTCACTGATCCTGATGGAAATATTGATCGACTTATTGTAGATGGATATGATAAAATAAATTTTTTATGTTTTGAATTTCCTATGCTAATAATAATAAAGCTGTATATTTAAGTGTGTTTTCAACTTCTGTGGATTATGTTCAGATAATTCAATTATAAAGTTTTTATTCTTTCTCGTGCTTTTCTCTTATCATTTTTTATTTATTTATTATTTTTGGATAGAATGAGTATTGACACTAGCATCAATAATGGAGATATGTGTCTCGTTAATAGCGGAACTACCCATACAATTTTAAAGGATGCAAAATATTTCTCTTAATTAGTAAAGCGAGAAACGAATGTTAGTACTATATATGGCTCTTCACAGAAAATTGAAGGCTCCAGAAGAGCTAATATTCTGTTATCCGGGGGAACAAATTTACACATTGAGAATGCATTATATTCCCATAAGTCACGTCGAAATTTATTAAGTTTCAAATATATCCGTCTAAATGGATATCATATTGAAACGAGAGATGAATGAGAAATTGAATATCTTTAAATAACGAGACATGCATTTGTAAAAATAAGTGTAGTGGAAAAGCTGCATGCCTTTGCCTCTGGTTTGTACTACACTTATATCAGTGCGATTGAAGTACATGTTGTTGTAAACCAGAAGTTTACAGATCACTAAAACTTTGTTGTTTGGCATGACCGATTGGGCCATTCTGGATTCATAATGATGCAAAAAATAATTGAAAACTCATGTGGTCATCAATTGAAGAACCAGGAGATTCTTCAATCCAATAAGTTCTCATGTACCTCTCGTTCACAAGAGAAGTTGATAATTATACCATCGCCAACAAAAAATAGAAATGAATCTCTCAATTTTTTGGAACGTATACATGGTGATATTTGTGGGTCAACACACCCACCATGTGGACCATTTAGATACTTTATGATTTTAATTGATGCATTAACTAAATGGGCACACATATTTGTCGTCAACTCACAACTACAAGTTTGTTTGCTACTCTAACGTCACTAAGAGCTCATTTTTCTAAATTGTTCAGAAAACATCTGACGAGTATGATATGTCTATTAGAATTGATATTGGACATCACGTAGCATATGTTCATTCATAAAATGGTCTTGAAGAACCATTCTTTAGACGTCTAAAGTTAATTATATGACCGATACTCATGAGATAAGAACTTCCAATTTCTACTTGGGAACATGCAATTTTGCATGCTATAACATTGATTCGCATCAAGTCAACAAGTTATCACAACTCTTCCCCTTTACATTTGGTTTTTGGTCACGAACCTAATATTTCTCATCTTAAATTTTTTTTGGATGTGCACTGTATGACCCAAATTCTCTGTTCACATTGCACTATGATAGGTCCTCAAAGAATTTTGGGAATATATATTGGATATAAATCTCCATGTATAATAAAGTAATTTGAGCCAACAATTGGAGATTTGTTTATCGTCCAGTTTGATGATTATTTGATGAATTAAATTTCTAAACATTAGGGAGAGAGAACAACCAGTTGAAAAAAGAGATCAGTAGGAATGAATTATCATTCTTGATCCTCAAACTAAACAATGTGAACTAGAAGTTCAAAAGATAATTCATTTGCAAAGCTTAGAAAATCATATACCAAATGCATTCACTGATCCAAAAGTGTGACTGAATCATACATATCACCTGCTAATGCTCCAATAAAATGGATGTCCCTGTTGGACAATCAAATATTGCAAATGAGTCTCAATCGCGCCTGAAGCGTGGTAGACCAATCGGTTCCAAAGATAAAAATCCTCGAATAAGAAAAGGAGCTAAAACCAAAGATGGTCCAAGCGAGGATATAGAAACTCTAAAAGAGTCTTCAGACATAATTAACATTTCAGTTCCAGAAGAACTAATCAGGTACTTGAAAAATTCTGAAGTTAAAGAGATCTCAATGAATTGTGTCAATAATGAAATACAATGGAACCGAAATGAAGTCAACGTTGACGATATTTTCACATATAATATAGCGCTAAATGTGATAAATGATAGCGATGATCATGAACCAAAGTCTACTAAAGGTTGTAGGCAAAGTGAGAATTGGCCAAAATTGAAAGATGAAATTGAAGCAGAATTAAGCTCATTTTACAAAAGTTTTTGGACCTGTAGTCCAAACACCTGAAGGTGTGAAACTAGATGTTGAATGAGGATGGTGAAATTGTGAGATTCAAAGCTCAACATGTTGCTCAAGGGTGGATGCAAGTACTTTTCAGTACTTAATTAGCCTTGTAGCACATGAAAAGCCCAATTTTCAAAAGATGAATGTTTCTACAACTTATTTGTATGACTCATTTGATAGTCATAATTATTTGAAGATCCCTGAAGGATTAATATTTCAATACACACTTTTCTAATTCTCACTTAAATTGAATCAATCCCTCCATGAGATAATATACACTACAAAAAACAGAACAGATTGCGGGGGTTTTTAAGTCGCTTAGCGGGGGTTTTAAACCCCCACAACGTAATCTGCGGGAGTTTTAAAAAACGCCGGAGTTTCAAGTGCCGCAATCGTTTTGCAGGGGTTTTTAGAAAACGCTGGTATCATGTCTTTTAGCGGGGGTTTTACTGCGGGGGTTTTTAACCCCCACGATTAGTGGAGGTTTTTTTGAGGGGGTTATAAACCTCCTAAAATCGAGTGATATATAGGAGTTCTATTTTTTGTGGAGATTTTTTATTGCCATGGCTGATAGGACTTTTTTGTGGGACTTACAACCTCCTATATATTATTGAGGAGTTTTTTTTCCTTGTTATCATTTATAATTGAGGAGTTTTTTTTCCTCATCAAATTATCACACTTAAATTACTAGCACCCATATATTATTTATATCTTACCAAACATTCCATAAATTATATTACATAAAAAAACATTCAATAAATTTAATCGAAGGTCTCAAAATTTCATTAAAAATATAACTATGATAACAGAAAATGTATTTCAAACATTTGTACATCAAATATTCAATGTAATACAACTCAATTTAAAATAGCTTAAAAGAAATTTTATACTAAAAGATGAAGCAGCTGAAACTATTTCATCCCATGTAAGCTTCAGTTACCGGGGCATGGAATCTTTTAGAGCATCCTCTAGTTTTTCTCTCTTTGGCAGCACAAATAGCTTTCAACTCTGTTTCTCTTCTTTCTGTATCTTTACTTTCAATTCATAAATAACCTGGCTGCACACAATGATCCTCTGACTATACCCAACCACAAATCCAACACACACACAATGAGAGTAGACTCTTTCTTTGTTAGCTTTTGCAGCTTGCCTTTGTTACCACCAGAATCTCTTTCTTTAATCAAATGAAGATTTCCCAGCTGAAACTGAAATGCAGTTGGGACAACTTGATTCTTTAATCATATGGAGAATTCTAGTTCTTTAATCATTTGAACTAAATTTTAGAGCACAAGCTATATGAACATAAAAGTATCAACTTGAATAAAGAGTTAAAGGGCATACCCAAGAATCATGCAGCTGTCAGTGAAGAAGAATCATACCCAAGAATCATGCAACTTAAAATTATGGGATTGTTTGCCTGCTCCAAGAAACAAAACCAAAATGCACTTGTTTGAATAAAGGAAGTTGTGTACATTATAGGAAGCAGAAAAGGTTATGTACTTATTACTTGGTAATAATGGGGAAAAGACCTTTTTTAATACAAACCTTTTCCAATATATACTTAGTAATAGAAGCTCATATCACTGTCATTACAGAAATGGAGTATAAATAGACCATGGAAAGTTTATTGGTGAATCATTTACAAAGCTTTAACTTAAAAATGAAAATATTTAAAAGCTCTCAACGATGCCAAATTATCACATATACACTAGAGAACCAGACTATTGACTTCCCTATTTTATAATTAAACTACTTCACCTAAATTCACAAGAATCACAACTGCTTGTACTAGCTAGTGCCACAATATACAACAATGAATATTAGTTTCCTAATCTACACAAGGCACAAAAGCAGCAACCTAATCAGCCACAATATTTGTGCACAATGTTAGGTGGTTCGGTAAATGGTTCGGACATTTCATTTTAACTCACTATTACTACACAATTTTGACATAATAACTTAATCTCCACTACAATCGTCCAACAATATCAAAGCTGAATGTTACAATTAAGAAAATAATTGAAGCAAAGGAAAGATCATGAAAACTTACTTGTTCCAGAAACTCATAGTAATTAGTGGGGAAGGGAACATCAGTCCCAACCCAACAGAGGCATTGCCTTCACCCGAAGCTGAAACAGAAAAATGTATTAAGTTAGGTCAAATGACATATAACCAACAACAGAATGTAGCAATACTAGTATATTTGGAGTTACCTCGACGTCAAATTCTTGTGCCGCACACAACCAAACTTTATACTCTCTCTCAGCTTGGCCTCTGAAAATGAATTAAACATAAACTGCCCACTTCTAAGAGAAAGACAAATACAAAAAAACCCAATGCATTAAAAGACAATGAGATTGTTTACAGTGACAGGCTCATAGTATAATGAGTCAACTTCAACATATAAACCCTGGCCCACTAAATCCACTATTCTTGCTCAGATAAGTGGAATTTTGGTTTGACACTATGTAGAGTACATAATCATTGATGTCTTGTTGATGCAACTATTCTATGAAAGGATTACATATTGCAATAATAGTAAGAGTACCAATTTAATTTTGTTGCACACTGTAACACCCCTTTCTACCCGTCACTTTGTTTATAAAAATCAGAGTTTGAAAATTTCGTTCATAGGGAATGTTACACATACTTCAATAAAACGTCGCTTATCAATTTTAAAAACAGTTTAACTCAAAAATCATACGTCCACGTAGCACTTCACAATATCAAAATCTCAAGCCTCATTTTAACGTCGCTTATAAAACTCAACATAACAAAACCATCTACGCAGCGGAAAACAATAAATCATAACAAAATGGTCCACATGGACATAACAACCAACAATCATTAATAAATGCCGAGTTCGTTTCCCCCCCTGAGTGCTACGTATCAGAGCATGACGACTCGACTCAAAAGTGAAGCTAAGACCTTCACTGGGAATCACCTGCACGTTACCAACACGGGGGTAACATTCAAACAGGAAAGGGTGAGCATCATTTCAATCCATATAATAGAAAATATGATAAGTACTAATCCTGGGCCACGCACTAGAACTATCAGCATCCAAAAACACCAAATATCACATCACAGTCATCATTCTCATCACTTACAATAACTCATCTCATGTCAATATAGATTTATGAAATGCAACCCACTCGCGGGTATATGCATGAAGGTACCTTTTCACAAAACGTCGCTTAGCCCTTAAGGCCTCATCATCACTTAGCCACTCAGGCCCCAAAACGTCACTGGGTTTATGCATATGGGCATGAGACACTATGACATGCACCACTCACAATACACAAACACACAATCATTCAATTCATAGTCAACTATGTGACCCGTCACTTACCGGTTTGCTCGCAAAGAGCACAGCACCTGTCAAATTCACAATTCAGCACGCAACGTCACTAGGCCATTTAGACCTTAACATCACTTAGCCCTTCGGGCCCCAAACGTCACTGGTTTTTCATCGACACTCACACATAAACATCAATCAACTCAAACCATAACCACTGAGGGCAAAAACGTCATTTGACTAACCACTAAGGGCATCCTCGTCATTTACACATCATTATCTACAACTTTGGCCACTAGGGCAAAACAGTCTTTTACACGTCATAACTAATAATAAATAGCCACTAAGGGCAAAACAGTCATTTAACTAGCCCCGAGAGCATCATCGTCAAAATCATCATTTTTGACATTACTTCGCTAAAACTGTTGATTATACACCAAAAGGGATTTTTAAAGAGCTTCATATCATTTTTCAATGTCACTGGGACGATCACCGGGGACGGCCACTTGGGCTCCCACAAACAATCAGAAAATAACAATTTTTCATTTTAAAAATTAGACCCATAGATGGACAACGTAAAGAGCTTCACGACACTTTTTGAATCGTTCGAAACGGACGTCTGAGTCAAAAGTTATGATAAAAATAATTTTGGGAAAAATCAGGCAACATCCTGGGAACAGGCGCCTTAGGCGCCCAGGCAACCAGGCAACACGCGCACTGGCGCCCAGCGCCCAGGCGCGCAACACAACGCACACACGCAGCACGCACGGGCGCACAGCGCCCAGCGCTGGCACCCAGCGCCTCAGCGCAACACGCAGGCAACACGCACGCCACAGGCGCCCAGCGCCCAGGCGCGCACACACGCACAGCACAACACAACACAACACGGGCGCCTAGCGCCCAGGCGCGCACACACGCGCAGCACACACGCCATCAGGCGCCCAGCGCCCAGCACAGGCGCTTAGCGCCCAGAAAAACAGCAGCACACCCAGAATTTTGTCCAACAATTTTTTCAACACTAAAACTGAAAATCACCATTTTTCCAGCAATTTTTCAAAACACTAAAAACTGATTTTTAGCAATTTAACTCATAAAAACCTTATAATTTTCAACACCCGAAATAACGCTTAATTTAATCAATTGATAAAATTCTTTTGGAGCACTAACATCATCATCACTTTGGCACCTAAGCGCCTATACACCCATTCATCCAAAATGCGAAAAATCACAATCATTCCAACATACCAATCATAAGTCCATGGACGCACAAATGTCAAAAATCATCCAAACACATATGTAATTCGCATTATCTCAAGGTTCAATCATCAAGTCAATTCGCATATGGCAACACATAAACGTATATATAAAGATCATCACCATGGCAAACCAAGAATATCAAGAACATCAAGAAACATACGGTTCTAATACAAACCCTAGATCTAGAACCTATCATGAGATCTATTAGATGGAAGGATAGAGCTCCCCTAACCTTTTCAAGAAGAATTCGATGTCTAGGAGGAGTCACCTACAGAGCCACAGCAACAACGGAGATCCTCTCCTCTTGATCTTCGAATCCTCTTCTACTTCTCTTCTTGGCCGCCTTGCTCTCTCTCTCTTTCTCACGCTATTCTCTTTCTCTCTTGCTCTCTCTCTCTTTCAACTTCGCAACCTTTTGCCACCTAAACCCTAGCCCCCAATCAACCTAGCCACTTCGCATACATTGGGAAATCATGGGCTTGGGCTTTTCACTTAAGCCCAAGTCATGCAAGTGGCGCCTCCACTCCCTCCTAATACCACCAAAATAAATAAAAAAAATTAAGATAAATAAATTATGTCAATTAAATTAATCTAAATCCTCAAATACTTAATTAAATAAATTAATTAAATATTTTAGGGCGTTACAACTCTCCCCCACTTAAAATATTTCGTCCTCGAAATTTACCTGATCAAACAATTCTGGGTAGGATTCTCGCATCTTGCTCTCTAGTTCCCAAGTCATACTCTCGCCGGCAGCTCCTAGCCAGACCAGTTTCACTAATGCAATCTCTTTGCCTCTAAGTGCTTTCACTTCACGATCCCCAATCCGTACGGGCATCATCTCCACAGTGAGATTATCCCGCACCTCCACATCATCCATATGGATCACATGAGATGGATCCGAAACATACTTCCGAAGTTGTGACACGTGAAACACGTCATGCAAGTTCGAAAGATTTGGCGGTAAAGCCACTCTATAAGCCACATTTCCGGTTCTTTCAGAAATCTGATAAGGACCAACAAATCGAGGAGTGAGCTTCTTCGATTTCAACGCTCGACCAACACCGGTAATAGGAGAAACCCTCAAGAACACATGCTCACCCTCCTGAAACTCTAAATCCTTCCTCCGCTTGTCATGATAACTCTTCTGACGGCTCTGCGAAGCCTTCATCTTTTCACGGATCATCTTGATTTTCTCTGTAGTCTCCCGGACAATCTCCGGTCCCAACATTACACTCTCTCCCGACTCATACCAACACAATGGCGTTCTACACTTTCGACCATACAATGCCTCAAACGGTGCCATCACAATACTGGAATGGTAACTGTTGTTATACGTAAACTCAATCAACGCAAGGTAGGAATCCCATGAACCCCGTTGTTCCAATACACAAGCCCTCAACAAATCCTCTAATGACTGAATTGTCCTCTCTGACTGACCGTCTGTCTGCGGATGATATGCTGAACTCATTTTCAGCTTTGAACCCAATTCCTTCTGCAAACTCGTCCAAAACTCAGAGGTGAACCTCGGATCCCTATCTGACACAATACTCTTCGGAACACCGTGCAGCTTCACAATTTCTTTGACATAGACCTCTGCCAACCTCGACACCGGATAAGTGATATTAATAGGAATAAAATGAGCAGATTTCGTCAACCTATCAACGACCACCCAAATAGTGTCATAACCCTTAGCTGTATTCGGCAATCCCGTCACAAAATCCATCGCTATGCTATCCCACTTCCACTCTGGAACCTCCAACGGTTGCATTAACCCTGCAGGCTTCTGATGTTCAACCTTCGACTTTTGGCAGGTCAAACAGGCATACACAAACTGTGCCACATCTCTCTTCATACCATACCACCAAAACATCTTTTTCAGATCTTGATACATCTTCGTCGCTCCAGGATGGATACTCAACTTGCCACGGTGACCCTCTTCTAAAATTGCCTTTCTCATCTCTTCATCGTCCGGAACACAGATCCTATCCCGGAACCTCAACACACCACTGGAATCTACTTTGAAATCTTCACCTTCAGATTGACCGACCCCATTAATTAAATCCACTAACTTGACATCTGACTTCTGAGCCTCCCTGATGCTGCTTAGGAAATCATTATCGATCTTTAACATTCCCAGCTTGACACTGCGAGGTGTCATTTTACAAACCAAACTCAAATCCCTGAATTCTTCAATTAACTCTAATTCTTTCACCATCATTGCCGACATATGCAATGACTTTCTGCTTAAAGCATCAGCCACGACATTAGCTTTGCCGGGATGATAATTCAAACCAAAGTCATAATCCTTCAAGAGTTCCAACCACCGACGCTGTCTCATATTCAACTCTTTCTGATCGAACAGATACTTTAGACTCTTATGATCACTGAACACTTCGAACCTCGAACCATACAGGTAGTGCCTCCAAATCTTGAGCACAAATACCACAGCAGCCAACTCCAAATCATGCGTAGGGTAATTTTTCTCATGAATCCGCAACTGCCTCGACGCATACGCAACGACTTTCCCATCCTGCATCAACACACCACCGAGACCCATCTTCGAAGCGTCACAATACACAACGAACGGTTCCTCTGGATTAGGTAACGTCAAAACAGGCGACGTCGTCAATCTCTTTTTCAGTTCCATAAAACTTTCCTCACACCGAGCATTCCAAACAAAAACTTTACCCTTGCAGGTCAACTGAGTCAACGGAAGGGCCAACTTGGAAAAACCCTCGATGAACCTCCTGTAGTACCCAGCCAAACCCAAAAAGCTTCTAATCTCCGTTACGGACTTCGGAGACTCCCACTCCAATACTGCTTCTACTTTTGCCGGATCAACCGCAATACCATTACCAGAAATCACGTGCCCAAGGAAACTCACCTCTTTCAGCCAGAATTCACACTTCGATAACTTAGCGTACAACTTTTTCTCTTTTAAAACTTCCAACACTGACTTCAGGTGTTCAGCATGCTCTTCCTCTGACTTAGAATAAACTAGAATATCATCTATGAATATCACCACAAACCGATCTAGGTAATTATGGAAAATACGGTTCATATATTCCATAAATACACCAGGAGCATTGGTCACACCGAACGGCATCACTGAATATTCATAATGCCCATACCTTGTCCTGAACGCTGTCTTCTGAACATCTTCGTCCTTTACTTTAATCTGATGATATCCGGACCTCAAATCAATTTTGCTGAAAACACGGGCACCCACTAACTGATCCATCAGATCGTCGATCCTCGGGAGCGGATACTTATTCTTGATAGTTACCTTATTCAACTGACGATAGTCCACACATAACCTCATGCTCCCATCTTTCTTTTTCACTAACAATACCGGAGCTCCCCACGGTGATACACTCGGTCTTACAAACTTCTTCTCAAGCAATTCTTCAAGTTGCGTCTTCAACTCAGACAGTTCCGACGCCGACATTCTGTACGGAGCCATAGACACAGGCCTCGTACCAGGTACAAGATCAATCGAAAATTCAACTTCTCTTTCCGGTGGCACACCCGGAATTTCATCAGGAAAGACCTCAGGAAATTCACGTACTACCTTCAGTTCTTCGATAACAGCCTGACTCTCAGCAGACAACGAAGCCATCAACGCAAATAATTGAACTCCTTCTTTCTTCAACTTCTTCAACTGATCAGCAGATACCAAAACAGAACTTTCTTCACCGAAACTAACTGACTTGCTACGACAGTTGATATGAACGTGATTATTCTCTAACCAGTCCATGCCTAAGATCACATCCAGACCTCTCAATGGCAAACAAACAAAATTCACAATAAAGTCCCTGCCGAAGATCGACACGGGACACTGAGAACACACCTGGGACGTAATCACCGACCCCTTCGCAGGAGTATCGACAATCATATCCCCACACATAGCAGATAAAACAAGACCCAATCGTTTACAGCAATCAACAGATATAAAACAATGGGTAGCACCAGTATCAATAAGAGATTTCAGAGAAGTACCATTAATAAAACACATACCTCTAATCAGACCATCATCATCATCAGGTTCCTCTCCCGCCAATGCAAAAACCTTCCCAGTAGACCTTTCCTTTTTCGGCTTTGTACACTTTGTACTGATATGCCCAGACTCACCACAGTTGAAACACACCACATCTTTGACCTTACACTCAGCTGCCATATGACCCTTTTTACCGCAACGGTAGCAATTCCTTTCATCAGACCTGCATGTGGTACTCTTGTGGCCAGGTTTGCCACACTTATAACAGACAATGCTAGCAGGGGCATCTCCCCCACTAGAACCCTTACCTCCAGCAGCCCTCTGATAACCCTTACCCGCAGGAACCTCATACGGCTTGCTTCGACTCTGAAACTTGCCCTTTTTCTCAGAAGTAGCTTTGTAGCGAGCAGTACTGTCCTCCTCGAAGATCCTGCAACTGTCAACCAGATCTGCGAACACACGAATCTTCTGATAACCAAAGGCCTGTTTAATATCAGGCCTTAACCCATTCTCAAATTTGATGCATTTTGAAAATTCAGCTGTAGCCTCGCTGTAGTGTGGATAAAATTTTGCTAGCTCCACAAATTTTGCCGCATAGGCAGTCACAGACATACCACCCTGCTTCAGTTCTAAAAACTCTATCTCTTTCTTCCCTCGGACGTCTTCAGGAAAATATTTTCTTAGAAATTCCCTGCTGAATACCTCCCAAGTAATCTCTTCCTGCACAGCCTCTAACCTCTGCCTAGTAGCCAACCACCAGTCGTCGGCCTCCTCGGCTAACATGTGGGTACCAAAACGGACCTTCTGCTCCACAGTACAGTCCATCACCCTGAAAATCCTCTCGATCTCCTTCAGCCACGCCATAGCACCATCTGGATCATATTTGCCCTTAAAGGTGGGCGGATTCTCCCTCTGGAAGGTAGTCAGACTCCTAAAACCAGCATTATCTCCCGCATTCTGCTGACCCTGCACCGCCTGAGCCATAGCTTGCAATGCAGCAGCAAGAGCAGCGTCGTTCCTTCCAGCCATTATGAACTATCACTGCAGCACAAACCAAAGATTTAGAACTAATCTATTGTCATAAGACACTATGACAGGACAACATTGGCCGGATGTTGCGTTAAAAACACACTTAGAGCAAGTGTACTCTTTCGTAGGAGTAGTATAAAAGATTATCGTATCCACAGGGACTAATTAACAAATACCAAACTAGTCGAGATTATTTATTGTTTAGACGAACCAATAATTAAGTTGTAATGAAAACAAATAAAAAGAAATAAATAACAATAATTAAAATACTAGATTTAATAAATGGAGAGAGGTCTAGGGTCACGGTTTCACTTGCAAGATTCGATTCCCCCTATGTCTAATCCTACCTGAATTCCCTTATTTTACTTATTTACCAATCCCTTTACTAAAACTATTAATCCGTTTGGTCATTCGCGATTAATATTCTTTTTCCTAAATTAACCCTCGTTTGGTCATGCAAGAATTTAAATTCAGGAAAAGCATAAAGAGCAAAAATGTTGAATGATTGGAAGACTAAATTATGGTTTGGTCATGCCCTAATTATAGCCCCAATTATCCTATAGGTCCACCAACTAATTGCAGTACGGTCGCTGATCAACTAATTGATTATAAACATGCAAAGGGTAGCTAATCCTAATCATGTGATAAAAACAATAGGACAATATTAATTAAAATAAAAACAGGAATTCAAACCAGAAATTAGAACATAAAAAGGTCTCTAAACATGCAAGATCCACCTAAGACCCTAGAAGAGGATTTAGCTATCCATAGTGTTCGAGAACAATAAAATAAAATTAGGAGTCATAAACTACAGAGATAAAAATAACCCGGAATAGAGAAATTTCTGATCCTGAAAATTTAGTCTCCTTTTTCTGCTCTAGAGCTCTCTCACCATGTCAAGAACGGGTACCCAAAACCTGCTCCTCACTCTCCTGTGCGTTGCCGGCGCTACCGCTTATCCTAATTTTTGTGTTAGTGTTGCGGCTCCTCTTTTGATTTATTATCCTGTGCGGCAGTCTTCCTCTGTCAATTGCCGCGGCTCCTATTTATAATTGATGAATTCTTTTTCCTCAAGTCACTGTGTTGGCTCTTCAAATTGAATAATGGGCTTGATGTACAATTTCTTTGGATCTCTTTTTCAAATGGGCCGTGTGTCATTTGTTTAATTCATATGCTCACCACTTTAATTTCTCATTCCCTCGTAAACGCTGCTTCACACACACACATATATAAGTGGCTCTAAAATGGACTTTTCATTCTTTTTCATATGTTTCTCTTTCCTGCAAAACAAGAGCAAATTAAGTCAGTAATTTATATTATTAATAATAACAGCTCTAAAAATGATCCAAAAGTATCTCTAAAAAATGTACTAAATTGGAGTTTATCAACTCCCCCACACTTAACCTTTGCTTGGCCTCAAGCAAATTTTCTGGCTCAAGAAATTTTTCAAATAAGTAACAGAGACAGCCAAATAATGGACCCTAAATTAGAAGCACAATGACAGACTATAGACAATATAGTACACATGAGGTGTCAAAAGGTTGCCCAATTAGAGGCTCATGTCCCTGAAGAATACATTTTTATGAACAAAGACACTCGCCCACAATCTCTCTAAGTGTTTAGGGACTAGGGAAAATATACACTCAAGTTTCAACAAAATGCACATTACCATAAGCTTGTAATTTGACCAAATCTCCACTAAATAGTTCACATGCATGCAAAAGATTGGGTGTTAAGGGTTGTAATGGGGCCAGGGTGAATTCATGTAGGGTAGGAAATAAGAAAGAAGAGATAATCAAAGGGATAAAAACAAGCACATAGTAACATTTGAAATCAAATATGGAGCTCCTATCTATTTTACAATTTTGTCCAAACTCCAAATTAATTTTACTTCCATTCTTCATTCTTCTTTTTCTCTTGAGTCGACTCTTTTTTTTTTGGATTTGCCCTTTGGCTCTTTCATTCTTTTGATTTGCCTTTTCCTTCTTCTTGCTTTCCTTTGTTCTCTTTTTTTCTTTCCAACTTTTCATTTTTTTATATTTTTCATAGGAGGAAAAGGTACTTGTAACCACATTCGCCACTCTTATTTTGTTTTTATGTCCCGATGAGATAGACAATTGAAATACAGGACAAAATTGTAACTTTCAATAGTTGCTCCAAATTTAATTTCAAATGGTTACCACAAAAAAAGAAAAAATTATATCTGGGTACCAAAGAAAAAATATAACAAATAGGCTCAAAGGGGGCAACTAATGGATAAATTCAACAAACAACTTTGAGGCCAGAAAAATACCTACATTCCTCAAATCTTTTTACATGATGCAAATCAATTTTTGCCTTGAAATGGTCAAACGACAAATTCTAGAATGTAGCAAATTGGGAAACACACTCATACAAAGAGAAGGGGTAAAAATATATGATTTAGTATCAATCCCCTTATGAAGGCTCAGATCTCACATTTAGAAGCTAGTTCACAAAAAGTACTCAACAGGCACAATGCTAATTATCAGCTTACTAAGGACAACCTCACAGTTACAATTAAGCACAAGTCTGTCAAGTAAATTAATTATGGGATCCCCTAAAGGCAAAATCTCTATTTTTTCAACTTTAAGCATAATTCATGCAAAACAAGCCAGAAAAAATGCTATCAACATATTTAGTGGGTATGTGCATTAATAGAGACCAAGTGACAAAATATACTCTCCTCCCCCACACTAGCATGAAGCATGGTCCTCAATGCAAAATATCAAATTGGCACAAAAATAAATAAATGAGAGAGTAAGAGTGACTTCCCTGAGAGAGCTTGTAGTCCGAGCTTATTCCTAAAAATAAAATGAAACAAATTAAAAGTAAAAATAACTGAAAATAAAACACAGGTTGCCTCCTGCGAAGCGCTTGTTTAGCGTCGTGAGCCTGACGATAGTTAGTGCTTAATCAGGTGGCTCTCCAAGAGCAAATTTTACATCTAACGCAGCACACCTTCTTAGCTTTCTAACAATGTGGTTCACATTATTCTTTCTTTTTCCACGTGGTGGATGAACTTCAAAGGATGGTGAAATTTTTATTTTATCTCCATCCACCATTATGCTAGGATCCTGCAAAATAAGATTTTTTTCCAAAAGGTCCTGCATCTTTAATTCACAAAAAATGTTAGATTCAACCACATCATCAAAATAATGAGAAGTTAAAGAAGAGAAATTTTCATTGGAATTTAAAGCTTTAATAACATCATCTTCTTTACCACTCCTTAAAGTTACCTTTCCCCGGTGAACCTCAATCACAGCATCACCAATGGTTAAAACAATTTGCCCAAAAATGGGCGCTTTCTCCTCTTTCTCCAAATCCAGAACCATGGGATATTTTGTTTCAATTTGACTCCCTTCAGTAGGAGCTACTATTTTGATTTGACTCCCTTCAGTAGGATTCTCCTCATCTTTCTTGAGAGCTTCTTCCTCCAGATTATATTCCATGGAGACACCTTCATCTCTCGTAGGAATACTTTCTTTGTATTGCTCAGCTTCTTCATTTTGGGTAGACTTAGTTTGTGAAGGAGTTTCTTGGGCCTCTTGAGATAACAAAGCAATGAGAGTTGAGATTTGACCCTTCAGGCTTCCAAATTCGTTGTTCATGGCTCCAATTTGACCCTCCAAGCCTCCAAATTTGTTGTTCATGGCTCCAATTTGACCCTCCAAGCTTTCAAATTTTTCATTTGTCTGCTGCATAAATTTGGCCAAGACCTCATTGACATCCGACTTTTCCTCCTCTTGCCTTTGCACTTGTAGTGATTCATAATTATCCCAGTGGGAGGAATAAGGAGGTGGCTCATAGTCATCCCAATAGTCTGAATAAGGTTCATAAGGAGGAGGAGAAATTTGAGTCTGGCATTGAGACATATACCAATATGACTTCTCTAAATTTCTTTCTGCCTCTGCCTCTCTAATGTAGTCTCCAAGACTTTTAACCATGATTTAGACTTTTCTCTGCAAAACAAGGTGAACTGCAGTGGTCTCTTGGGAAAGTATTAGTAACTTCTTTTCTTTATATATATATATATATATATATATATATATATATATATTGATAAGATAAAAAAAACAAAATTTAAAATTAAAGCAAAAAAAATGTCTAAAGCAATAAAAATCTCTTTCGTTTAATATTGCTAAATTAATCCCCGGCAACGGCGCCAAAAACTTGTTGCGTTAAAAACACACTTAGAGCAAGTGTACTCTTTCGTAGGAGTAGTATAAAAGATTATCGTATCCACAGGGACTAATTAACAAATACCAAACTAGTCGAGATTATTTATTGTTTAGACGAACCAATAATTAAGTTGTAATGAAAACAAATAAAAAGAAATAAATAACAATAATTAAAATACTAGATTTAATAAATGGAGAGAGGTCTAGGGTCACGGTTTCACTTGCAAGATTCGATTCCCCCTATGTCTAATCCTACCTGAATTCCCTTATTTTACTTATTTACCAATCCCTTTACTAAAACTATTAATCCGTTTGGTCATTCGCGATTAATATTCTTTTTCCTAAATTAACCCTCGTTTGGTCATGCAAGAATTTAAATTCAGGAAAAGCATAAAGAGCAAAAATGTTGAATGATTGGAAGACTAAATTATGGTTTGGTCATGCCCTAATTATAGCCCCAATTATCCTATAGGTCCACCAACTAATTGCAGTACGGTCGCTGATCAACTAATTGATTATAAACATGCAAAGGGTAGCTAATCCTAATCATGTGATAAAAACAATAGGACAATATTAATTAAAATAAAAACAGGAATTCAAACCAGAAATTAGAACATAAAAAGGTCTCTAAACATGCAAGATCCACCTAAGACCCTAGAAGAGGATTTAGCTATCCATAGTGTTCGAGAACAATAAAATAAAATTAGGAGTCATAAACTACAGAGATAAAAATAACCCGGAATAGAGAAATTTCTGATCCTGAAAATTTAGTCTCCTTTTTCTGCTCTAGAGCTCTCTCACCATGTCAAGAACGGGTACCCAAAACCTGCTCCTCACTCTCCTGTGCGTTGCCGGCGCTACCGCTTATCCTAATTTTTGTGTTAGTGTTGCGGCTCCTCTTTTGATTTATTATCCTGTGCGGCAGTCTTCCTCTGTCAATTGCCGCGGCTCCTATTTATAATTGATGAATTCTTTTTCCTCAAGTCACTGTGTTGGCTCTTCAAATTGAATAATGGGCTTGATGTACAATTTCTTTGGATCTCTTTTTCAAATGGGCCGTGTGTCATTTGTTTAATTCATATGCTCACCACTTTAATTTCTCATTCCCTCGTAAACGCTGCTTCACACACACACATATATAAGTGGCTCTAAAATGGACTTTTCATTCTTTTTCATATGTTTCTCTTTCCTGCAAAACAAGAGCAAATTAAGTCAGTAATTTATATTATTAATAATAACAGCTCTAAAAATGATCCAAAAGTATCTCTAAAAAATGTACTAAATTGGAGTTTATCACCGGACAGACCGAACTGCTCTGATACCACTTATGTAACACCCCTTTCTACCCGTCACTTTGTTTATAAAAATCAGAGTTTGAAAATTTCGTTCATAGGGAATGTTACACATACTTCAATAAAACGTCGCTTATCAATTTTAAAAACAGTTTAACTCAAAAATCATACGTCCACGTAGCACTTCACAATATCAAAATCTCAAGCCTCATTTTAACGTCGCTTATAAAACTCAACATAACAAAACCATCTACGCAGCGGAAAACAATAAATCATAACAAAATGGTCCACATGGACATAACAACCAACAATCATTAATAAATGCCGAGTTCGTTTCCCCCCCTGAGTGCTACGTATCAGAGCATGACGACTCGACTCAAAAGTGAAGCTAAGACCTTCACTGGGAATCACCTGCACGTTACCAACACGGGGGTAACATTCAAACAGGAAAGGGTGAGCATCATTTCAATCCATATAATAGAAAATATGATAAGTACTAATCCTGGGCCACGCACTAGAACTATCAGCATCCAAAAACACCAAATATCACATCACAGTCATCATTCTCATCACTTACAATAACTCATCTCATGTCAATATAGATTTATGAAATGCAACCCACTCGCGGGTATATGCATGAAGGTACCTTTTCACAAAACGTCGCTTAGCCCTTAAGGCCTCATCATCACTTAGCCACTCAGGCCCCAAAACGTCACTGGGTTTATGCATATGGGCATGAGACACTATGACATGCACCACTCACAATACACAAACACACAATCATTCAATTCATAGTCAACTATGTGACCCGTCACTTACCGGTTTGCTCGCAAAGAGCACAGCACCTGTCAAATTCACAATTCAGCACGCAACGTCACTAGGCCATTTAGACCTTAACATCACTTAGCCCTTCGGGCCCCAAACGTCACTGGTTTTTCATCGACACTCACACATAAACATCAATCAACTCAAACCATAACCACTGAGGGCAAAAACGTCATTTGACTAACCACTAAGGGCATCCTCGTCATTTACACATCATTATCTACAACTTTGGCCACTAGGGCAAAACAGTCTTTTACACGTCATAACTAATAATAAATAGCCACTAAGGGCAAAACAGTCATTTAACTAGCCCCGAGAGCATCATCGTCAAAATCATCATTTTTGACATTACTTCGCTAAAACTGTTGATTATACACCAAAAGGGATTTTTAAAGAGCTTCATATCATTTTTCAATGTCACTGGGACGATCACCGGGGACGGCCACTTGGGCTCCCACAAACAATCAGAAAATAACAATTTTTCATTTTAAAAATTAGACCCATAGATGGACAACGTAAAGAGCTTCACGACACTTTTTGAATCGTTTGAAACGGACGTCTGAGTCAAAAGTTATGATAAAAATAATTTTGGGAAAAATCAGGCAACATCCTGGGAACAGGCGCCTTAGGCGCCCAGGCAACCAGGCAACACGCGCACTGGCGCCCAGCGCCCAGGCGCGCAACACAACGCACACACGCAGCACGCACGGGCGCACAGCGCCCAGCGCTGGCACCCAGCGCCTCAGCGCAACACGCAGGCAACACGCACGCCACAGGCGCCCAGCGCCCAGGCGCGCACACACGCACAGCACAACACAACACGGGCGCCTAGCGCCCAGGCGCGCACACACGCGCAGCACACACGCCATCAGGCGCCCAGCGCCCAGCACAGGCGCTTAGCGCCCAGAAAAACAGCAGCACACCCAGAATTTTGTCCAACAATTTTTTCAACACTAAAACTGAAAATCACCATTTTTCCAGCAATTTTTCAAAACACTAAAAACTGATTTTTAGCAATTTAACTCATAAAAACCTTATAATTTTCAACACCCGAAATAACGCTTAATTTAATCAATTGATAAAATTCTTTTGGAGCACTAACATCATCATCACTTTGGCACCTAAGCGCCTATACACCCATTCATCCAAAATGCGAAAAATCACAATCATTCCAACATACCAATCATAAGTCCATGGACGCACAAATGTCAAAAATCATCCAAACACATATGTAATTCGCATTATCTCAAGGTTCAATCATCAAGTCAATTCGCATATGGCAACACATAAACGTATATATAAAGATCATCACCATGGCAAACCAAGAATATCAAGAACATCAAGAAACATACGGTTCTAATACAAACCCTAGATCTAGAACCTATCATGAGATCTATTAGATGGAAGGATAGAGCTCCCCTAACCTTTTCAAGAAGAATTCGATGTCTAGGAGGAGTCACCTACAGAGCCACAGCAACAACGGAGATCCTCTCCTCTTGATCTTCGAATCCTCTTCTACTTCTCTTCTTGGCCGCCTTGCTCTCTCTCTCTTTCTCACGCTATTCTCTTTCTCTCTTGCTCTCTCTCTCTTTCAACTTCGCAACCTTTTGCCACCTAAACCCTAGCCCCCAATCAACCTAGCCACTTCGCATACATTGGGAAATCATGGGCTTGGGCTTTTCACTTAAGCCCAAGTCATGCAAGTGGCGCCTCCACTCCCTCCTAATACCACCAAAATAAATAAAAAAAATTAAGATAAATAAATTATGTCAATTAAATTAATCTAAATCCTCAAATACTTAATTAAATAAATTAATTAAATATTTTAGGGCGTTACACACACCAATTTAGTCCAAAAAAAAAAGAATGTTTCAAGTAACATACTTGTTAGTCAAAAGGTTCTTAACAGCATTTTGGTTCCTTCTAGGAGCACTCCACAATACACGATTCCATGGCCACCTTCACCATTCACATTTTCTTCATACAATCCATTAGTAGAACCTATGAGTTCCCTCATCGTGTACCAGTTATGAAGCTGGAATCAGGCTTGCAGAATTTGAAACCAAGGGTTAGAGTTGAACACCACAACAATAAATCGAGTTGAAGTTGAACATCCCAGTTTGAATTGAATTGCAGAATTAGGGTTTCATTAAGTAATAAAACCTCTTGAACAAATTCTTTTTTTTTGAATACCCGATACAACAGAACCAACATCAGCATGTAGAAATTTTGAAACATCCTTGAGGTAACTAGCAGTTTCGGGGAATGTTTGAACTAATCACAGAATTCACCAAGTTTGTATATGAAGAGAAGCTTACCTGGTACTGACATCAGGGGAACTAGAACACTCTGCCAACAAAGATACACTTTGTTTACCATCCATTGCATCAAGGTCTATCAGAGTTGTGATCAACAACTCAAGCTGCTCCCAAAAGAAACACATATGTAATATCAATACTAGAATACTGACTAGAGTCTGACAGATATAAAACTTAATGATTAATCTAACCTCTTCAGGATCAGTGTAATCAATTCCATCTGCTACAGAAAGTGCTGATGCCATGCTCCAGTAAGCTTCCTGTAGATATAGAAATCTTAGCATATAGTTGATATGCTTCCTGATTCATATTAAATTAGGGGAACTTTTTTCAGGTAAGCTTCTCGTCATATACAATATTGGTGAATTCTATTAGTCACAGTTCGCCCAGCCTATGCTAGTACAAAGTTGGGTGCTAGTTTCACAGTCCACAAAACAAATTCAATTGAAGTAAATATTAACCTCACAATCATAAAATGGTAAACACGACAATCAAATTAAACAGTAGTTCTCCTTCATTGTGCGACAAAGAGTAAAACTAGCCGTTCACTTTCAATTTGCAGACAAATTAGGTATTTATTATTTTGACAACAGTTCAATCAAGGACAGCCAAAGACAGCAAAAGACATAAATCAGCATGTTCTCAAATTACATTGAACATAAGGAACTTCTTATACCTGCTCCAAGTCTGACAATTCAAATCCTGACAATCCCAGTTCATCCAAGGCCACCAGAAACCCTGGACACCCATTGGCTCATTCATAGAATCATTTCCCTGAAGTTAAGAATGCATTCCCCATAAGAAAGAGGACAAAAGTAAAAAGGCACAAGTAAATAAATAAAGAAGTTCCAACTCAATTTCAGCACAGTTTGAAAACAATGAAAGTTAATGTATACATATTTGGAAAACAAAATTTAAATTAAATTAAATTAATTAAAGAAGAAACATAGTATATGAGAATTTAACACACTGAAAGGTAGTCATACTACCTCCACCAAACCAGGAACCAACTTGTCCAAAATACTGCATAATACCGATCCATCCCTCAAGCTTGCCCTCAAGCATTAAAGTCAGGAAGCACAGCATTTATCCAGTTCACCAGAGATGCAAGTTGGCTACCTGAAACCACATTAAAATCCAGCACATGAAGTAAATCAACAAAAAAGGATACATAAAAAGATAAAAGTGGAAATAAAAAAAAGATTACCTCTTGATGAGAAGATCTTCTGCATCTTTCAGTCTACCTAGAAAGCCTGATTTTCTTCAACACATATCTGCAACCCATGAATGGAGGGTTTCGCGAGAGAGATGGATGGACGCTGAGATGGTTTTGCGAGAGAGAAATGGAGGGTTTCGTGAGCCAGAGAGGGAGGGTTTCGCGAGCCAGAGAGGGAGGGTTTCAGCTTCTGTTTCACGAAATAGAGATAGGGTTCCATGTTTGAGAAATCTGAAGCAAGAGAGGGGAAAGGGTTTGCGAAATCTGAAGGTGAGAGAGAGGGAGGGTTTGCGAAATTGATGAAGTTTGGAGATGAAATCTGAAGGGTGAAATTGATGAAGCATGAAAATGAGAAAAGAGGGAAACGTGAATTCTGAACTGAAGCGTGAGAGAGAGGGGGGGATTGTGAATTCTGAACTGAAGCGTGAGAGAGAGAGGGTTGAAGCGTGAGAGAGAGAGGGTTTGTGAATTCTGAAAGTGAAGAGGGAAAGATTTTTTTTGTTAGATATCTAAAGGGTTTTTTATACGAGTAGCGGGGGTTTTTTCTTGACAATCAGCGGGGGTTTTAAAACTCCTTAAATTGAAACAAAATTTTTAACTGGAGTAGCGAAAAGTTCCTTTTTTAACGTTAAACTGAGGGGGTTTTTAAAACCTCCGCAAAAAACCCCCGCAATCTGTTCCATTTTTTGTAGTGATAATTTGAACAAATATGGTATAATCGTCTAAAATTATATTCTAAAGGAGTGATACAAAAATGACATCACCTATCCATATAGTTTTATAAAAATATTTAGAAAAGAATTTGCTATAACTGATGTCTATGTTGATGACATAAATATTATTAGAGCTCCTGAAGAGCTTCCAATAAAAAACTATAGACTGTTCAAAGAAAGAGCTCTAGATGAATGACATCAAATTATATCTGATGGATTTTTGAGGTTGAACCTGTAGGTGACCTCTACATGGAAAATCCTAGAAGGATTCAATATAAAAGGAAATATCTTTAAATAAATTCTTTTGAAAAAGAAAGTCTCATATTGATCTGTAGAAATTATTTATATTGAGTACATATGAAATATTTCAGTCCTGAAGACTATGAAAGCATGCATGCATATTACCAAATGTTATATCCCTTGATATGATAATATTATGTGATAATTAGTAGCAATATAGTGTTCATTCCAAACCAAAATACATTAGAACAAAGTGGGATGCATATTTCATTTTTGACTATCCTAATGAATAAATCATATTATGTATGTTACACAAATTAACCATGCAGATACAAAGTATATTTCTGATCTAGATCAAGTCATATCACAAGTCAGTTATTATCGACATATGGTGACATTGAAATATCTTTTTGATCTACCAAAAAATCTATGGTTCTTGCTTCTTCACTTCATGCCCAAATGTCAACAATTCAAGGAAGATGTTTTGAAGATAATACTGACCACAAAGCTCCATTAAAAGAGGATACATCACAAATGACAGCGGAGTAGATTGCTCCATTTGAACTCAGAGAGAAACTCCAGTTGTTGAAATTGATATTCTGAAGTGATGCTTCATTCAGGGGGAGAAAAGCTGCACTCTTTTTTCCTTTGCCATGGTTTTGTCCCACTGGGTTTTCCTGGAAAGGTTTTTAGCGGGGCAGTTCCCACTGGCAGGATATTGTACTCTTTTTAAATAGAGTTCACCCATAAGTGAAATGATGTACTTGAGAAGTGAATAATACAAAGCTCTCATATTCTCCTTCTTTGTTCTTGTTCCTTACATTTTCTTCATCTTTCTTCTTGTTCTTTATATCTTGTTTTATAACACAAATATATATATATATATATATATATATATATATATATATATATATTGTCATCAAAACATATAAAAGTAAATTGATATACTTAAATTTTAGATATCATATGACAAAAGAGACGATAACTAATAAACACGTTAAACATGTTTTGGTAAGAGATTCCGTTAGGAATAAAATCTTCGTAAGGGATCTACATTTTATAGGTGAAATTAGATTTACCTTTTATTTAAATAAAGGAGAAGTAAAAATATAAAAGTCATACAGTCTTAGTCTTTCTATTCTAGTACACATACTTGGGAAAGATATAGAAAAATTGTTGGTGCTACAATTTACATAGGAGAGGGAACGACGCACTTTTGTGTGCGAGGGCACGATTTCGCGGTGGCTCAAAAACAAACCGTGGTTCATCACAACATTGGTGAGAAGATTCGATTGGGGGGGGGGGGGAGGGGGCTGGAAGCTTGTGGTAAGGTACCTTTCTCGCATTATTCTTTCATGGTTATATCACGAAGTGGCATTTGAAGTTAGGGAAATCACATAGATGTTTATTCCACTTTCTTATTTGAATCATATGTTGTTTAAAGTGTTGGGGTTTTAGGTCTTCGATAGTCCACATTTCTTTTTTCAAGTTGTATGTCTATAGTCACTTCTATGAGATTTTTGGACAGAGTTTAATTACTTTTTGAACGCCACTCGTGTTGCATGTCCAGAGTTATTTTAGCAATGGATTCAGGTAACACATTGAATAATTACTGAGTTGTTTATAATAATTTGTATATTATATTCAGATAATTATTTGTTGTGTTTTAGTGATGATGAATCTGTGTGAGTCACATAACCTTGGGTAAAGATTTAATTTGGATTGCTTTGTTGCTATTCTGTTGATGAAAATGCGTTAATGGGGAAATAAAAAAATAACTTCATTTTTGTCAAAAAAAAACAACTTTATTTTTTATTCTTTGCGGTTTAGATAGTTATAAACATTATCCATATTTATTTTTTTTAACTGTAATTAATATTTTTTAATTTAGTTAAAAGATACCGTTTTAAATTGTTTTAAAAGACCCCTGATCAGTTTAATATTCTTACCTAGACCTTTCAGTTTTTTAAATTTTGAAGGTTAAATAAAGATCTTCTATTTGATCCTTAAAGTATATAAAAGAATAAGTAGCCCCTAAAGTTTGTGAAATTTGTAAAATTAGTCTATAAAATTTTAAGAAAATTGTCCTATCGGTCTCCGTAATGAACTACTTGTAAAATTTTGAGAAATTATTTTGATTGATGCCACAAATTATAGGGACTAATATTTGAACTTGGATACTAAATTGAGGATTTACTCTTTACTTGTTTCTTAACTTCAGTGATTCAAGATATAATATTTAATTTGAAGATGAAATTCAAACAATCTTGTGAACGTTAACAATTTTCATGATAAGGTTTTTTTTTCACCCCGTGACACAGGGATTTAGATCCTCCAATGCTTGAAGCACTTGCTACTAAACAATGAGCTTCTTAAGACAACAATGTTCCTTTCAAGCAAATGAAATATATATTTGAATATTGATATTTAATATGTTTTAGTATAAAACATATGTTTACCCCACTTTCATAATGATTCAATTCTATCAGACTATATTGGTTGCACATGTAAAATCAAAATCACCTCCATTTTTTACACGAAAAAATATCCAATATGCAAGACAAAAAAGAATGAGCGCAAAAAGAAGAGCAAACAAAAAATACACTATGTCATATAAGGAAATGAAAGGATAAAAAAGAATGTATTTAAAGATTCTGTTGAAATGAAGTCATTTAATCAATCAAGTGCTAAAATTAGAGTAGAATGATTTTTTAGCAACTATTCACCAAAAAATTATTTTTAGCAATTTATATGCTAATTAGGTCACTTACCTAAAAAAATATGTTAATTCGGATTTACATTAAATCTTCATCCCCATGAATTTTAAATTTGTAAAGAAAGAGTTATAATTTACATGAAAACAATAGTATATATATTATTTAATTGAGTATTTGGATAAACTAATACACTTCTTCAAAAATTAAAAATAGGTAGATATTATTCAAAACTAACAAAAGTATAAGGACTTTAAACTATAAGAACTTAATTGAAATCTCATTTGATTGTAATTTAATCTCTTTCATGATTTTACCGATTAAAACTAAAATAAATTAGATATATTCTTTGCATTATATATTAACTTGGTCATCAGTGGAAGAGATTTTAATGTTACTATATATATTTTATTTATAATTAAGAGGATACAATGCATACTATATATCTCGACACATGAACATATTAGTGTAGTAAATGTCCATAATTATTGTTTAAATTTCCATAATTTAATCTCTTTCATGATTTTATCGATTAAAACTAAAATAAATTAGATATATTCTTTGCGTTATATATTAACTTGGTCATCAGTGGAAGAGATTCTAATGTTACTATATATTTTTTATTTATAATTAAGAGGATGCAATGTGTAAAATCCCCTATTTAGTTAATTTTATTTATTGAAATTGGCAAGAGGCCAAGATAATTAATTTCATAATTGATTAATTATGAGATAAGTGTCATAGACTAAGTGAATTATGTGGTTTTTGTGTACTTGAATTCTAAGTTAATTTCATTAGATTAAGCCATGTGAGGAGTAGTAGGAGACATGTTGAGTGAGGGTAGTAAGGACTTTTCCCACCCATTTCACTAAAACCTCCCAGCTGACAAAAACACACAATAGCACTCCCATAACACAATTACTGAAATCAGAAAAACAAGAATAGAGGGAGAGAGGACGCGAGAAAGAGAGGGAGAAGAGAAGCTTGAAGAACTCAAATCCCTCCCATTGCATGTAAGTAATCTTTGGTCCATTCTCCTCCATGTTCCAAGCTCTTTCTATTGATACCAATTTTGACCACTGAATCACCCTCTCCTTTCATCTACCATTTTCAAGTCCCAAGCTCAAATAGAGCAAAGATGGAGTTTTGAGGTTCCTAATGACTTGCATGTTACATTAGAGCAAGGATAGAACTTTGGGGGAAGCCACATAGTTGAATGGGGTAGCTTGGAAGAAAGGTCAGTAGTTGAAGGTGATTGAAATTCGAAGTTGAAGTTGTGTGGTGTTCGTGGGAGCAAGAGGAACCATTACGGGGATATATAGTTCGAGCGGTTACGTGTTGAGGAGCCTCTCGAATTTCGGGTTTTTGTGATTTTCATCACAATACGGTGAGTTCTATACTCGCTTAGGGATGTTTGTCATTACTGAGTTTATATGTTTCGAAGTCCATGTGTCGCGTTCTATTTCAAAAGCGAATCGAGTCAAAAACCGTTTTTACGAAATCACGTTTTAATAATAATTCATACGATTGATTGGTTGACATTGTCATTGTTTGAATTGATTGATGTATTGATTGTTGTCTGGACTAGAATACTGTTTGTTGTGTTAGGATATCGATCAGAATGAAATTTGGAATCGAAACGGAATGGAAAGAATTTACGAAAACAGCAAATTCTGGGTTACTGATGAACACGCACGGATCGTGCGCCCTAGTGGCACGAACCGTGCGCCTTGTTCGCAGGTGACCTGAAAGGTTTTAAAAATATGGCACGGACTGTGCGCCTTAGGGCACGGACCGTGCGCCATAGGGCACAGACCGTGCGTACACTGCGCATGTGTTTATCAAAAATTTTGAAAACACGCACGGGTCATGCGCCTCCAAGGCACGGACCGTGCGTGAGCTTCTGTTACCTTATTGCAAAATACGCTTTAGTCCATTCCAAATGTTTCCAAGTTCCATCTAATCATTTCCCCAAGGCTTCCCAATGATTATAATGCATGAATATCATGAAATTGAGTATGCTTGAGATAAAATTCTTGAGTTATGAAAATTTTGAAAAACCGTACATTAGTAAGCGCGAGTGTATACAAGTCAAGTTAAGATAAAGGACTATAAGTCCATACAAGTCAAGTTAAGATAAATGAACTATAAGTCCATACAAGCCATGTAAGTTTTCAAGTCATGTAAAAACAAGTTAAGTTACTTTCCCTTGAAGAAAGGAAGAATTAGTTTCCATAAAGGAAGGGTAGAATGGCATACATATAATAATATATGTATATCAAGGGTGACGACCCTAAGGATTAGCATACTAGGGAAGGGGAAGTCATGAGCCCCAAAACCTAGGCCCCATGAGGTTTTCCCGCTAATTAGTGGTTAGTGGATTGGGTTCACCAAAAGCCAAAGAAAATAACCGGATAAGGTAGGCTCGAGGTGTTGTGCTAAGCTAAAGAAAAGAATAAGACATGAATCGTAGTCACTTATTAGGGCTACGGGTTAGAACAAAGATATGTCCACATAGACGCTTATTAGGACTATGAGTTCAAAGAATAAGGCATAAAGAACCGCTAGAGTTAGTAACGGGGTCTCGATAGGACTCACTGATATAATGTTTATCTCACCCTTTATTATTGTGGTTTTTACAGAGAAACAGGGGAAATCAAAGGCGAAGAAGCACAGTTAGCCGAGGTGACTCATGGAGTTATCGAAGAAATCAGTTTTAAGATTATGCCTTTTCCCTTTTGTTGTCTTTGTATTACCGATTGTATAACTATTACTAGCTAACAATGGTAAATCGTTTCCGCTACTTATGTTTTGAGTATTGAACACCAGGATTGTATAAGTTTTAAGTCATGAGACTTAAGTACTTTGTTAAGTTTAATAAGGTTCATGGAACCATTTGATAATTATTTATCGGAAGTTTTTAGTTGTGTTCAATATTCAATAACAGGAAGTTACTCTGATGTATGCCAAGTGGGGCACATTGATATTTCTACAAGCTAGAAATATCGGGGTGTTACACAATGCATACTATCTCGACACATGAACATATTAGTGTAGTAAATTTCCATAATTATAATTAAGAGAATACAATACATACTATTTCGATTTACAACTAAGAGGATACAATGCAAATAATTGGTGTAGTAAATTTCCATAATTATTGTTTAAACATGGAAACATATTAGTGTCATGCCTTATCTAATTTGAATTCTAAATCGAAATAAGTGATTATTGATTGGTGGAGAATGTCAGCTAATGGTAAATAATTTGTGTCTGATTGTGTTTATCATCAAACAAAATATGTCATCAAGACTGTCCAAGTAAGCAATATGCTATGCCAATTAGGATTTGCATTAAATAGATTTTACTGAAATTCACTTGTGATCAACACATAGGAAAAAATCCCTAGGCCAGCTGTCCCACCCTTCGAGGTGCCTCCAATCCAGCGAGAAGATTAGTCACTGCATCCGGCGGTGGATACCCTGGTTAATACCAAAAAACACATAGGAAAATGAGCCCATATAGGCATTTTACTTTGTATGTTTATAGATAGATTAATAGATAAGTAAATAATAAATGTGTATATTTGGTTATGAATATTTCTAGCATTATTTCTTGATAAGTGATTGAAAAATAGTTTGACTATTCTTTCTGCAAAATATTTCTAAGCCAATTTGTTATTCTGGTATATATGGAATTATATATTTGTTTAGTTGGAAATTAAATGGCAATCATTTTAAATATATATTAATTCTTTGTATTAAAAGATATATTTTAAATCTTATCTATTTATATTTGCGAATGTTATTCAATGATTTATTTTCAAAATTCATTTTTAAAATATATATTACTTCTATGAATGATTTTTTTTTAAGAAGTTCCGTACAACTTACATTAATTTTATTTTCTATTAATGCAATTGATTAGTAATTAAATGCCTATTTGAATATATAATTATTTAATGCCTTTTATATCATTATATTAATTGTGTGATGTCTCCATAACTTATGCCATGTCATCATCCACATTGTAATATTTTATTCCATGTCAGCTGTATTTAATGTTTCCTATGTGGACAATCTCATTGTGTGACACATCAGAAAAATAGCATTGAGAAACATTCTCAATATTATAGATTATAGATTATAGATGGGCAAAAAAATCATTTCCCGGTCAATTACAAAAACTGCAAAAATCATTGGCTTTCAATTTTACGGAAATTACGGCGACTTCATCGTCCTCTTGCCAGCGTAACCGTAAAACCCAGAACCCAGCGTAACCGTAAAACCCAGAACCCACTGGCGACTTCATCTTCCTCATCATCCCCTTCCGGCGCGACCCTTCATCCGCCGCGAGCACCTCTTCCTCTTCATTCTCCTCTGTTCGCGCGTTCTAAACCGAAACCAAAAAACCCATTTCGAAAAAACCGTTTCAATCTTCAATCAAACACAAACCGATTTCTACAAGGTCTCGCCGTAATCAGAGGAATTGAAGGTGTAATCTGAGATTGTCTTGATTAGAATTGCAAAACACTGGCATCTAACCACTGTTATGCAATTCTGTGGTTAGTGGCATCTAACCAGTGTTTTGCAATTCTGTGGTTGGTGCATCTAACAAGTGTATTGAAACAAACCAATGTTCGCAGAACCATATCAGTGCGATTTTCATCCTGACCCTGACAAACCTGAACTGAAGGCCCCTGAACTGCAAAAAAAAAAAATTCAAAAATTTAAGTTTCATTAAGCAAATTTATAACTAACTTAAATAAGCAAAGATTTGCATAACAATGATTATATGCCACTAACCAAATATATGCATATATGTGGTTAGATGCACCTAACCACAGATGTGCATATCTGTGGTTAGATGTCAGTAACCACAGATGTGCATACAGATTACAAATGGGCACCAAAGGACTTACGAGCATTGCAGACAGATTACAAATGTTCTCTAATCATATTCTTGCGTGATGTTTCCGTATCAAAGCCGTGAAAAATCATGATGTTTGTGTGATCCTCGCGTTAATGCGCATTAATGGAGAAACGAAATCAAACCCGTGATGTTTGCGTGATCGTGATGTTTGCGTTAATGGAGAAACGAAATCAGGCAGTAGAAAAATTGTGATGTTTGCGTGAAAAACAAAGTGCAAGCGCAGGGGAGTAGTTTGGTGTTAAATTACAAAAACGCCATTATTTAAGTTTAACCGTTAGATCTGATTTTCTTAAGAAATAAGGAATCAAAGGGCTAAGAATTATTTAGTAACAATAACTAAGCAAAATGCTTAGTATTGTAAGCCGATGCCGTTAGATTTAGTGTTTTACGAATAAAAGTAATTTCATTTTTAAAATTTTACGTAAGTAAAATTGTAATATATATATATATATATATATATATATATATATATATATATATATATATATATATATATATGCGTGTTCGAGCTCGGAGCAAGGTGGGCATCATAATGCTCGTACCCGAGCCCCAGCCCGTGTCCATTTATGCAGGTAATTATTTGTCTGTTAGAGGTAATTTTTGCAGGTGCCCAACGAACATGAGTTCAATTATCATCCCTAGTCATAGTCGGAGGGAGTGGATCGACATATCACGTGTTAGAATACTTGTACCTAGCTTATGTAATCAATTTGAATTGTGACTCCAAAAAAAAGAGACCAATTATATTTCTGACTACCATTTTAGTGACAACAACACAGCACCGTAGAAATGTAGCTCCATCTCACCCAAAAAAAAAATGTAGCTCAAAATTTTACGGCAATTGGGTGTGGGTAAGTGAACTTGTCAATTTGTCGGCAAGTACCCAACAGTGTCTTAACTCCTCTAATGTACTTTAGGGGTGGAGGAACATCTGAGGCCGTAGCTAGCTAGCGATGTGAATTTCCAATTTCCATTTATCACCTTTGAGGTACCACAAAACAAGTGGGAAATATTTTCTCCACTGTTTGGTGAAGAGAAAGACAGAGGAAAGGGACAGAAAGGAGAAAAAAAATAGAAAAAGAGATGATTATTTGATTGTTTGGTAGAATAGAAAGTGAGAGGAAAGAAACATCTATTTTTTTTAAAATGACATAATTAACCTTAAACATAACAAAAATAAAAATTATAAAATATACTCTTAATAGTGCAAAAATGCCAAAGAATAATTATAACATGGTATATAGTTTTTGTAAAAAATATTAATAAATTTTAAAATAATTTAATTTGTTAGAATAAGTTAAATAAAAAACAACATCACAATAAACTAACAATTGATGGTGTAAGGATGTAATTTCGCAATTATTATCACATTTTTTTGCGGTTCTCTTGCCTCTTGTTATCTCTTTTTTTTATTACTGTGCAATTGGTGTATAGTATCTGTCGGCTTTGTCGGTGATTAATCTACACTGAGAACCTGACTTGTCACAGATATACCCGGTTTTGCCGATCGGTGTGGTTCTTCCCTCCCAGTTGAGTTTTTGTCACACCCAAAATTTCAATCTGAGACCTTGGGGTGAGATTCGAGCTGAATTACCACTCGGACCAACCCTTTTTGGTCTTGCCTCTTGTTATCTAAACCAAAGGAAGGAATATTTTTGTGAGAAATATGTTTTCTTTTCTATGTTTCTTTTCATTACATTTTCATGTTTACAAAACAAAATGCCCGAGTGAGGAGGATGGGAGGATATTTTCGGGATGGGGATATGGACATTTTAAACTATCTATTTCGAAGGTTTTCGTCTTTTGATAAATTTTAAATTAACTGTTATCATATATAAATATATAGTATCACACAAAACTTTTTAGTGTTTATAAAATTTTTAGTCGACTTTTAGTCTCCACAATATTTTTCGTCAGCAGTTTTAGTCTCTATAAAATGTCAACTCACGTATACCCTTCAAATTTCTTAATGATATTTTTCATAAATGTTAAGAACATTATAAATATCTCCCGCACAAAAACTTGGAATTTTTTTACAAGGGGAGAATTAAATATGGTAAGCCAAAAAAACTAAAGAAACAAAAAAACGAAATATGAACTTAGAAATCATATTTTGAGCTTATTTTTCTATAAACTTCTATCATGATACATAGAGTGTATCTGCATAATTTCATTCAAAAATTTGAAGGATATACATCACTAACATTTTATAAGGACTAAAATTGTTGACGAAAAATATTGCTTAGACTAAAAGTCGATGAAAATTTTTAGTGTGGTTGTTCTCGTATACGAAATGGGGATGGTACTTCCCTTATGGAAGATAACTTTGCTAAGGGAGACCGCTCAAGAATGAGGAACTACATATCTTTAATACAGCAGTAACATGCAATATTTATACTAGCTAAGGGACCATATGATGTTCTACTGTGAAGGGTAGTGTTATCTGTCGTCTGCCACCAAGGTAGTGGGATAGCCACGACCCTAGCTACGAGCCAATGGTTGTCTGCCACGTCCTCCTCGCTTGTCTTTTAGTCGGACGCGCCCTGGTTTGTGCATGGTCCATCTTTCGACACAGGCAGTACAGATGTTCCCTTTAGTATTGTCTACACTTGCTCGGGTGTCCATTGTGATCCTCGGGTAGCCCTCCTCATGTGGTCTTTTTGATCATTGTGAGAGGCACCTCGGGTTGTGTTGTTGTATTGAATGTCGACTGCTTATAACTTGTTATATCTGTTGTTTAATTTTTAGCCCTTCTTGGATCGCCTTTGTATATGTATCCGTGGGAATAAAATTGTCTTTAACTATACTCCTCGCCTTTTCTCTTTTTTTTTTAAGGTAATTTAGGTCTCTTGACTTTACGTTTCCTCCTACATTTGATCAAGAGAAACAGACGTATCATACGAGGATGGAGAGAGAAACCGATCTTTTGCTCGGGTTTTGGTCGAGCTCTTCCGTTTGGACCACCTCCTGCATGAGGATAGAGAGGGAAGTCGGGTCGTTGCTCAGATTTTGGTTGAGCTATTCGCTTTGGACCACCTCGCGCACGAGAATGGAGAGCGAAACTGAGTTGTTGCTCGGGTTTTGGTTGAGCTCTTCACTTTGGACCACCTCCCACACGAGGACGGAGAAGAAAATCGAGTCTTTGCTCAGGTTTGGGTTGAGCTCTTTGCTTTGGACCACCTTTCACACAAGGACGGAGAGGGAAACTGTGTTGTTTCTCGGGTTTTAAGGTCTTATTTTTCCCGTAGGTTTTATGTAGCCTTTATTTTATGACCCGTTGTTTCTGCTCGTCAGCAGAGGGCGAGTACCTGAGTCGGGGCTCAGGGTGGTCAAGAACATGGATTTTCCGATCTCTTGAATTTGATTAGGAGAAACCCAACTTTCTACCCGTCGGCAGATCGGAAAAATGGACCAGGCTGAGCCCCGAAAGCTTTTGGTAATTGTGATGTTTAAGCTCCATTGGTTGAGTGAAAAATTTCTTTGGCCTCTTCGAGCTTTGAGAATTGTGTACATTCGGGGCGATTATGCTTTGCGCTAGCTGTAGTAATGTCGGAGGGTCGCTACACTTCAGGAACTTGGGATGTTCTTACCGTCCAGAAGTTCCAGTTTGAAGGCTCCTTCTCTGGTTGTATCTTGAATTTGGAACGACCCTTCCAAGTTGGGTGATAGCTGGCCAACTGCTCCTTCTCTCTTCATTCTTCTAAGTACCAGGTCGCCTGATTGAAATTTCAGGGGTACTACCTTTGTGTTGTATTTTCGAGACGCTCGTCTTTTGAATGCTTCCTCCCCTCCTAAACTTCCAGCTTGGATCCACAGCGTGGTACCTTCCACCCTTCATCAATGCTTCAAATACGTTGATGAGAAGGAAGAAACTGGGTCTGGGTGAGGGCATGGTTTTCGTCGAGTAGATCAAGGTTTACCAGGAGATTCGGCTCGTTGCCATCCTCATTGGATAGGATTCCTCTTGGGCTTGGTTCCAGTGCCTCTAATGGGATCATGGCATTAGTACTGAAAGCCAATTGGAACAGTGTTTCCTAAGTTGTAGAGTGTGGAGTCGTGTTGAGCTCTTGGTATGTTCGCGAAACGATGGCACTTGTCGCATCGCGTCACGTACTCGATGCTATCTGTGTTTGTTGTGGGCCATTAGTAGCTGGCACGTAGGACATTGACTGCTAGCGACCACCCCCTATGTGGCTCTCGCAAGATCCTCCATAAACTTCATCGAGGACATACTCAACTTCTTTTTTAGTGAGGCATCTCAGAAGTGAAGGGGAGAATCCTCTCTTATATAATCGGTCGTCGATCATCAGGATGAAGACTTTCTTTTTTTAGCGGCACTATTGGGATAAGATGTGAGTTGTCCGTGTTCCAAATAGGCGGACAGTTCTTGCATCCAATGGTTAGGCTCTGTCTCTGATAAGCTTGGGATTTCAGTAATTTCAATGCTTTGTTGTGCCCGTGTTTCCTGAATGACGGATTGATTTTTTCTGGGTTTTTTGGTGCTTGACAATTTAGAGTGTGTGTTAGCCCGAGCATTTTGCTCCCTGGGTATGTATGTTAGTCAAAAGAATTTAATTTAGATAGGAGAGCTTTTACCTTGTCGTGGTACTTGTTTAGTTGTGGGTTTAATGTCTTGAACTCGCCTTGCACTCTACCGACTACTAGTTGGGAATCACTTTGATCTCGCAAAGCTTTTACTCCTAATTCAGCTGCATGGTTTACTCCTGCAATAAGGGCCTCGTACTTCGCATGGTTGTAGTTTGCTTTGAAGGTGAGCTGGAGGGAGAGCTCCAGGAGAATTCTGTTTGGGCCTTTGATAACTCTTAATTATAAGAGTTATTTATAGTTTAATAGCTTAAATTATTGTTTGCTCAAGAGTAATTATTTTAATTAATTAACTAGAATCAGTGAGTTGAGGTTAGTTGTGGAAAAATTCTGGTTCAATCTTAATGCCCACTTTGGTGCTCTATTTTTGTGCTTTAATGTCTGTTTTAGTGTGGTGCAGTTTTCAGGTGCTATAGCATCAGTTCGGATTCCTACACCAGATGAGAGAGAAAATGTTGAAAAGGGAATCTGCGCTGAAAGCAACACGTTAGTCGTACGTCAGTGATGCGTAAGAAGTGAGACCACCTATTTTTGTGTGTATATTCCTTTTATTAAGGACACATGTCCTTTTGGGCACACTAGAAGACAATGAATTATGCTTTTAGGGTTTTTCTTGGTTCCCACAACCCTACCGCTATTTAAGACAACTGATTCTCTTCCTTTTGGAGGCTGGGCTGAAGAGGGGAAAGTCAGACATAACTTTCTTACAGTCATTTTCGTTTTTTACCAAGAACACTCACTAAAAAGGAAATTCTGCACAAACAGTGCTGGGAACAGTGTTGAAGCTGTCATTCTTGGAATTTAGTGCGAATTTGGGGCTGATTCTTCTTCTTTTGCTATTGCATTTGGAGCTTAAACAGTATATTTCTCTAATTTCACTTCATCTCTTTTGTAATTTCAGTAGTATGGAACTAGATCTAGCATCTATACTTTTCTTCATGTATTTGTTGCTCACTATGAGCTAAACCCTTTATGGTTTGAATGCTATTAGCTATGTGATGGATTTATATTGGTTTTAATGTGAATTTGATGTTTAGCATTTTTATCTTTTGTGTGATACTGTTTCCAAACTTATTTTAGAAGTGATCACCTAAATATAAGTACCATTTATAGATTCAGACATGGTTTATAAATTGATCTCAAAGGATAATATGGATAGTGGTTATTTGATGACACTTTAATAATCCTTGCTTAAAACCTAGACATAGGAGGCAAATTTCATAGGGTGAATACTGTGGGTGTTTAATAACCAAGGGTGAACCTATTTACAGCGTAGACATAAGTGTTTGTAATGAAGCCCTTTAGAAAAGTGACTGAAAAGAACGTACTGTTGCTACAGCACCCAGATACTACAGCTCCAGATTTAACATTAAACCATTATTTAAAAGTTGTATAGTGAAAGGCATTCCAACTTGTTCCCATACTGAATTTCCTACTATCATTTACTTTTTATTACTGTTTATGATTAAATTGGGTTCTACAACTTGTTGTTTTACTCACTAGCTTACTTGCTAATTTAAATATAGAAAAGAACTCAACAATCCTCGTGGGAACGATCTCTGCTTACTCTTTATTACTTGTTGGACTGTGTATACTTGCACATATTATTTTCACACAACAAGTTTTTGGCGCCGTTGTCGGGGATTGTGATAGTTAATTTCTATTGTTTAGTTAGTAAGTTAGTTAGTTAGTTTTTGGTGTGTTCTATTTTTGAGCAATTATTTTTATTTCGTATTGTGCTTTGTGTTTGTATTTTGTTCTCTTTGTTGTTTTTAGTGTCGCTATTTTTGTTTAGTGTTTTGTGAAAGAAAAAAATTTTCACTTTATGCCATGGACCATTGAAGTTTTTACTTTATGCAAGAATTGAATGCTCAACAACAATGTTTCAATTTTGATTCCCATGGGAGTGAACATATGAAAGGGGCTGTTATGAGACAAATCAATCTTCTCAAGCTCAAACCGAAAGATTACATGAGGACAACTCTAGTGTAAAAGAACTCCTAGCTCAATCCATTGAATCTATGAAGGTGGAGCGTGACAACTTTAAAAGGGGCTGTTGTGAGACAAATTTCATGCCGATGACAACCCAAAATATGGACTGTGGCATGGAAAACTTTGTGTGTGAGCAAGATCCAAGTTGTCAAGCTCAAACTAAAGGATTCCATGAAACTATCTCCAACTTCCAAGAATTTGTAGCTCAATCCCTTGAGGATATCAAAGTGGATAGTGACAACTTTCAAGTGTCATGTAAGAATATAGATGCTCACTTTAAGACAATTATGGAGCATCTAAAAGAAGAGAGTTGTATTGAAGAAGTGAGTGATCTAAAAGAAAAGAGTTGTATTGAATATGTGGTTGAGAAAAATGAAGAAATGAGTGTAGAGTGTGAACTTGAATGTGGTCATTTGGAAGTAGTGGAAGAAAAACAAAAAAATTGTGTAGTTGCAGAACAAGAAAAATCCAAAAATAGTGACAAGGAAGAAAAGCCAATGTTGAGATATGAATCATGTGACAAGTGAGACTCAACCCTTGGTAATTGAAGAAAAAAGTCCTCGGCAAAATGAGTTTCAATTTTTTCAAAAGAGGGGAAATTCCTATCCCAAATGCTTATTGATTGGGGCATGGGAACACTTGCTTCCCTATGCCAAATACATGGGATTTCTGACAAAAAGGAGAAAGCGGAAGGATGACATTTTCTTCTTGTCCTATTATCCACCCTAACTTGGGTTTTGAAGGCCAAGTCTAGCTAAAGACTATAAATTCAGCGCTACTGAGGCAACCCAGATTTTTAGGACTAATTGTGTTTTCTGTATGTTTTTGTTTTTATTTTTTCAGGTATGAATAAGTGGTCTTGTGGTATGTGCTGTCAATTATGCAGAATTTTGGTGCTGCAGCACCATGTGTTGTAGCACCTGTTGCTAAAGTGATGTTGCAGCACCGGTTGCTGAGGTGTTGAGTACGTGGTCAAAAAGTCAAGATGGAGTTTCAAATGCCAATGTGGCATATTTGGCAATCACCTCTGCTAAATTGGCAGTGTGTTTTCTCTTTATCATCATTTAAACCTTGTTAACGATATTTTCCCAATCACCACCCACCCAAAACCTTTCCACCACACCCTCACCTAAACCATCACCAACAAAACAACCAACCACATCACCCCCACCATCAAACCATACACCACCTTAGCCACAAAAAGACCAAAACTCACCACTAGTGACTGATCAGCATCACCAAACTCTAGACACTGAAATTCTTCAAAGTAAGGTTGTAGCTTCCACTACAATAATTTCGTAACTTTCCGGCGGCCAAAATCCGCCGGTAATGGCCAAAATCGACGACATTACCGGCGGATTTTGTCCGCCGGAAATTCATCCGCAGGTAACGGTTACCGGCAGATTTTCCGCCGGTAATTTCCGGCGGATTTTCCGTCGAAAAAATCCGCTGGTAATTACCGGCGGAAAATCCGCTGGTAATCACCCAAAATCCGCCGGTAATCACCCGAAATCCGCCGGTAATTATTTAATTTTTTTTTTAAAAAAAGTTTTTTAAATACGTTAATTTAATAAATTAATATTATTTAATTTTTTTTGCTTTTTTAAATTTATTTCTTTTTTTAAATTCGTTTATTTATTTATTTATTATTTAGTTTATTTCTTTTTCAAAATTCGTTTATTTAAAAAATTAATATTATTTTAATTATTTAATTATTTATGTGAAGAGATTGAGAAAAATAAAGTGTATGTATGTGAGATTGAGAAGAAAGTGTATAAATGTATAAATGTGTGAAGATTTTGAGAAGAGATTGAGAATAAAGTGTATAAATGTGTGAAGATTTTGAGAAGAGATTGAGAAAAATGAAGTGTATGTATGTGAGAAGATTTGATAAGAGATTGAATGAGAAGGAAGAAGAAAGAGGAAATAAATATTTGAGAGAAATATGAAAGAGAGATATGTAGAGAAATTTATGGAGAATGGAGAGTATGAGAAGGAAATAAAGAGTGAAATGAGAGAATGAGAAGAGTGCAGGAGAAAGTTGTATTTATAGGAAATGAGAAGAGTGTAAAAAAATTAAATAAATAATTTTTTGAATAATCCGCCGAAAATGGCTATTACCGGCGGATTTTTAAAATTTATTATTATTATTTTTTTAAAAAAATCCGGCGGTAATAAGTGGCCAACCTGTGAGAAAAGTGAAGATTAAATAAGAGCTAGTGCATTGACAATAGGATCTCAATTATTTAAAAAAGCCCTCTATTGAGCTTTGAAGCCCCCATCCCTGTGCTTGAATTATTAGACTACCATTCTTTTTGAAAAATCCTTGGCATAACCAAAAGAAGATCATTCTTCCCAAAGCTAGGTGAAATTTTGATATTTGCCAAAACCTGAACTGACCCTAGTATTCACACACTCATAATTGAGCAGTTAATAACTCAGGAAATCTTGAAAGGTATGGTGTGGATTGAGTGATTTTCTGAAAGTAAAGCCCATTTAGAGCATGTTTAAAAAAAATTCTGGTACGAATCAGTTGTGCAACTTGAGTATGTCTTTATGTCTTTGTTTTTTTTTGCTTTGTCAAGTGCCATTGCTTAAGGACAAGTAACGGCTTAAGTTTGGGGGTGTGATAACTCTTAATTATAAGAGTTATTTATACTTTAATAGCTTAAATTATTGTTTGTTCAAGAGTAATTATTTTAATTAATTAATTAGAATCAGTGAGTTGAGGTTAGTTGTGGAAAAATTATGGTTCAATCTTAATGGGGCACTTTGGTGCTCTATTTTTGTGCATTAATGTGTGTTTTAGTGTGGTGCAGTTTTCAGGTGCTATAGCAGCAGTTCGGATTCCTACACTAGATGAGAGAGAAAATGTTGAAAAGGAAATCTGCGCTAAAAGCAGCACGTTAGCCGTACGTTAGTGATGCGTCAGGACTGAGACCACCTATTTTTGTGTGTATATTCCTTTTATTAAGCACACATATCCTTTTGGGCACACTAGAAGACAATGAATTATACTTTTAGGGTTTTTCTTGGTTCCCACAACCCTACCACTATTTAAGACAGTGATTCTCTTCCCTTTGGAGGTTGGGCTGAAGAGAGGAAAGTTAGACATAACTTTCTTGCAGCCATTTTCGTTTTTTACCAAGAACACTCACTAAAAAGGAAATTCTGCACAAACAGTGCTGGGAACAGTGCTGCAGCACTGCTGAAGCTGTCATTCTTGGAGTTTAGTGCGAATTTGGGGCTGATTCTTCTTCTTTTGCTATTGCATTTGGGGCTTAAACTGTATATTTCTCTAATTTCACTTCATCTCTTTTGTAATTTCAGTAGTATGGAACTAGATCTAGCATCTATACTTTTCTTCATGTATTTGTTACTCACTATGAGCTAAACCCTTTATGGTTGGAATGCTATTAGCTATGTTATGGATTTCTGTTGGTTTTAATGTGAATTTGATGTTTCGCATTTTTATCTTTTATGTGATACTATTTCCAAACTTATTTTAGAAGTGATCACCTAAATATAAGTACCATTTATAGATTCAGACATGGTTTATAAATTGATCTCAAAGGATAATATGGATAGTGGTTATTTAAGGACACTTTAATAATCCTTGCTTAAAACCTAGACATAGGAGGGCAAATTTCATAGGGTGAATACGGTGGGTGTTTAATAGCCAAAGGTGAACCTATTTAGAGCTTAGACATAAGTGCTCGTAATTGCATAGTGAAAGACATTCCAACTTGTTCCCATACTGAATTTCCTACTATCCTTTACTTTTTATTACTGTTTATGATTAAATTGGGTTCTACAACTTGTTGTTTTACTCACTAGTTTACTTACTAATTTAAATATAGAAAAGAACTCAACAATCCTCGTGGGAACGATCTCTACTTACTCTTTATTACTTGTTGGACTGTGTATACTTGCACATATTGTTTTCACACAACAGCCTTCGAGCGTTCCTCCAGCCCCTCTTCCTTGCTTATTTGACGATTCGTCCACTGAAAGTACCCTTGGCTGACTGAAGGCTGTCTCTTTCTCCGTTCGGTTGAAGGTATTTCCAATACAAAGTCTGCCAAGACTTAGGACTATATCTATCCTTGGGTTGATATGAGATGTCAATTTCTGAAGTTCGTTGGACCATCGCATCATTCTTCCTACAAGGTCGGGATTCTGTAGGGCATTCCTTATGTTCGAACTCTACAGTACCCCAAAACTCACTGTTTAGAGTCGCATTTTACGCATTTTGTCGATTTGTTTCACCAAACCGGTTATTGAGGAATGAATTTCGCTTATTAGAACATCTAAATTTTTTTGAACTCTAAAGTATACACTTCTTAGTGTCGCACTTTACGTATTTTATCACGAAATTATTTTTTTTCACCAAACCGATTATTGAGGAACAAACTTTGCATTTCGTGATAAAGTTTGTTCCTCGATAACCAATTTGGTGAAAATATGCAAAGTTTAATCAACTATTGTTTGATTAACGTTCACAATATCCTCAATAAGATTAATCAACTAGGTTGTACAATAGGGGAATAATTTTTAGATGTGTATTTGGAGCGACCAAAAAATTTAGGCTTAAATATGTTTTAGGCCCCTGCAAATATAGGGTGTTTTGGTTTAAGCACCTGCAAAAAAATTTTTTGTTAAAAGCCCTTGCAAAATGAAATATTTTGTTATAAGCCGGCTTATAACAAAATATGTCATTTTGTAAGGGCTTATAACAAAAAAAAAATTTCAGGGGCTTAAACCAAAACACCCTATATTTGCAGGGGCCTAAAACATATTTAAGCCAAAAATTTAAATATTTTTTAGTGATGTCGTCATCAGTATTAACTATTATGGCAAAAATGAAAATATTCCTTTGAATAAGAAAATGGGACTTGAAAACCAGATTTTTAGATGTTTGCATTTTGGTTTCAGGAGTCACCAGATTTTGCATGCAGCGAAGGGGAAATAGATTCTCTGAAGATTTTGTCATTGAAATAAAAAAATACAAACCGATTTAAAACATAAGAAGAAGTAAAGAGATAAAATATTTTAAGGGTGCCGCGCTCTCCAATAAAGTCCCAATCCAAGTGAAAGGTAATACTAATAAACTGAATGCAATGCAGCCACGCCGGCGAACATGTGTGCGGCCGGCGGCACCACAGCATTTTGTGAAAGCCATACTTCCCTCACCTATTCATGCAAACCAATTGGTAACTAACATACATTCCCTTACTTCTCTCTCTCTGCTTTTTGTTCTTCCAACCCAACTTGTGATTCAGATGATCGTACTTGCTCTTCCTTCTTTCTTTCACCATTACCATCACCATATAATAAGCAAGCCTTCTTTTGTGAACTGTGTGTGCATGTATACCTTGTTTGGTATATATATAGATATATATATATATATATATATATATATATATATATATATATATATATATATATATATTTGTGTGTGTGGTGATTGTACTTTTATTCGGTGTTCTAAGAACTAAACTGGATAGTTCAACCGATTGAACTAGGAACCTGCCAGTCTGGCAGGTTGTTCAACCCCAATTGGATCGCAGCTCAGTTGAATTAGAACCGAGCTGAGTCGGATTGAACTGAGGTTGAACTATTTTGAAGCACCAATTGAACTCGGTTGAACTGTCCCAAATGTTTTTTCATTTTTTTGTTTACTTTTTCTCACAAAATTAAATACTTTTTGTTTTTTATTTATTTACTTTTTAATCATTTGGTTCAACCATATAGTTGAACCAATTGTTGTAACCAAAAAAATAGTTGAACCAATTGAACAGTGACTTGAAAGTGTCGTCGGTTTGATCTCCTGTCTGATTTTAAAAACAGTGCTTTTATTTAGTGCTTAAAGAAGTGAAAATCATATTCATATCACTACTGCAGAGAATTCCTGAGGAATTTATAACAAGACTTGGGACAGAAATATCAACTGACGATGTCACAATTATTGTTCCTGATGGGCTTACTTGGGAAATGGGATTGAAGAAATGTGGAGGACAAGTTTACATTTGCAACAATTGGCAAGAGTTCGTAAAATACTATTCTATCTGTTATGGTTCCTACTTAGTTTTCAAATATGAAGGGAACTCCAACTTCAGTGTTGTTATCTTTGATTCAACTTCTACTGAGATCCACACTATCCATGCAACAAAATGTCCTCTGTTGAGACAACCGTTGATGCAGGTTTAGCAAGTAGTAGAATGTCCAAATCTGCTTCAGAAAGAGCATTGGCTGCTGCCAATGCATTCAAGCCAAAAAACCCTTATTTTCTTTCAACCATCAAGCCTCAACATTTGGTGAGGATTTTTTACTCTCTAGTTTTTCATTATTGAGTAGTGCATACAATATAAGGTATACTCTCTCGGTCCTATTTATCAGAAAAATTTGTAGTTTTACATTCATTGAATAACTGATGTATCTGGTGCATGCTGTCACTAAAATTAAATCTGTCATTGTTCTATGCAGTATGTTCCCACTGACTTTGCTTCAAAGTATCTGAAGCCAAAAGTTCCTATAAAGCTCCAAAAGTCTAATGGAGACAAGTGGCAAGTTTCTTGCCTATTGAGTCGTGCCGGATCATTATCAATGCGAATGACAAGGGGATTTGTTAAGTTTGCAAGGGACAATGATCTGTCAGAAGGAGATACTTGTGTGTTTGAGTTGATAATGAGGAGGCATCCAGTTGTGCTACAATTCGCGCAATTGATTATGCCAACTAATCTAACTAGTATCTTTATAGGTTGGTTTTATATATGTTTGACAACTAGTATTAGACTATTAGGCACTTATTGTTCTGTTTTTTATTGCTTTAATGGAATGTTTTCGCTTTTTGGATTAGAGAGTCTTAAAAAGGGGAACGGATTGCATGCCTTTTCCCTGTGGAGTACCTTGGTACCTTTCCTTACTTTTTATCCATTGGATTAATTTTGTGGTTGTAAATTTGACACGTGTCCAGTAGGGGTTATGATAAGATAGTAGGGGTTGTTAGGGGTTGTTATAGTAGGGGTTGTGATAGTAGGGGGTGGACACTTGTCATAACTAGCGTATTTACCCGTGCATCGCACGGGGTAAAAGCTCTAGTAACTATTTATTGACGATGTTAAATAGTAAGGAAATAAAGATGGTGAAATTTAAATAGACATTGGTCTAACACATATGTTACATACACATAGTATTAGTAATGCAATTAGAAATTCTAAGTTTTAAAATCTATACACATCAAAAGAGGCAAAAATAAAAAATCTTAAACATGAAATAAACATCTAACACCAGCAATGAGGAAGATAAAAAGGCTAGAATTCATTATTGAGAAGAGCCCAATTTTTTACAAACAAAATATATATAAACGACAAACTTATAGATAACATGAATTAAAATCTCGAGTCAGTCTGCAACTTAAGTTTTCAATTCAGCTCAATTTCTCGGGACTCTTCAATGTTGACAGCATCTACAATTATATTCCTCATATAGTTCCTACTGAAATGTTGAGGTGTTATTGCTGGAGTATAAGAACTTACGGGCAAAAAACCTGCACATTATCACAGTTTCAGCTACAAAGTTAAATGATGTTTTGGACATATTGAAAATATAGAAATTGAGATTTAACTCAATATATTAGAATATGAATGTATCCACAATACAATCATCCCTCCAACCTGTATTACGGACATTAGAGGCATCCTGGAAAATAAAACTAATTCACTAAATGCCAATTTTTTTTGCCAATTTAATTTTACCAAGTAATGAATTTCGAAAGAATGCATATTTAAGTAAAGCATGAGGATAAAGAGTATGGCAATCATGATCATAATTATATCATAATGCATATTTAAGATTGTCAAAAAAGAATGCATATTAAAGAAAGATGATGAAAAGGACATAAAAATGGTGTTGCCATAGTTGCTTTACCATTGTGGCTTTTACCCTAAATAAAACAAACAGTTTCCGCCCGGTTACACAGCCCCATTGTAGATGTTGCCAATAACATTTTCTTTTATATCCACAATTCAATATCATAGATGCTAACCAAAACTGAAACTGAAACACAAACACTATTGATACAATGTAATACACTGTAATATCAAACAAAGCACACTAACAGCAAACACCCTGAGCTTCAAGTTGAAAATAATTAGTTTGTAATGACATATGAAAATTGTCAAAAGTCTTTAGGCGAAAGATCACTAAAATGATAAATGTTAAGTTGAATATGTACTTTGATATTGTTAATTGACAAATAAATGAACTCATCATTATAATCATAAGCAATTAGATGCATTTGATTAAATGAATTGCTTGCAGCTCAGCATTGGCCTTTAGAACTGGAACTCTTCTCCCACCTCGATCACGTCGACCGGATTTCTTGGCGCCAACATCATTAGCTTTGCTAGCAGCTCTTAAGTGTCTGGTTTTATTTAATATCATTGAGTAAACACATCATTAGGTATAATAGTAATAATATTCTAGCAGGAAATTAAAGATCGGTTGTTAAGAGAAATCACTAAACAAAACAACATGAATCCAAAAACCAAAATATACCTAGTTAGCAATTATGAAGAAAGATCATGGTAAGAATAATGAAAAATTACTATAATAGAAAAGATATAGCCATATTGTTGTTGAGTAAAATCCAAAAGGGAACCAAATGTGGTTATCTAAGAGGGTTTTTAGGTAGAGGCTCACATGATCTTAGAATATGTCCAGAGAATGCTGTGCTGATGAAATCCTCAGCAGGATCAAACCAGAGACCATATCTTCCTTCTCTGCCAATGCTAGTACTTCCATTGCCATAAACATTGGTCTGAATCCTCCTGTCTTTTCCTCTAGCGTTTCCCAAAAATTCAAAGTCTATCTCATCATGGTTCTTCTCAAACATGTCACCATTTGACATCTGCAGATAGAAAAAAATATGATGAAACATTATTCATTTTCCATAATGTTAAACAAAGACTCAACCTTTGACATACAACTCATAGCTCAAGTGAACCATGCATTTTAAGAAAAGACATGTAATTTTTGGGACCTTTAAGTCAATCAAGAAAATGAAGCATATACTGTCATAATATAATCATTTACAACCTTCAGCGCCTTGACTGTCATTGTTAATGATATAACTACAATCATAAGGCTTATCTCTCTTAATTCAAAAGAACAATACACATTATTGTGCAAACTAACGCAACATAAAGTAGATGGTATGCCGTATGCCTACAATTACAACAGAGAAGTTTGGCAAAGCCAAAAAGTAACACCAAATTGAATTCCTTCCATTTATAAAGATATGTCAAGAAACAAATGAATAAATAATTGATGCTTACTCAGTGACTTCTGTTTCCAATCTACAAATAGTTCACAAACAATTTAATGGTATATATGAAAAGGTAAAACCAAAAGCATGAAGTGTAGGTATAAGGAATATGAAAGGTTTGGTTGTACCTTGCAAACAATCATGAATCCATGATAATCATTATCAATTCAATTCCAAAGGCAAAATTTTCATTCGAATAGTGATAATTAGACCTTTATGAATCCCCCAAATCCTCAATAGAGTAAAAATTGATTATAAAATTATTAGCTACCAAGTATCAGGTACCCACTAACATTATCTGTTTTACAACAATGAAACAACAAAAGGATGAAGACCTCATTGCAAATTCTTTACCATTAGATTTGTGTTGTATGCCACATCAAGACAATGGCTCAGTGAAAATATTTTCCATTTTTTCCTTCAAATGTCTCCATATTGACCAGCAAATAATAAGAAACAGTTCCAAGGACAGAAGATTAACATGCCTAGATCATTATAAAAAGTATAGAACATTTTTCCTTTCAGATTGCAAAAGAAGTTTAGAAGAAAAAAAGGAAACCCAATTCTTAGAGACAAACCCAACAAACAAAAACATAGGAGAGACCATGCTATGTGCATCGTTTTCGTCAGCTGCCTCCTCTGCTTTCCCTTCTTCCTTCTTGCCCTATCTACAAAATGAAAAGACAAAGGAAGGAGAGTTTGAATCTTCAAAAAAATAGTATAAAATCCTAAATAAGAAAGACCAAAATGACACAAGATTATACAACCCTGATCAATACTATCATACATTAATTTCATGCAACTTATATACTCATTGATCTCTATATAATGAGACATGGTTAAATAGAAACATATACACAAATAGTAGAAGTTTAACAATGCTAAATCACAATGAAACTCCACACTCATAAGTGTCAAAAATGACTAAACACAGAATCTACACCACAGTGAAACACAAAGCACATTTTCTGTTCAAGTAGCTTTTGAATAATTCCTACCCTAGTCATCATATCCTAAGTTGAGATACAATGGTGGAAGAATCATCTTTATAATTGACCTTCTGACACGAGTCCATAAGATTCAATGAATAGAACAATCAGATTTCCTTTTATTTGAAGCCACTTGATGTGATTTAGGGAAAGAAAAAAATACATCATTCTTAGAATGAGTAAAAAGGGAATTGACAATAAAAAATAACCCAACATAGTTGAACAAACTAATAAACGATCAAAGTAACCATTTCATTTCACTAACCAACATTTAAAAGCTACATAACAGGGGGAGAATATACACAATTCAGCCGTTGCTATATGACTTGCTATGACTAAGTAGAAACAGAAGCACATATATAAAAAGCCTAAGCATGCCCAAAGGAAAAATGAGTTAGAAGTTAGACAACCAAAATCGAGCTAGTAAGCAACAAAACACTAAGTATCGAAGCAAATAAGTTAAATAAGTTAAACTGATGAACACAAATAAGGCCATGCGAAAGTAAAATAAAAAATAATTTCTGTTTTCAAGAAATAATAAGGCAATTGATCTTCTAAAAACATGATCGTTATACATAAAAATTTGCATGAGAATTTTATTCAATCAAATGAAATCAACAATTAAGCTCTAACTTTATTACTAAAATTTGACACCCCAACAATAATAAGCACAAAATGAGAGACAATGAAGCTAACCATGTAAAAACCAGTTTTGTGTTCACCATATGGCCTTTTGGTATTTTTAACATAAAAGAAACCAAAATCTATATCTATCCAAAGCTACCAAAATCCAAGTAACTAATGAAGGAAGCCTTACCGTGTGCTCATCTAACAATCCAGATGCTGAATCCAGATGCAGAAGTTCCCAATAATTTGATTTTATACTAATTCCATGAAGACTTCCTATGCAACTCAAAACAAAAGAGAAACACCATTCAAATCCATAATCAAACTAAAAAATAAAATGTATTAGTAATATTACCCTTCATCTAAAAATGAGTCTATTAGTGATCCTCCGGGTTTCTTTATAATCTTGATAGATTCTAAGTTCTGTTTCCCTGTAATTTTAAACATCAACATTAGAAACCAAGATTAGTGGAAATGAAAGCATGAAAGGCATATAGGTAATTTTGTAACAATAAAAATCATTGTGATAAAAAATTAACCTTTTTGTGGAAGTAATCGTTGGTTGACTCTAGTTGTTGTCCTGATGATCAAATCCCAGGTTTGCTGAAACCAAAATCAACACCCATGCAGCATATTATTCATAAAAAGACCTAAAAAAAAATCATATTCTTCTATAGCAAAAGCAAAAGGCTAGGTGAATAAAAAATGGCAGAATAGAAAATCAATATAAGGAGAATTTGCAGCTCTTAAAAAAATCAAACTATGTATCATAGTATATGACACTATTTAATCCTATAATACAAAATTTGGGGTAAATACTACTCTCCAAATTCTACTCTCACGTCCTGCAATTTATGGTCTCATCTTCAACTTTGTTGCAGCTTCTAGATCAGCCCCCAATGAGATTTTCACCTGCATAAAAAAGACCATGTTGATCAAACAACTAAGAGGACATAACAACATTGGAGATGACATACAATAACAATAACAATAACAACAATGCTTCATGATCGCATCTCATTTGAATTTTCATTTTATTCTTTTTGTGAAAGAATGCTGCCTTGGAGAACACCTTGCTATATGTACCCGTCCACCACAGAGACCACCATCCACCATATCTTGTATCGATCACCTGTTGCAATTCCAAAAGAGAATCAATTGTGCAGTTATGTTAAAAGCTTGAGGCACACAAACATGAACTGCAGATTCAGTTCAATATGCACATAACAAAAATGGCAAGCAATAGTTTTGTGTCTATGGACCAATCTAGGTTGCTTCAAGTTCAACCCCCATTTCACCACACAGTAACAACTTCCTCACATAATCTAGGTGGTTATTTTCTTCATTGTACCCTACAACATAGAGATTATGATAAGTAGTACTGGCATACCTCATCATTCCATCTTCCCTTCTTAGCCTCCTCTTCAGCATCTTCAGTTCCACCTTCTGGATTAATAACCTCCAATCCCTCATGAAATCTTATCAGCAACACAAATTATCAAGAAAACAAATCTTATCAGCACATGAAACTGAATCACACCAACGCAAGCTTCAAAAAAATTAATCAATTGATTAAAAATCACATAACAATCAACAAACTCTCATTAAATCATACATCAAACAGTGCAAAACAACAATAACCTAATACAGTAAAGATAATATATCATAATACATCAATTAATCAAACAAATAAATTCAATATAGAACGATGATAATCCGAAACATATTAGAAAAGGGTAGATTGATGAGCTTGAGTCAAACACTCACAACCGAATTGAAACAAAGTAACATGAAAAGAGATAAATCAAATCCATAATCAAACTAAAAAATAAAATGTATTAGTAATATTACCCTTCATCTAAAAATGAGTCTATTAGTGATCCTCTGGGTTTCTTTATAATCTTATAGATTCTAAGTTCTGTTTCCCTGTAATTTTAAACATCAACATTAGAAACCAAGATTAGTGGAAATGAAAGCATGAAAGGCATATAGGTAATTTTGTAACAATAAAGATCATTGTGATAAAAAATTAACCTTTTTGTGGAAGTAATCGTTGGTTGACTCTAGTTGTTGTCCTGATGATCAAATCCCAGGTTTGTTGAAACCAAAATCAACACCCATGCAGCATATTATTCATAAAAAGACCTCAAAAAAAATCATATTCTTCTATAGCAAAAGCAAAAGGCTAGGTGAATAAAAAATGGCAGAATAGAAAATCAATATAAGGAGAATTTGCAGCTCTTAAAAAAATCAAACTATGTATCATAGTATATGACACTATTTAATCCTATAATACAAAATTTGGGGTAAATACTACTCTCCAAATTCTACTCTCACATCCTGCAATTTATGGTCTCATCTTCAACTTTGTTGCAGCTTCTAGATCAGCCCCCAATGAGATTTTCACCTGCATAAAAAAGACCATGTTGATCAAACAACTAAGAGGACATAACAACATTGGAGATGACATACAATAACAATAACAATAACAACAATGCTTCATGATCGCATCTCATTCGAATTTTCATTTTATTTTTTTTGTGAAAGAATGCTGCTTCAAGTTTTGTGTCAAACACTCACAACCGAATTGAAAAAAAGTAACATGAAAAGAGATAAATTTAACAACAAAACTGATACATTTTAGGGCAGAAATTAGGGAAAATGGAAATAGAGAAGACAATGTCACTAACCTTTTCTAATAGGGCACGGTGGTCGCATGGTGGTCGCATGGAGAGAGAAGTACGACGGCGAAGAACGGCGCAGCAGCACAGGACGGCGGTGGTTCTGTGCGGTGGTGAGGAAAACGGCGTCCAAGCAGCTGTATCGCGACGAGACCAGGGTCTGAGAGAGAAAGCCTTTGCGAGGTGGAGAGAGAGCAGGGAGCACAGGATTGGGGATTTTCCGGTGGGGTTGCATGTGTCTCGGTGGTGTTCAATGGGTACCTTCACGGGACTTATGGCAGCGATTTGTTGATGGGTTTTGATGGAATTTGGGGATGAACTATGAAGGTCTTAGGGTTAGAGAAGAGGGGGCTGTGCATGTGCAGAAGGAGAAGTAGGAGAGATGGCGGCGAAGAGAAGAGGGTGGAGTGAAGGTGGCTCTGGCCGCAGTAGTATTGGGAAGAGAGATTGAAGGAGATATTGGGAGGAAGTTTGCGTGTGGAAATTGTTTTACTGTGTGACAGGAACAGCAAGCAGTGGAGAGAGTAAGAGCGTGAGAGAGTGAGAGATGAGTGTGAACTGTACCCCTACTGACAAAGTCACATGGGTAGCAAGAAATTGAGAGGTAGGCAAGAAAACAGATGGCAGCATTTTATTGGCTGGGGGCTTTTGGGCGGGAAGTGGATCATTTTGGCGCCAAAATGCTGATGTCATGCTGGCTGGAGAAGCCCTCAAGATGTAAATGTAGAGATTAGAACCATGTGATTTATCTAATGGCTAAAAATAAAATAAAGGTACCCAGGCACCTTACCTAATCCATTTCCCTTAAAAACTTAAGATGACTGTGAAAAGGCACGTTGAAAGTAGTTGGCACTACCAACAAATTTTCACCTAAATGAAAACGATTGGTATATTTTGATAACTTGGTTATTAATGTGAAAGTATTGATAGTGTTGTATTTTTGGTCTAATAGTGATAGTCTGGTATATAAAAAGTGGTAAAAAGAGCCCAAGCATGGTATCTCAAAGCCTCAAGACTGAATATGTAGTTTGATCCTGAATGACTTGTGTAATAATTATATGACTGTTGTAGAATGTAATAATAAGAAAGTTTATTTGCATTAATCAGAAGTTCTAAAATCAGACAGACTATCTTCAATGTTGCATTGACTGGTACGAAACAAATCTAATTCATAATTCGCATCACAATATTCACACGAAACACCAATAACATCATTATCGTCATCTTCCACCAGTGACGACCATCTTCTCAACAATTTCACCTGCATTCTCTTAGCATTCTTATCACACGTGCTAGAACAACATAAAGAGAAACATTATTTTTTAAACACTTGATTATTAACCACCCACAAGCTTCGAATATAAGACTTCACCTCTTTCCAATTGTGTCGCTTGCAAGTTTGCATTCTGATAAGAAATGAAAAACAAGTTCAAATCGATCATACAGTAGCTCTGCCTTTCCAACTGAGAGCCAATTGAGCTATTTGCTTTGATGATGATCCATTTTCCTTTAGAGCTGTGGCAGCTTTCTCTTGGAGATCCTTCATTCTATGACCAAGCTTCTTCCCTTCCTCACCCTCCATTAGCCTCTTCACAACACTTGCAATTCATGTCTTTCCACAAGTCCATTATTCTCATTAACCTTTGGTCTCAATGCCACCTTGACTTCCTCAGTGACCAAAACAGCATTCATCTTTTGCTCTGCATAAAGTGGCCATGACTCAACCACAATGAGTCACAAACCCCCCAATGGCTACATGACTCAACACCAATGCTTGTGGTGACCAATAAGGGACCAAAAAACCCCTCACTCTAATCCTATCATTAAAATCTTTTGGTAAGAAATCAAAAGGGTCAACATTACTATGAGCAACGAAATTAGATTCATTCACAACTTTATCAATTGGACACCTCACAACCCATAAAGACCTCACCTCACTCATTTCCAATCCAAAAGCAAGTTCATCAATTTGAGCACTAGACATTATCCCACCACTACCAAAACTCACGAATATCACGCTGCCACGTGGCTGTTCATCCAACCACTTCAAACACTCTTCACTCTCATCCTCTCCTGTTTGATAATAGTCTTCACTCACCACCGGTCCAACCGGATAAACCCTCGGTTTCTCGTTTTCCAAAAACTTGATAGCCACGGGTTCAAGGTCTAAGAAGCTGTTCACTATTATCCCTTTAGCCAACCTATAGCCCTTAACGTGGTGGATGAAACGCTTGTAGGCATTGTCGTTTCGATCCTGAACCGGGTCCACCAAGTCTTTACCGTGAAGCGGAAAGCAGCCGGGGATGTTGAGCGGTTCAGGAATGTCCCTAAACTCGCAATGGACCTGTTGGTCGAGCTGAGGAAAGTAAAAGGCAAAACACAAGTTACTAGCTGTGGAAGTGAAGTAGAGGTATGAAGGAATGTTGAGTTTGGAGGCAATGTCGAATGCATCCGTGCCAAAGAGATCGACGACGAGAGCGGAGACCTGGTGGGAGGACATGAGAGAGAGGAGGTTTTGATGGAGAGAAGGGAGAGAACGAAGGACGGTGATGGCCATGAGTGGTTCGGGTTTGGTGTTTGGAGGGAGGTCAGAGAGGGAGATAGGAGGGAGGAAGATGTGGGAAATGCCAAGTGGGAGGGAGCGGAGGACGGCGGTTTGTGCCTTTGACGGAGGACCATCGGCGGGGATGAGGAAGGTGACGTGGAGGTTGTGGTGGTTGAGGAGTCGCTTGGCGAATTCAGTAAGAGGGATGAGGTGTCCCATTCCTGGGCTTGGCATCATGACTACTAGAGGTTGCAATTGCAGGTCTTGTTTCTTTGTGGTGAGGGATTGTTGGTTTTCTTCCATCGTAAAACTGAAGCGTTTGTTTATTCTTTTGTGTTTTGGTTTGCAGCCAGTGGCGGAGGATTATACGAGCGGGAGGGAGCCGTGGTACCCCCAGGAAAAAAACTGAACCGTTTGTTTACTAAACTACTATCCCAAAACGACGTCGTTTTGGGGGTTTGTTTTTTCAGCCTAATCCCAAACTTCACGCGAGAAATCAGAAACAACGCAGCAACACTTCGTCTTCCTCACTCCGCAACAACACTTTCAAACTTACTGTCAACAATACTCCGCTCCGCCACGCCCCGTCACGCCGCACTGCCTTTGAAGTTGAACTCCGACTCTGAGGAAAGGTATGCCTTCATTTTCTGCCTTTGTCCACACAATACCGTTAATGCTTTTCTTTTATTCTAACTCAAAGAATGAAGAAGAAGATGATGGAATATTACATTGCTTTGTTTTTGCTTTGAGTGTCTGTTTGTGTGAGTCGGTCCTCCCGTTGATTTAAAAGTAGGTTGGGTTATGTTGCACATGCTATTGCTATATAAAATTGATTTAAAGTTTTTGAAGGCTGAAGCTTGAACCCACTAGGCACTAGCTATTAGTACTACTGTCTACCCACGCGAGGAAAGCCTGGATTCTGATGACATTGAAAACATAAGTGAGGAAGATGAAGAAGAAACAATTGCAGTTATGAAAGAGATGGAAAAGCAGGATGATGAAGAATCATCAGGAGAGGAGAGTGATACTGAAGAAGAATCTGAGAGTGAAGAAGAGGAGCAAGCAGAAGAAATACAATGTGATCCAACCCCAAGCCCAAAGAAACCAAAACCCCCCTGCCAAAACAGCCAATCCACCATCAACCCCCACCTTCATCCCTGAACCAACCAAACCAACACCCAAGAAAACACCTGCCAAGCAAGCTACACCAAAGAAGCCTGAGCCAAAGCATCCAATCACCAAAGAAAAAGCGCCCACTGAGCAGCTCAAGAAAATTTATCAGTCATACACAAAGGCAAGAAGAAACCCAGGTGTCAAACTGGCTGAGTACCCAGAAGAAGGTGTTCAGCCAGTAGGTGCTGCAGCAACTATGTCTGCAGTACCTAGTGACCCATTGCCTGAGGTAATTCTGACAGAGGAGGAATCTGAGAAGGAGGCTGCTGAGGAGCTAGTGAATATGCAGGATGAAACAGAGCCAGTGCTGGAAGAAAAAGAGCAAGAGCAGGAGCAAGAGCAAACAGAAGAGGAAGAAGAAGTGCTGGAATCAGACGCTGCAGCGGCAGCAGTACAGGAAGCAAGCGCTACAGCGCCACCAACCGCTGTAGCGGCTGAAAAGACTACTCCACCTCAGCCAAAGAAGAAGAAGGCAACAAAAGGTGCCACAGCCCCTTCAAGAGCCAGTAAGAGGCTCAAGAAGGCCTAATAAGGCAAGATTTGTTGGCTTCTTATGCCGGTTATGTACTTTGAACTTTGTTTTTTGTTGTTCTAAGGCCTCTGCCTTTTCTTGTCAAGCAAGCAGTGAGGACACTGCTGAATTTAATTTCTGGGGGAGGACCTTATGGTTAATAATGTTTTAAATTAAGTACAATTATGTTTTTAAATATTTAGTATAATTAAGTATAATTATGCCATGTTTTGCATGTGTTGCATGTTTTGAATATTTTGTATGCTTGAATAGAAAGTATGATTAGCTGCATGTTTTAAATTTCTTAGTAAGCAAAAGCTGATTCATATAGCCAAATATAAATAAGAATTTTTGAGTAAGGCAGCATTGTGTAAACAATGAAATGATCTTATTGCTGCTTTTACACAAAATCCAAGCTTAGTGAAGAACCTAGTTAGCTAGGAGTAATCTAAGGATAAAGTTAAGTTTTTGATAACCAAGGGTTAGTCAAGTTTTCATTAAAAATTAAGAGTTGTTTTAAAAGCTAAGTTTGGGGGTGCATCAGTTATGTTAAGGCTAGGAACAAAAGATGATAAATTGGTCTTTGCAAAATGAAGAATGAAAATGAATGTGGTCTTGAAAAAAGTTGCAAAATATCTTAAATAAATTGCTGGGCTGTTCCAAAAAGCATAAAAAGAAAATGCAAATAAGGAGCTCAGTAATGAAGATAGCATCTAGTTTTAATCATTAAAATCTAGCGCTACAGCGTGTAAAGGACTTTGAAGCGCTATAGCGTTTGATCACCAGACAAAAAGTTTATGCACTGACCAATATTCTGAAAAATGCCTAATTAAAGCCCTTTGCTGTGCTTTGAAGCCCCCTCAGATCTTGTGTGAAATTGTTATTCCACTCTTCTTTTTGAAAACATTCTTTGCCTATCCCAAAAGAAATCCATTCTTCCGAAAACCTTAGAGAAATTCTGAAATTGACTAGGAACTAAGTTAAGCTTTGATAGCACACACTCACAACTGAGCAGTAATGATTCTATTTGAATTGTGGACCACTATGGTGTGTGAAAATGATAAGAATTAGCTTATGTATAAATCATGTTTAATTTAAAAGCTGCAGCTAGTTATATGAGCATTCTGTCTTGTTCAAGTGTCATTACTTGGGGACAAGAAATGGTTTAAGTTTGGGGGTGTGATAACCTTATTTTATATAGGTTATTTATGCTCTTAATACTTAAGTCAAGCTTATTTCTCAAGTAGTTCTAGTGCTTAAATATGTGAATATATGAATATTAGAATAAATATAGGTTATAAGTTAATTCCCTGAACCTTAGGCATAGTCAATGCCTTTGTGAATATGTTTGATGCTTTGCTTTAGCGCTGCAGCGGTATGCTAGCAACGAGACGCTACAGCGTTATATGACGGCTGACCATTGAGATATTTGTGTGGCCACTTGAGGAAATGATGAGTCACCACCCTTATCTCTTCCTCTCAGCTGGATATTTTGACTTTCAAGTGGATGCTAAATTACACTTGGCGCCTCCTAAATGGAACCCATGTGATAGTTGTTGTATTCCATCATTAGCACTTTTTGTAAAGCACTTTAAGGATAATATCTAAGTCTTATGATCATCATGTAATATTATTATTCTATTAAGACTTAGTTAATAATTAGTTTAATTAAGATTGCTTCTCAATGAGGTAACATACGTAGACAAGTAGTTGTAACTTTAAAGGAGAACGACACAATAATACATATTAGCTATTCTCCATTGATACACTACTTTTAAGCTTTTATTTTTAGCATAGTTTTTCTAGTCTTCATTCAGGGTTTTGCTCACGCCTCAACTTCATCTCTTGTATGCTATTTGGGATCATTGGAGTGTATCTTTTGCAACCACTCTTCCCTTGTCTTCATACGGTAATACATACTCTCTAGTTGTATTATTTTGATGGAACTTGTGATGAGCTAACTTTGTTGTAGTTGGATTGTTCTTGGTATGTAATGAACCTTGAGTAACTTTTGTATAATATTATGATGTTTGTGTTTTATTCCTTGTGTCATAATACTTTCAATCTTGGTTTGGGAATGATCAACTAAAACAAGGTAACTTTGTGGGTACAGACATGGTTCACAAAGAGAACTCAAGGAATTATATGAATGAAAACCATTTAAAGACATTTAAAGGAAGCACTACTTAACTCTAGACATAGGGGAGTAATAGTTCAAAAGGAAAATGTTGTAAGAGCTTAATATACAGGGGTAAAACTTATTTAGAGCCTAGACATAGGAGTCTTGTAACATAGCTCTGACGAAAGTGACTGAAAGGCACGCCACCAAGGCGCTACAGCGTCTATGGATTCTGAAGCGCTACAGCGCTTAACCCTACAGCGTCTAATATTATCTGAACATTACTCTTGCGAATTTACATACTTTTGAGCTATCCAACTCACCTTTAATTACTTCAAACTTAATACTGTTTTATCACAACTTATGATGTTTACAACTCTTTACCTTTACTTGTTACTTAATTCTTTTCACTAAGATTCTAATCACTTAAACTTCTTAGATTAATTCCAATCCCTGTGGGAACGAACTTTACTTATCAATATATTACTTGTTGCGATTGTGTATACTTGCACATCACTTTTTCGCACAAGTTTTTGGCGCCGTTGCCGGGGATTGCATTTAATTTTCATTGTTTAAGTTTTTAGTAAACTTAGTGCCTATTTTATACTGGTGTGTTGTTTCTTGTTGCTGCAGCAGTAAGCGCTACAGCGTATGCCCAGGTCTCAACCACCAGAATTTGAACCATACTCAGAACCAGAGAGAAGGTTCAGGAAACTAAGACATCTTCACAGGCTCAGACCTACCATGTCAGAACACAGTCATAGGATCAATTCTGGTAGAACTACCACTCTACATGGCAGAACTAGCTCTGGTAGAGGAGGGACTGAACCAGGTGGAAGGGGTAGAGGTAGACATCAGCAGCCACCCACTCCAACCTTACATGACCAAGAGGACTGGTACAGACATCAATTCATAAATGAAGGACCTGCTCAAATGGTAAATGACAGAGATAGACCAATGAGGGACTATGCTGTGTTTGATCCACAAACCATGGAGACAAGCATAGCAAGACCTACTCTCAACACAGCTCAGTTTGAATTCAAACCTATGATGTTCCAAATGTTGCAAACAGTGGGACAGTTTGGTGGTACTCCTCAAGAGGACCCATATTTACACTTAAAGCAATTTTTGGAAGTCTGCAGTAACTTCATCATTCCAGGGGTAAGTGATGATGCATTCAGATTAAACTTTTTCCTTATTCCTTGAAGAATAGAGCAAAGGCCTGGTTAACTTCTCTAGAGCCTAACTCTATCCATACTTGGAATGAAATGGCTGAGAAATTCTTAGCAAAATATTTTCCTCCAACTAAGAATGCAAGAATGAGGAATGAGGTTACTGCATTCAGACAAAGAGATGCTGAAACACTGTTTGAAGCATGGGAGAGATGGAAGGAGCTGTTGAGAAAGTGCCCTCACCATGGTATCCCTGTGATTATCCAAATGGAAACCTTCTACAATGGACTAGATCCAACAACCAGACAAATGTTAGATGCTTCTTCAGGGGGTGTGTTGTTGAAAACCTCCTATAATGAGGCATGTGAACTGATTGATGATATTGCCACAAATAGCTATCAATGGCCTACAGAAAGGTTAGCTCAGCAGAAGAAGGTAGCTGGTGTGCATGAAATAAGTGAAGTTTCTGCTCTATCTGCACAGGTTGCCTCTCTTACTAACATGATAAAATCTATGAGTACATCAAACGCTGTAGCGGTTAGCGCTGCAGCGGTACATGAACCTACAGTAGCTGTTATTGAGCAAGCCTCTCCAGGGTCAGTAAGCTGTGTATACTGTGGAGGAGAGCATTTGTATGAAGAATGTCCTGGTAATCCTGTCTCTGTGAACTTTGTGGGTTTCAATAAAAACAATAATCTCTATTCAAATACATATAATCCTGGTTGGAAGAACCACCCCAATTTCAGATGGGGAGCCAACAATGCAACAACACCTAATTATAGTGCTCCAGCAAATCCACCAGGATTCCCTGCTCAGAACTACCAAAGACAGCAGGCCCCTGTCATAGATAATTCATTAGAAGGATTGATGAAAGGCTTTATGAGTGATTGCAAGATAGCCCTGAAAACTCATGAAGCTTCCATTAAAAATCTAGAAGTACAGATGGGGCAGATGGCTAATGTCCTTTCCCAAAGAATTAGTGGATCATTACCATCCACTACAGAAGCTTCAACTTCAAGTACTACAGGGAAGGAGCATGTAAAAGCTATAACTTTAAGGAGTGGGAGAGATTTGATTGGATCATCAACTGTTTCAGATGATGAAAAAAACAAAAATTTTGAAAAACAAAAAGAACCTACAACAAGCGCTACAGCGCCTGAACCTACCGCTGCAGCGCCTGTTGTTGAGAAAACACCACCACCACCACCAAAAATTATCCCAACATACCCAGATCCTCCATATCCTCAAAGACTTCGAAAGGCTCATGAAGACAAGCAATTTAACAAATTCCTAGAAGTCCTTAAACAGTTGCACATTAATGTTCCTTTGGTGGAAGCTCTCCAACAAATGCCCAACTATGCAAAGTTTATGAAGGATGTGCTTACTAAGAGGAGGAGACTAGGGGAGTTTGAAACAGTGGCAATGACTGGGGAATGCAGCATGTTGATGCAGAACAAGCTCCCACCCAAATCAAAGGATCCTGGCAGTTTTACTATACCATGCTCAATTGGAAATTTTTACTCTGGTCGTGCTCTATGTGATTTGGGAGCCAACATAAATCTTATGCCTAAGTCCATATACACACAGCTAGGAGTGGGAACTGCCAGACCTACCTCACTTACACTACAGCTAGCTGATAGAACTCTTGCATATCCAGAAGGAATCTTGGAAGATGTTCTAATAAAGGTAGACAAATTTGTATTTCCTGTTGATTTTGTAATCTTGGACTTTGATGCAGATAAAGAAGTACCCATCATACTGGGAAGGCCATTCTTGGCCACTGGAAGAACTTTGATAGATGTGCAGAGAGGAGAATTGATCATGAGGGTCAATGACCAAGAAGTCAAGTTCAACATCCTGAATGCTATGAAATTTTCAGGTCCCAATATTGAAGAGTGCTCCTTTGTGTCTGCTATTGACAAGGTAGTTCAGGATCACTTCCAGAAAAGCACAGATCATCTGAGGCAATTACTGGACAGCAGTGAAGATACAGGGTCTGATGCAGAAGCTGCAGAAGAAGAGGAGCAGACAGTCAAAGAAATTTGGGCTAAGAAATATGAATCTTTGGAGCAGGAGAATTCAGACATGAGAAAGGATCTCCCCTCCATTGAACAACCACCAACTCTGGAACTTAAAGAGTTGCCTTCACACCTCAAATATGCTTATCTAGGTAACAATAGTACTTTGCCTGTTATAATTGCTTCTGACATTTCTGAAAAGCAGGAACATGATCTGATTCAGATGCTACAGCGGCATAAAAAGGCAATTGATTGGCAAATGTCAGATATAAAGGGTATCAGCCCAACCATTTGTATGCACAGAATAGTGTTAGAAGAAGGCTCTAAAAATTGTATTGAAGGGCAGAGGAGGTTGAATCCAATTATGAAAGAGGTGGTGAAGAAGGAAATCATCAAGTGGTTGGATGCAGGTATTGTATACCCCATTTCTGACAGTGCATGGGTTAGTCCTGTGCAGTGTGTGCCCAAGAAAGGAGGGGTAACAGTAATAACTAATGAGATGAATGAGCTGCTTCCAACCAGAAAAATAACAGGCTGGAGAATATGCATGGATTACAGGAGGTTGAATAAGGCAACAAGAAAGGACCATTTTCCATTGCCTTTCATTGACCAGATGCTGGACAGGCTAGCAAGTAAAGAATTTTATTGCTTTCTTGATGGTTATTCAGGTTATAACCAGATTGCAATATTGCCTGAAGATCAGCAAAAGACTACATTCACTTGTCCATATGGCACCTTTGCTTTTAGGAGGATGCCATTTGGCCTGTGTAATGCACCTGCCACTTTTCAAAGGTGTATGATGGCAATTTTCTCTGATTACATTGAAAGATCCATGGAAGTCTTCATGGATGATTTCTCTGTGTTTGGAGAAACATTCCATCTATGCCTATCCAACTTGGAAGAAATCTTGATTAGATGTGAAGAGACTAACCTTGTGCTAAACTGGGAGAAATGCCATTTTATGGTGCAAGAAGGTATAGTTTTGGGGCATAAGATATTCAAAAAAGGATTGGAAGTGGACAAGGCTAAAATAGAGGTCATTGAGAAGCTATCTCCTCCAACAAACATCAAAGGTATTAGAAGCTTTTTGGGGCATGCTGGATTCTATAGGAGATTTATAAAAGATTTTTCAAAAATCTCCAAACCTTTGTGTCAACTGTTACAGCATGATAACCCCTTTATATTTGATGATTCATGCATGTTAGCCTTTGATAAATTGAAGAGAGCTTTAATAACAGCACTAGTTATTATAGCTCCTGACTGGAGTAAGCCTTTTGAGCTTATGTGTGATGCTAGTGACTTTGCCATTGGAGCTGTGCTTGGGCAAAGGTATGATAAAATTTTCCACTCTATATATTATGCTAGCAAAACACTTGTAGAAGCTCAATTGAATTACACAGTCACTGAAAAAGAACTATTAGCTGTAGTCTTTGCATTTGATAAATTTAGATCATATTTGGTTGGCACCAAGGTAATTGTCTTCAAAGACCATTCAGACATTAAATATTTGATAACAAAGAAAGATGCAAAGCCTAGGCTAATCAGGTGGGTTCTCCTACTCCATGAATTTGATTTAGAAATAAGGAATAAAAAGGGAGTGGAGAACCAAGTTGCTGATCATCTTTCTAGATTGGAAAGAGACATTGCAGGTACAGCAGGTGGGGAGATCAAGGAATACTTTCCAGATGAACAGCTATTGACAATAAATGCTGAATCATCAACCGCTGTAGCGGCCAGTGTAAAAACACTGGACGCTGTAGCGGCTGAGTCTGCAACACCTTGGTATGCTGACATAGTAAACTTTCTGGTTAGCAAGGTGGTACCTACTGAGATGACTTATCAGCAAAGGAGAAGGTTCTTCCATACAATGAAACAATATTATTGGGATGAACCTTTTCTATACAAAAAGTGTCAAGACCAGTTAATGAGGAGATGCCTAGCAGAGGAAGAACAAATTCAAGTGCTACAGCACTGCCATTCTGCACCATGTGGTGGGCATTTTGGTGGTGTTAGAACTGCTGCAAAGGTATTACAATCTGGCTACTTTTGGCCTTCACTTTTTAAAGATGCTCAAGACTTTGTAAAAAAATGTGATAGGTGCCAAAGAACAGGGAACATTTCAAACAAACATGAAATGCCTTTAACAAACATTCTAGAGGTTGAACTCTTTGATGTTTGCGGAATGGATTTCATGGGACCTTTTCCCCCTTCTCATGGAAACCTATACATTTTAGTGGCTGTAGACTATGTTTCAAAATGGGTGGAAGCTGTTGCTTTACCCAACAATGATGCAAGGTCTGTGAGCAAATTTTTATTGAAAAACATTTTCACTCGTTTTGGAACTCCTAGAGCCATCATAAGTGATGAGGGATCTCATTTTTGTAATAAATTGATTGAGACCCTATTGGCTAAATATGGAGTCATACATAAAATAGCAACTGCTTATCATCCACAAACTAGTGGTCAAACTGAATTGTCAAATAGAGAAATAAAAAGAATGTTGGAAAAGATGGTAGGGCCTTCAAGAAAAGAATGGTCAATACATCTAGATGATGCTTTATGGGCCTACAGAACAGCTTATAAAACACCTTTGGGGATGTCTCCCTATAGGTTGGTTTATGGGAAGTCCTGTCACCTACCAATTGAACTTCAGCACAAGGCCCATTGGGCTCTAAAAAAACTCAATTTTGACTACAAGAAAGCAGGAGATGCTAGATTGCTGCAACTAAATGAATTGGAAGAACTTAGGCATTTTGCCTATGAGAATGCAGCAATTTATAAAGAAAAAACCAAAAATTGGCATGATCAAAAATTGATAAAAAGAGATCTCACTGAAGGAGGACAGGTATTGCTTTACAATTCCAGGTTAAGATTGTTTCCTGGAAAGTTAAAATCTAGGTGGTCAGGCCCGTTTCAATTGATAAAAATATACAGCCATGGGGCTGTGGACCTCTATGATATAACAACCAATACCACCTTCAAAGTGAATGGCCAAAGGGTTAAACAATATTTTGGTGAAAATGTGGTGAGAGATAAGACCACAATTGAACTTAAGGATCTCTAATTTGAAAGAGAAAGTCTGGCTGCAGACTTTAAAGCAAGCGCTCTTGGGAGGCACCCCAAGGATTCTAACAAAAATTTTATGTTTATTTTCTATGCAGGAAATTAGGATAAACGCTGTAGCGGTTGCTTATCACAAAAGCGCTATAGCGCTTGTCTTAAATCAGGGCTGGGTGTGGTCAAACAAAAAAATAAAAAAAGATCTTCTTCAGGATGAGCTGGCACTATACCCTCATCCCTAGCCTGACCAGCACGTGCACCTATTCACCTGCAATTGTCAAATCAACAGTTTCTTTTTCTCCCTCCCACTTCACTCACAAACCGTAACTTTAATATCCACAACTTCCCACGCTACCATTCTCTCTCTTTCTCTTTCCTTGCTCTCTGAAACTCCCCTCAACCGTTACCAACCCACCACTCATAACCTTCATTCTTTCTTCTTCCTTCGTCCCAACACACCAACATTTCCCAGAACCCAGAAACAAATACGCAAGCTCTTAACCAACCATGACTAAAAAGCAAGCTGCCCTAAAACGATCTGGCAAGGGAGCCACTAAGAAACCAGAATCCTCTAACCCTGTCAAAAACACCATGGCTAAGGCAACTCAAGATCCTCAGAGGTTTTGGAAGATGGATTTCATAGCTGAAAGGGGATTCAAGACAGACAGTGCTCCTGAAGCGTTCTCAACCGCTGTCACAGCGTTGGGATGGGAGAACTTCATTAAGCATCGCAAAGACTACATGACGTCTTTGGTAAGGGAGTTCTACTCTGGCATTGAAGAGCCTAAGGAGGGAAAACCTCAAACCCATTCACCGGTAAGAGGAGAAACTGTAAACTTCAACTCCAGAACAATCAATGATATTTTCCATCTGGGCTATCATGGAAAAGCGCTGAAAACGAAGGTTCTGAACTGGGGAGATGAAGAAATGGAAGCTGTTAGAAGAAGGATTTGTGTGGAAGGAGCGACTTGGGATAAATTTGGAGCTGAATACAAAATTAAAAAAGCTTATCTGTGTGAAGAAGCAAATCTATGGTGTAGTTTCATCAAACACTCCCTGCTGCCTACATCTCACACAACATTTGTGGAAAAAGAAAGACTCATCGTCATTGATGCGATAATGGCTGGAGAAAAGATAGACGTAGGAAGATTGATAGCAAGCGAGATAGAGAAGTGCAGAGTTAAAAAGGGAGGTAATTTATATTTTCCTTGTTTAATTACTGAGTTGTGTTTGGAGGCTGATGTAGAGGTAGAAATGAAAGAAGAAAGAAGATCCCCTCTTGGGGCATTTCCTTGCATTTTCAAAGTTAAGCAGAAACCTGCCGCTGCAGCGTCTTCTAACTCTCAAGCGCTACAGCGCTTAGAGCTGAAGCAGCAGGTCCTCTGCAAATTTGTGAAAGAAAAATTTGACTGGGAAAAAGCAATGTATGCCCAGATATCCAAAGGAAAAACATCCATTCCCCCTCCTCAATTCCCTGATTGGCTACTGGAGGAAGAGCCAGTTGAAAAACAAGTTAAAAGGGGAGTTAGGGCAGAAAAGAAAAAGGTTGTGGCTAGTCCAGCAAAGAAAGCAAAGCCTAGCCCAGCCAAGAAAGTGAAAAAAGCTGTGGTAGAGGAGGAAAGCCTGGATTCTGATGACATTGAAAACATAAGTGAGGAAGATGAAGAAGAAACAGTTGCAGTTATGAAAGAGATGGAAAATCAGGATGATGAAGAATCATCAGGAGAGGAGAGTGATACTGAAGAAGAATCTGAGAGTGAAGAAGAGGAGCAAGCAGAAGAAATACAATGTGATCCAACCCCAAGCCCAAAGAAACCAAAAACCCCCCCTGCCAAAACAGCCAATCCACCATCAACCCCCACCTCCATCCCTGAACCAACCAAACCAACACCCAAGAAAACACCTGCCAAGCAAGCTACACCAAAGAAGCCTGAGCCAAAGCATCCAATCACCAAAGAAAAAGCGCCCACTGAGCAGCTCAAGAAAATTTATCAGTCATACATAAAGGCTAGAAGAAACCCAGGTGTCAAACTGGCTGAGTACCCAAAAGAAGGTGTTCAGCCAGTAGGTGCTGCAGCAACTATGTCTGCAGTACCTAGTGACCCATTGCCTGAGGTAATTCTGACAGAGGAGGAATCTGAGAAGGAGGCTGCTGAGGAGCTAGTGAATATGCAGGATGAAACAGAGCCAGTGCTGGAAGAAAAAGAGCAAGAACAGGAGCAAGAGCAAACAGAAGAGGAAGAAGAAGTGCTGGAATCAGACGCTGCAGCGGCAGCAGTACAGGAAGCAAGCGCTACAGCGCCACCAACCGCTGTAACGGCTGAAAAGACTACTCCACCTCAACCAAAGAAGAAGAAGGCAACAAAAGGTGCCCCAGCCCCTTCAAGAGCCAGTAAGAGGCTCAAGAAGGCCTAATAAGGCAAGATTTGTTGGCTTCTTATGCCGGTTATGTACTTTGAACTTTGTTTTTTGAGGTTCTAAGGCCTCTCCCTTTTCTTGTCAAGCAAGCAGTGAGGACACTGCTGAATTTAATTTCTGGGGGAGGACCTTATGGTTAATAATGTTTTAAATTAAGTACAATTATGTTTTTAAATATTTAGTATAATTAAGTATAATTATGCCATGTTTTGCATGTGTTGCATGTTTTGAATATTTTGTATGCTTGAATAGAAAGTATGATTAGCTGCATGTTTTAAATTTCTTAGTAAGCAAAAGCTGATTCATATAGCCAAATATAAATAAGAATTTTTGAGTAAGGCAGCATTGTGTAAACAATGAAATGATCTTATTGCTGCTTTTACACAAAATCCAAGCTTAGTGAAGAACCTAATTAGCTAGGAGTAATCTAAGGATAAAGTTAAGTTTTGGATAACCAAGGGTTAGTCAAGTTTTCATTAAAAATTAAGAGTTGTTTTAAAAGCTAAGTTTGGGGGTGCATCGTTTATGTTAAGGCTAGGAACAAAAGATGATAAATTGGTCTTTGCAAAATGAAGAATAAAAATGAATGTGGTCTTGAAAAAAGTTGCAAAATATCTTAAATAAATTGCTGAGCTGTTCCAAAAAGCATAAAAAGAAAATGCAAATAAGGAGCTCAGTAATGAAGATAGCATCTAGTTTTAATCATTAAAATCTAGCGCTACAGCGTCTAAAGGACTTTGAAGCGCTATAGCGTTTGATCACCAGACAAAAAGTTTATGCACTGACCAATATTCTGAAAAATGCCTAATTAAAGCCTTTTGCTGTGCTTTGAAGCCCCTCAGATCTTGTGTGAAATTGTTATTCCACTCTTCTTTTTGAAAACATTCTTTGCCTATCCCAAAAGAAATCCATTCTTCCGAAAACCTTAGAGAAATTCTGAAATTGACTAGGAACTAAGTTAAGCTTTGATAGCACACACTCACAACTGAGCAGTAATGATTCTATTTGAATTGTGGACCACTATGGTGTGTGAAAATGATAAGAATTAGCTTATGTATAAATCCTGTTTAATTTAAAAGCTGCAGCTAGTTATATGAGCATTCTGTCTTGTTCAAGTGTCATTACTTGGGGACAAGCAATGGTTTAAGTTTGGGGGTGTGATAACCTTATTTTATATAGGTTATTTATGCTCCTAATACTTAAGTCAAGCTTATTTCTCAAGTAGTTCTAGTGCTTAAATAAGTGAATATATGAATATTAGAATAAATATAGGTTATAAGTTAATTCCCTGAACCTTAGGCATAGTCAATGCCTTTGTGAATATGTTTGATGCTTTGCTTTAGCGCTGCAGCGGTATGCTAGCAACGAGACGCTACAGCGTTATATGACGGCTGACCATTGAGATATTTGTGTGGCCACTTGAGGAAATGATGAGTCACCACCCTTATCTCTTCCTCTCAGCTGGATATTTTGACTTTCAAGTGGATGCTAAATTACACTTGGCGCCTCCTAAATGGAACCCATGTGATAGTTGTTGTATTCCATCATTAGCACTTTTTGTAAAGCACTTTAAGGATAATATCTAAGTCTTATGATCATCATGTAATATTATTATTCTATTAAGACTTAGTTAATAATTAGTTTAATTAAGATTGCTTCTCAAGGAGGTAACATACGTAGACAAGTAGTTATAACTTTAAAGGAGAACGACACAATAATACATATTAGCTATTCTCCATTGATACACTACTTTTAAGCTTTTATTTTTAGCATAGTTTTTCTAGTCTTCATTCAAGGTTTTGCTCACGCCTCAACTTCATCTCTTGTATGCTACTTGGGATCATTGGAGTGCATCTTTTGCAACCACTCTTCCTTTGTCTTCATACGGTAATACATACTCTCTAGTTGTATTATTTTGATGGAACTTGTGATGAGCTAACTTTGTTGTAGTTGGATTGTTCTTGGTATGTAATGAACCTTGAGTAACTTTTGTATAATATTATGATGTTTGTGTTTTATTCCTTGTGTCATAATACTTTCAATCTTGGTTTGGGAATGATCAACTAAAACAAGGTAACTTTGTGGGTACAGACATGGTTCACAAAGAGAACTCAAGGAATGATATGAATGAAAACCCTTTAAAGACATTTAAAGGAAGCACTACTTAACTCTAGACATAGGGGAGTAATAGTTCATAAGGAAAATGTTGTAAGAGCTTAATATACAGGGGTAAAACTTATTTAGAACCTAGACATAGGAGTCTTGTAACATAGCCCTGACGAAAGTGACTGAAAGGCACGCCACCAAGGCGCTACAGCGTCTATGGATTCTGAAGCGCTACAGCGCTTAACGCTACAGCGTCTAATATTATCTGAACATTACTCTTGCGAATTTACATACTATTGAGCTATCCAACTCACCTTTAATTACTTCAAACTTAATACTGTTTTATCACAACTTATGATGTTTACAACTCTTTACCTTTACTTGTTACTTAATTCTTTTCACTAAGATTCTAATCACTTAAACTTCTTAGATTAATTCCAATCCCTGTGGGAACGAACTTTACTTATCAATATATTACTTGTTGCGATTGTGTATACTTGCACATCACCTTTTCGCACAACACGATGTCTCTCCCCCTATTCACCTTAATACAGTCGAAACCCACATCCAAACCCATCTTCTCCTCTCTGGAAAACCCTCCTTCGATCCCTCTCTTTGTTGCCGTCCCCCTCTCTCTCTCTCTCTCTCTCTCTACTACTACTACTACTACTACTACTACTACTACCCACCGCCAGCGCGAGAGAGAAGAGAAGGAGTCGCCAAATTCAGCTCACAATGATGGTGGTGCAGCCTTCTCTCTCTTTTCCGTCCCTTTCAACTCATATGCGAGAGACAAAAAGTGAAATGGGTGGTGTGGGTTATCGCATCACATGGGGAGGAGCGGCGAGCAGGGGAAAGGGATGGGAGAGGCAGATGGTTTCAAAGAAGGAGATTGGTGGTGAAACAATGGACAGAGCGTGGTGCGGCGTGTGACGGAGCTAGATGGTATTGGTGGTGCCGCACAACTGTTGTGGAAAGATGAGGGTGGGTTTCAATTTGGGGGTAAGAGACTTCTCTCTACAATGTGATATGTTTGCTGATACATTTTCCTTACAGCTTATCAATGTTTTTCTTTTTCTGTATTTCTCATTAACCTTCTTTATCTTTTGTGTTTTTGATTTTGTTGGATTGAAAAGATGTGGTTAGAAGCTGTGATTTAAATGGCTATTGTCCATAGCACGTAATTTGATCTTGAGTATGAGAATGTGACCAATTTAAATCACATATTTTATCTTAAATTACAATTTTGTTTTTCAATTATCTCCAAACCTAATAGCTTAATTAGTAAAACTAATTAAAAAAAAGCAAATACTAAATCATGATTAAGAAACGCTGTTATAAATGTATAGGTTTATAAGTTATAATTATCAACCATGGGCTCAAATCTATGGTTATACTGTTTGCTTATTATGAATTGAATTCTTCAAGCTTTTTTATGAAACTGTTTTGTTATTTAGATTTGGGGAGAGAGTATTACCCATTCTCCTATTTGTTTGGATATAAATTGTTGACGTTGCTGTGTGAAACTTCGGTTACTACAAGAGTTCCACTAATTACTATTTACATTCACGCTTCTTCCAATTAAATGGCATGACATATGTCTGCTAATTTTGTTAATGTAGAATTCAACATGATCTTGAGTGTTGAATATTGATGTTGTTGTTCAGGAAGGAATAACAGTGGGAAGAAGCTTTGCAATGTTTAAAAATTACCATATAGATGGCAACAAAGAGATGACAGCTATTGAGACCAGGAACACAGTTTGTTCTCTCACCTCTTGCTAACCCACAACAGGTAAGTAACTACATCCTTATAATTTCACCAGATTTTAAGCCAATCTATTAAAAGAAAGCTTGGAACTTGAACCCATTTCATCACAGATTCACAAGGCTAGAGCAATATAGAAATTTTGTTAATATTCTTACTTTTGGAGAGGCTCCAAACAAGTTGTTTTTCCCTTCTTCCCCTTTCACTTCAACCCTTTTTTCTTTTTTTGTGGTTGTTGGTAGTATCAGAAATTATTTGACAAATGTTTGAATACTCAAAAAATTAATTTTTTTTCTTTGATTGTTGTCCCAGGAGTGCAGACAAGTGGATATAAGGGTGGAAATTATAATGAATAATTTTCCTATAATACAAGAATGGTTAGCCCTACCATTCTTCATTTTCAGGTTTGTTGAATTTTTTCATGCTTCCTTTCATGCGCCTAATCAATTCCTTCATTGCCATTACACTGAATTTTTTGAATGACTAATGAGCATTTAGTGGTTGGCTGTCATCTTAATTAATTAGTTGGCTGTCATCAATGGTTGACCAAAATTTTGTGGCTTGTGTGACTGTTTGTGTTTTGCATGGCTGCACTGATACTTTTTGCTCTTTGTTATGTTTAACAGGATTATTGAGTTTCTTTGGATTGGATTTATTTTTTGTTGCTTATTGTCTGTTGGTTGCTTAAAAAGTGTTTTGTAGGTTGTTTTGCATGTTCACCCTTTTCTGATCGGTTTATGTTTGAATGGGTTTGCTTTTGGTTACTTAATATCCCTTGGTTCCTTATAATGTATTTTCTATCTTGATTTCCATGTTCACGATTTCCTGGTCTCTGTTGCTACCGTGATGTTTCTCACTTCATATGTTTGTTTCATTTTACTTATTTTTGCTTTTTGTTTCTTATGTATCAATCGTATTTTTGGGAGCTTTTTATTTAGTTAGTCTATGTTTCTGATTTTTATTAGATGTACTTACTAAATGCATTTTGAGTTTGTGTTTCGTTTTATTTGTTTAGCAAATTTGTTACAATGTCTGTTGCATGTATTTTTGTTTTGGTTTGTACACAAACTCTTTATTTTGTCTATCTTTGCATCTGATTTTGTTTAGATGGATTTTGCTCCTTAATTCAGGTTGGTTCGTATGTAAAAGATTTTGATATGTGATTTAAAATTTAAGTCTTTTATTTTGGACTTTGATTCAAGCATGGTAATTTTCTTCATTACTTAGTCTTTTGATCCTTATTAGGTCCATTTTGATCCTTATTAGACCCTTATTTGCCACCATTTTATTCGATTTATGAAAAAAGTTTTTTATTTGTATAAATTTTTAGTCGTGAGAGTCAAAAGAACATACACTTCAACGTCTTTCCTTTATTTTGGTTTATTTTGTTAAAGGGTAATGCACTTTATAATTTATATTTAACATGGCCGTTAGTACATTTGTATATCACTCTTGATATGTATTGGTTATACCATGTAAAGTAATTGGAAAGAAATCGAAGCATTATAGAGTGTGTGAATATAAAAAAAAAAACCTATTTCCTTGGTTCCAGCATTTTTTGGTTTGCTTCCAACTATTTTCGGGCTTCTTCTCCATCGACTACAAGCTTCTACTAACTGTAAGCTTCGAGAGTTTGTTCCTTAGTAACCCGTTTGTTGAAAAAAAGAACTTTTATGTAATGTGATAATGACTTACTTGATTATTATTTGTTATCTATACTTTAATGGATCAATTTCATTTCTGTCACTAACTACTTTCTTTTCATTCTATACATCAGTCGTAATTTTATATTTTAAGGATTCTTTATGGTTCACTAGAAATTTTAACTGTTCAAATAGCGGAAATTGATTCCTCCGTAATCAGATTAGTGAAAATGAAAATTAATTTCGCAACAAATATGTTCTACCTTATAGTTTTCTCTTATTGGTTAAACATAACTTAGTAGTTAAAATTTGACTTCAATTACTATTAATCTAATTTTGGTCTTATAATGTTTCAGTAGACCTTAAAGCTTTGGCCACGTGCATTGCACGGGTCACGGCGCTAGTTTAATGTCATTAAAACTTTTGAGGCTCGATGGTAGTCTATTGTATTTAAGGTCATTAAACCTGAGTGAAGTATTTATTATTCTGTATACTCCATACATCTTGTTATGAAAATAACCAAAACTTGAGTAAGAACAAATACTAGAGATCTTAAGAGAATAGAGATGAAAAATAGAGAAGAAGAGAATGAGAGATAGTCTTTCCGTTTTGCTCTTCACTAGTGTATGTTTACAATAGAATGAGACCTATTTATAGGACACAAATAGGCAAGTGAAAGATCAAAAACTAAAAGCCACTAATAACCCACTAAATAATGGAAGTGAAGAGAAGATGGAAGATTAAGATGGACATCCACTAAACTTAATATTCATAACACTCCCCCTTGGATGTCCATCGAGGATATGCCTCATTAAAACCTTACTAAGAAAAAACCCGGTGGGAAAAAATCCTAGTGAAGGAAAAAGAGTACAATATCCTTTCTATGGGAACTGCCTCGTTAAAAACCTTGCCAGGAAAACCCAATGGGACAAAACCATAGCGAAGGGAAAAAGAGTGCAGTTTTCTCCCCTTGTTTGAAGCATCACTTAAGAATATGAATTTCAACATCTGGAGTTTCTCCCCGAGTGCATATGGAGCAATCTACTCTGTTTTGTCACTTGTGATATATCCTCATTTAATTGAGCTTTGTGGTCAATATTATCTTTAGGACATCTTCCTTGAAATGTTGGCATTTGAGCTTGAAATGAAGAAGCAAGAACCATAGATTGTTTTGAAGATCACAAAGATATTTCAATGTCACCACATGTCGACAATAGCTGACTTGAGATCTGACTTGATCTAGATCAGAAAAATACTTTGTATCTGCATTGTTAACTTGGGGAACATATATAAAATGATTTATTTGTTAGGATAGTCAAAATAAAATATGCATCCCCTTTGTTCTATTGCATTTTGGTAATATGCATGTATACTTTCATAGCACCATATTACTGCTAGTTGATGCAGCATTTAGTAATATGCACGTATGCTTTCATAGCGTTAGATTATAGTCTTGGGGACCGAGATATTAATTATTTTCTTGCAACACAAATCATGTACTCAACAAAAACTAGTTCTCTATAACTTGTTAAACCAAAATTTAATCAGCTAATAGTTTGATCAACAGAGCGACTCAAGATTTTGTTTTTCAAAAGAATTTATATGAAGATATTTCTTTATATCTTGAGTCCTTCTGGGATTTTCTAAGTAGAGATCAATCACAGGTTCAACCTCAAAAATCCATCATATATAATTTGAGGTCATTCATATAGAACTTTTTCTTTGGGTAATCTATAATTTTGGAAAGCTCTTCAGGAGTTCCAATAATCGCAAAATATAGCAAATTCATTTCTTGATCTTTTCATAAAACTATATGGACAAGTGATGTCATTTTTATATCCCTCTTTTAGAATATGAATTGAGACGATTATACCACTTGCATTCAAATTATATTATCTCATTGAGGGATTGATTCAATTAGAGTAATCATCTCGAGAATCCGAAAAGTGTGTATTGGAATATTAAATCCTTCAGGGATCTTCAAATAATTATGACTATCAAATGAGTCATACAAATAAGTCGCAACAACAATCATCTTGTGAAAATTGAGCTCTTCATGCACTACAAGGCTAATTAAGTACTGAAAAGTACTTGCATCCACCCTTGAGCAACATGTCGAGCTTTGTATCTCACAATTTCACCATTCTCATCCTGTTTTTGCACAAAAACCCATTTTTATCCAATTGGTTTTACACCTTCAGGTGTTTGGACTACAAGTCCAAAAACTATTGTAAAACGAGTTTAATTCTGCTCCAATTTCATCTTTCAATTTTGGCCAATTCTCTCTTTGCCTACATTCTTTAGTAGACTTTGGTTCATGATCCTCGCTATCATTCATCACATTTAGCGCTATATTATATGTAAAAATATCGTCAATGTTGACTTCATTTCAATTCCATTGTATTTCATTCTTGACATAATTCATTGAGATCTCTTTAGTTTCAGAATTTTTTCAGGTACCTGATCAGTTCTTCTGGAACTGAAATGTCAATTATGTCTGAATACTCTTTTAGAGTTTCTATATCCTCGCTTGGACCATCTTTCTTTTTAGCTCCTTTTCTTGTTCGAGGATTTTTATCTTGGGAACTGATTGGTCTACCACACTTCAGGCACGATTGTCCAACAGGGACATCCATTTTATTAGAGCATTAGCAGCTGATATGTATGATTTGGTCACACTTTTGGATTAGTGAATGCATTTGTTAGATGGTTTTCTAAGCTTTGCAAATGAATTAACATTTGAACTTCTAGTTCACATTGTTTAGTTTGAGGATCAAAATGAGACAATGATAATTCATTCCAATTGATCTCTTTTCTCAGCTGCTCATTCTCTCCCCCTAATGTTGAGAATTTTAATTCATCAAATGATAATCATCAAATTGGACTATAAACAAGTCTCCAATTATTGGCTCAAAATACCTTATTATACATGGAGATTTATATCCAATATATATTCCCAAAATTCTTTGAGGACCCATCATTGTGCATTGTGAATGGAGAGATTGGAACATACATTGCACATCCAAAAATATCTAAGATGGGAAATATTAGGTTCGTGACCAAAGACCAAATGTGAAGGGGAAGAGTTGTGATAACTTGTTGGCTTGATGCGAATCAATGTTACAAAAAATTGCATTTTCCCAAGTAAAAATTGGAAGTTCTTATCTCATAAGTATTGGTCATATAATTAATTAACTTTAGACGTCTAAAGAATGGTTCTTCAAGACCATTTTATGAAAGAATGTATGCTACATGAAGTCCAATATCAATTCTAATCCACATACAATACTTATCAGATACTTTCAGGGTAATTCACATAATGACCTCTTACTCAAATTAGTTGAGCAAACAATCTCACAAACTTCCGGTTGTAAGTTGACGACAAATATATATAAATATAATATATTATCTAGTTGATGCATCAATTAAAATCACAAATATCTAAATGGTCCATGTGATTAGTGTACTCGTTTACAAATATCACCTTTAAGTTCTAAAAAGACGAGAGACTTAAGTTGCCAATTTTCTTTGGGAACTAGTGAACACAAAATTAGTAGATTGAAGAAACTACTGGCTCTTCAATACAGGTTCACATAAAAATTTTAACCATTTTTCGCATCATAATATACTCGGGATGGCCCAACCGATCTTGCCAACAACAAAATTATTATGTAAACTTCTAGTTTACAACAACATGTGCTTCAATTTCACATATATAAGTGTACTATAAATCAGAGGAAAAAATAGACAACTTTTTCACTACACTTGTTTTATCCAAAGTAGGTCTCGTTATATAAAGATATTCAACATCTCCTCCATTTCTTGTTTCAATATGATGTCCATTTAGACGGATATCCTTAAACTTAATAAATTTTTATGAGACTTGAGAGATTATAATATGATACAATGTGTAAAAAAAACTGTTCTCTAGGTAATTAGCAATACACTAACTCTTCTAGAGCCTTCAATTATATTTTGCAAACTTCTGGTTGCAAGTTGATAACAAGTACACATGCTACTATATGACTTCTGGCCATAACTAGATAATGTACGCATTTTAATATAAAATACACATATATAATCTTAGTTATATTCGTAGAATATATAGCTATCAAACTTAACTCTATTTTAAGCACTAAATAGTAAAACTATATCGACTACTAAACTTTACGTTTGATTTACTATAGCATAATTTTGGTCGCGCTGATATCTATTTAAACAAAAATAATGTATTAAATTTTGACTATTCAAATAACAAAATATAAAACTATTAAGAATGCGTATAACAAATATTACCATCTATATACCTAAAATTGGAGACACACATTTTTCTTCAATAAACAAAACTGTATAAACCACACATACTAGTTTAAAAAAAAATACTATTTATACATAAAGAATTCGATACAGACAATTCTAATAGGTACGATCCATGTCATTTCAAATGCGTTATAATGTAATGGTAATATATTAAATTACAACAAGATAATAAAAAGTTAGGATGGAAAATAAGAACATAAAGTGTCTAGTTCTTTAGGGTCTAGTCATACATTCAATTTTTCTTATTCCACTTTTTTAATGCAACATTTTTATTTGGAATTCTAAGCATAAGGAAAAAGAAAGGTTACATTTTTCCATAATCCATGAGTTACTACACCAATATTAGAAATAACAAAGGGCATAATCACAAATCATATGCTAATGATATTTAAATAGGATAATGATAATATTTACCACATCAATGATCATCACCACACAACCTTTGTTGTACCAAAATTATAAGGTGAATCATTCACTTCTAGGAATGAACTTCAATCCATGGAGTGGTTTGTGAGTATTCTTTTCAATCACCGTATCACATAATCTTGATTAGTAATATTTTCGGAAATATTTTCTCATTTTGCTAATTCATGAGATTATTTGAGACATAAATTATACGCCATTTCTCTTGATTTCTTTTGCTTCAAAACACACTAAGATCAAATAGATCTTATAGATTACAATCATTGTGTAAAAGTCGAGTTCTTCAGGAACTCGATCACAAATCTCTCTTATATGATCAAAGAAAATTATACTTTCTAATCAATTCTTCTTCAAGAACTATGCCACAAAATCTAAACATTGACGGGAAAAAAAAAAATCATGTTTAGAGAAATCCTGCAGGGATGCTTGAATATTAAGTTCTTCTTTCTTTGAGTTCTTCAAGAACTATCACAAATCTCCACGGACAAAAACAATTCTTTGTGCAATCCTACAAGGAAATGGATTACCAAATCATTAGTTCTTCAGGAACAATACCACAATACTTCTTCAATGATTATCAAGAAAAACCATACAATGAGCAATCCTTCAGGGATGTTTGGATATTAGAATTTTAAGTTCTTCAGGAACTGTATCATAAATCTTCAAAAACAATAATACATAAAAACAGTTATTTGTGCAATCCTTCAGGGATGCTTGGATAATAGATTTATTGTTCTTCTGGAACTATATCACAAATTTTCATCAACGATGATAAATAAATATAAAATGAGATAAAATATAAACAAGATCGCAAATAAATGATAGTGAAAAGAAGAAGAAGAAGATGAAGGAGAAGATGAAAAAGTATTCTTGCAATAGAACCTGGAGATGATTATGCCATCAATCATATGGTAGAGTTTCGTGCTGATAACGTGTTATTAAAATAACCAAAACTTGAGTAAGAACAAATACTAGAGATCTTAAGAGAATAGAGATGAAAAATAGAGAAGAAGAGAATGAGAGATAGTCTTTCCGTTTTGCTCTTCACTAGTGTATGTTTACAATAGAATGAGACCTATTTATAGGACACAAATAGGCAAGTGAAAGATCAAAAACTAAAAGCCACTAATAACCCACTAAATAATGGAAGTGAAGAGAAGATGGAAGATTAAGATGGACATCCACTAAACTTAATATTCATAACACATCTTATATTATATGACGTTTTAGCTACACAAAAACTGTCCTATATTATATGACCTTTTATAATACCAATAAAGCATTAATTTTTATTTTTCCATTATGAGTCTCACATCAAATATGATATGGCCTGAAAAAGAATATATAAGTGGTAGGCATCTCTCACCTTACAAGTCGATTTTGTAGGGTTGAGTTAGGCCCAACCCAAATTCTAAGAATGAAAAATAATTTTGGAAAAGTCAACCTGATTGAACGGAACCAACCCATTCTTTATTTGTTTAGTTTGGTCTGGGTTTTGCGATTTTGTTATACCAAAATCGAACCAACTATTTTCGATTGGTTTGGACTTTATTTGAATCAAATTGTCTCGTTAACCCCCAACCCAAGGGAAAGTGTTGTCAAACTTTGTCTCAATCGAGGATCGGCTAGAAGCTTGAACCTTTGATTCCTTTTTTCTTCAAACGATTTCACTGAGGAATGAACTTTGTTCCTCAGTTATGGGTTCTCTAACTCCTCTAATGAGTGTTAGGTTAGGTCAGAAGGGACGTGATGGATTATCTAATGGCTAACATAAACTAAAGATGCGAGTAAAGGAAAGTAAAAGACTGAAAAAATATATAGATTTTAATTGATTGATATGTGTGTTACAAATGTACAGTCTCAGACACACAGACACACACACACACACACACACACACACACACACACACACACACACACACACACATTATATATATATATATATATATATATATATATGTACCAGGTCTTTGTTAGGCCATTACTACTAACCTACAGCTTAACCATCGTTGGATCGACTAATGTCCTCCATATCTTTTCAACATCTTTCTGGTCCAACATTCACTATTGCGCATGCGCTTGAAAATCTAGGAGAGCGATTCCACAACGTCCACTAGCACGGTGGGGTGGGTAAATTATCGTCGCATCTATTTTTGTGGTGCTTCACATTTTCTTCAACCGCTCCAGCGTCCTAAGTGTCCACTTGCATTGTATACTTGCTTCCCACACAAACTCTTCCCCTCGGCCAAAATATCCTCAACTTTGCACTCCATTTTGCCCTCAGGCCACTAGCTCCTCAGCGGAGTTGTCTTCTAGCCGAGCTCTGTCTTAGCCGATTTGCTTTTACTCAGCAAACACCATCATTTCTTTAGTGTTTTGGCCTACAAGTTGACTCTAAGCAGATTAATCAGACCTTTTTGCCAAGCTCCCTCATCCTTAGCTATCTCTTGCCTTCCCCGACAAGTGTTTCTTCACTGATATTCCTAGCTAGCTCCACTATAATTTAGTTCCCCCTCAGAACTGATGGCTTTCTTCTCAAGGAAACTCATTGTTCAACACATATATATCCCTTCCTTTTTTGCCATACTTAGCTGAAACTATCATCATTGAACATGTGGTTGTTCTCATTGGAAATAATAGGAAAGGGGTTGGGAGAATAGGATAAATATAGACAATTAAGCAACCTACCCTCCTTCTTGTTCTATATTTGTGTGCCTAGGCTCATGTTCACTCAGCCAAGTGTTTGCCTCGGTTAGGTCCTTCCTCGGTCAATTACTAAGCAGATTTTGGATGTCAACAGAGAGTAAATGATATGGTTCAAAACGAATACGTATTATTTTTTACGGATTGTCCTTGAGTTGATTTCTTGTAGAGATGAAAAGATACGAACTTTATGGTAACTTCTTTAATTCCTGTTAGTGGCACCAACTCTATCGAAAGATAAATCTATAAAAATGCAAATTTTATGAACATCGTGACACAGGCAATAAACTAGATACATTCTGAGTAAGTCTTAAGTGTTCATTTTGCTTGCATTAACTTCAAAGAATGTTTAGAAGACAAAAAGTAATAGACTATATTTGGTCAAAAGTAGTAGATATAAAATAAACTAAATTACCCTTTAATACTAATATATTGTATCATCAAACACACCTTTCCACTTGAGAGCCAATTGAGCTATTTGCTTTGATGAAGACCCATTTTCCTGTAGAGCTGTGGCAGCTGCCTCTTTGAGATCTTTCATTCTATGACCAAGCTTCTTCCCTTCCTCACCTTCCATTAGCCTCTTCACAACACTTGCAATTTCATCCCTTTCCACAATTCCATTATTCTCATTAACATTTGGTCTCAATGCCACTTTGATTTCCTCAGTGACCAAAACAGCATTCATCTTCTGCTCTGCATAAAGTGGCCATGCAACCAATGGCACACCATTCACCAAACTCTCAAGAATTGAATTCCAACCACAATGAGTCCCAAACCCACCAATGGCTACATGACTCAACACCAATGCCTGTGGTGCCCAATAAGAGACTAAAAAACCCTTCCCTTTAATCCTATCCACAAAACCTTTTGGCAAGAAATCAAAAGGGTCAACATTACTATGAGCAATGAAATTAGATTCATTCACAACTTTATCAATTGGACACCTCACAACCCATAAAAACCTCACCTCACTCATTTCCAATCCAAAAGCAAGTTCATCAATCTGAGCACTAGACATTATCCCACCACTACCAAAACACACGAATATCACACTGCCACGTGGCTGTTCATCCAACCACGTCAAACACTCTTCTTTTTCAGCACCATCCTCTCCGGTTTGATAACTGTCTTCATTAACAAGCGGTCCAACCGGATAAACAGAAACAGGTTGGTTTTGTAAAAACTTGATAGCCACCGGTTCAAGGTCTAAGAAGCTGTTCTCTATTATCCCTTTAGCCAACCTATAACGCTTGACGTGGTGAAGGAAACACTTGTAAGCCTCGTCATTTCGGTCCTGAACCGGGTCCAGTAAGTCTTTCCCATGAACCGGGAAGCAGCCGGGGATGTTGAGTGGTTCAGGGATGTCCTTAAACTGGCCGGGAACCTGTTGGTCGAGCAAGGGAAGGTATAAGGCAAAGGACAAAGTATTGGCAGTGGAAGGGAAGTAGAGGTATGAAGGGATGTTGAGTTGGGTGGCAACGTCGAAAACATCGGTGCCAAAGAGGTCGACCACGAGGGCGGAGACACGGTGGGTGGACATGACATATTTATCACATAAATATATTTATATTATTTGTTTTACAGTTATTACTATATATTTATATTATTTACACATTTACCCCAATTTTAATAAATGTATTTGTCTTTGCTTTGTCTTCCCAAGGTTTACACTATCAATGATTATAAAGTACGGAGTAATATAGATTTTAAAATTTGAAGCATGCCATAATAAAGGATCGTTACCTTATTTTGAAATTATTAAGCACAATAAGAAAGAGATATAATAATACTCTTTGAATGGATTAAAAGAGATAAAACATTAGGATTAAAAAAGATTTGAAAAATTAAATAATAATACATATATAATCAAGAAAAACTTAACATTCTAATTTTTTATTTAATTTTTAAAATAAACAAACAAAGTTTTAATTAAATAAATTAAACAATTAATTATTTAATTAACGATATAATTAAAAACAATTTTTTGATTACATAAAAAACTAATTATTTATTTAATGCTAAATATTTTTTTTAATTTTATTTAAAATATCTTTTGTAACTAGAATTCACTTACCATCGAATTTGACTGATCAAAGATGATTCAATATATCACCGTTTGAACTAGGGTTCACTAACCATTGGGTTTCACTGAGTGTGGATTGTAACACCCCAAAAATGATTAGATATTTATTTAGTCATTTGTTTAATTAATTAATTAATTAATTAATTAATGGATTTAATTAATTGGGGAATAAGTGTAGAAAATAATAATTAGGTGTTTCATGTTAATTAGGAGGTGGCGCCCAATAATTAGGTGAGTGGTTAATGGAGGCCCGTGATCCAAGTGATCCATGGGTTAGGCGCATTTGATGAGGGTTAGGGGTTTGGCTTGCTCATTAGCGCAAAACCCTAAGAAAAAGAAAGAAAGAATTAGCGAATAAAGAGAAGAGAAAGAGAGGGGGTTTCGGCCATATCAAGAGAGGAAAGAAGAGGGAGTTTTGCGAATTCAAGGAGGAAGGGAAGGCGCCATAGTTGCTGAATTTTGTTGGTGTCTTGATCTAGAAGCTTTGAGTGTTCATCAAATTTAAGGTAAGAGTGGGATTCTTCTCTATAATTGGGTGAATAATGGGGCATATGTAGGAATTGGCACTATGTTGCCACTTAGGTCATTTTCGTGATAATGAGTATGGTGATCTCGAATTTTTACATGTATTCCATGGTGATTTTGATATGTGATTAGAAATTCACATGTTGATTTCATATGAATAATGTTTTGATTTTGCTAAGATGAATTGCATGCCATGTGTTTGAGTATGTGATCTATTGATGTTTGTTTGGTGAAAAGTGATGACCATAATGATAATTAAAACATATATTGATGATTGAATGTTTGGTGGATTGAATTTGGTGTTTGGATTAGCAAAATTATGATTTTGGGGGTCCCTAGGCGCCTTGGGCGCCATAATTCATGTTGCTGTTTTTCTGTGTCTAAGTCATGGGCGCCAGGCGCCCAGCCACTGTGCCCTGCGCCGGTTTTTTTGTGTGCAGAATTGGGCGCCCGGTGCATGGGCGCCATGCTCCTAGGAGATGTAGAGCTCCAATGTTTCTGAAATTTTTTCCCCTTGATTCCCTTGGTATGCCTAGCTTGTCCATGTGTTTAGTTTTGCATTTCAGGTGGTCTGGAAGTGGGCGCCTAGGCGCCCTTGTGCTGTTTGGTTGTGTTGCAGGAAACGGATCCCTGCTCATGGGCGCCATGTGCGCGCCTTGGTTCTGTGTCCGACGAAGGCGCCCTTCGACCGTGCGCCGTGCCTTGAGTTAATGAGATGATCCAACGTGGCTCCACTTGTTTCCAGTGTGTAGCCTGAAAAGTGTTGGCGCCCTGCTCCTGGGCGCCAGTTTCTGGTTGTGCCAGTTCTGTCTGTGTTGCTGTGTGCTGGGCGCCCGGATCCCCTGTGGGCGCCAGATTCTGATTTTTGTTGCGTTTTTCCCAATCTTGCTTCGGTCGTATCTTTTGACTCGGATGTCCGTTTTGAACGTTTCAAAAAGTGTCGTGAAGCTTATTCAGGTGCCCACCTGAATATTCTAATTTCTGGGCAGTATGAACTATTTTTCTGGCGTTGGTCCTTGGTGTCATTTTTGGTGTCTCGGGTGTCCTTATGGTGTCTCCAGTGTTTTCGAGAAATTGTCATTGACTCAAATACTTTGAAAAATCGTTGTGGTTCCTGATATTCCAGAAAAATGGTCTTGTCTCAGATGTTTTGGAAAATGGCGTTGTCTTAGTGTATTCGGTGATTTTTGAATATCCCGGTGATCGTTGTCGATAACGTTGTAAAACTACTTTTGGTGTTTAGAACTACTTTGGTGTTTTTGGTGTTGCTTGAGCTAGGTGTGAAGGCTCGAGTATTGGTGTTGTTCGGGCTAAGTGTGAAGGCCCAAACCTTGGTGTTGTTGGAGCTAGGTGTGAAGGCTCCAAATCTTGGTGTTTCCGTTGTTTCGGGTATTTTGTGTTTCGGTGTCTTGGTGAGAGTATGATCGGTGAGAAGTCTACTCATTTTGGGTGCAAGGTATGACTGGTGAAAAGTCTGCCTATTTGGTGATAACGTAGGTGATAGGTCCCTGACCCCTTTGGTGATATTAATTGTTGGTGCGTCATTATTATGACTGTTTTTGTGATTGTCGGTGGTGTGGTGCATTGTTCATGGCGTCACATAATCATGTGCATTTGTTGGTGAGCAGAAGGCTTCGGCCTTATGATAAATGATTGGTGAGCAGAAGGCTTCGGCCTTATTTTGGTGAGTGCCCTCAAGGCTATTATTAAGGTGATGATGGATCCACATGCATTATGCCCATTGGTGGGGCTGCATTCATGCATCTCATGACATTTGACTGTTTTACCTTTGATGTGGATGTTGACTGTTTTACCCTTGATGTTGATATTGACTGTTTTACCCTTGGTGTTGTAGTTGTAACTGGACGAGTGTAACGGAGTGGTAGATATAGCTGTTAAATTCTAATATATTCCTTATTATTTACGCTATTATATTGAAGATATCTCACTCTCTTCTGTTTGAATGTTACTCCTACGTTGGGTAACGTGCAGGTGGTTTCGAGTGAAGGCATAGGTACCTTCACTAATGTCGAGTCGGTGTCTGCTTCTGATACGTAACACTCAGGGGGCGCTAGTTGATTTGTCTTCGTTATTTTTATGTTGCTAAGACTTTACCACGGTTGTTTTGGTTAACTGATGTCGAACCTTTCTTTATGTTTTTCCGCTGCATGGTGAATTATTTTTATATATTTGATCTGATGTTTTATTTTACGAGGCATGTGTGACAACCCCTTTTTGGGATGTGTTAAAGAAATTTTTAAACTCTGATTTACTATTTTACCGTTATATTTACCGGGTAGAAATGGGGTGTTACATGGATGGTTCCATGCATCACAGTCTAAACAAGCATTCACTTACCATCTGAACCGACTGATAAAAGACGATTCCATCTGTAACGGTGTGAACTATGGTTTGCTTACCTAATTATGGTTCCATTGACCAAGTATGATTCCATGTATGGTAGGAAGGATTCACTGACCGTGGAGGATTTCATGTACCATTATGAACACAACATCACTTAGCTTCCAATTCATTAAAGCATGGATGACTCCGTGTATCACTGTGTGAATTAGGGCTCACTTAACATCTAATTCGACTGATCAAAGATGGTTCCATGTATCACAGTGTGAACTAGGGTTCACTTACCTACTGGTCCAACTAACCAAGGATGATTCCATGTATCACAGTGCCAACAAGGATTCAATAATCGTGGAGGATTTCATGACCACTATGAACTCGGCATAACTTAGCGTCCAGTTCTTTAAACCATGGATGACTCTGTGTATTATCCTGTGAACTAAGGCTCACTCAACATCTAATTCGACTGATCAAAGATGGTTCCATGTATCATAGTGTGAACTAGGGTTCACCTACCTTCTGGTCCGAGTGATCAAAGATGATTCCATGTATCACAGTGCTAACAAGGATTCAATGACCGTGGAGGATTTCATGTACCACATTATGAACAAATTTCCTTCTTATATATATGCTTTATTATTATTATTATTATTATTATTATTATTATTATTATTATTATTTTTTTTATTATTATGTACTCGACATCACTTAGCATCCCACTTCATTAAACCATGGAAAACTTTGTGTATCACCACGGGCGGATCTACCTATATGTGAGGGTGGTCAACCACACACTCTGAAAAAATACTATTAGCACAACTACTCCTATTAAAAATTAATATTAGCACTAATATCCTATTAAAAAAATATTTTGCACACCTTAAAAATATTTGTTTGCATTGAAACTCCTAGTTTTGCACCTATCTAATACACCATACTCACACAATTACTCACACTCTTACACATTTCTAATTTTCTCTCTCCCTATGTTTTCTCACTCTCGAACATGTTCTTCTTTCTTCTCTTCCTCCTTTATTATATTTATTGCAATGCGTGTGTTTAAAATTTTTTGCACACCCTAACTCAGGGTCCTAGATACGCCACTGTGTATCACCGTGTGAACTAGGGCTCACTCAACATCTAATTCGATTGATCAAAGATGGTTCCATGTGTAACATCCTTGTTTCGTAAATTTCGGTTTACGAAATTAACTGGCGATTTATTCTTCGATTAGATGATACATCGAGTCATGGATATGATAATCTCGCGAAAAGCAATATTGAATTGCTCAATTATATGAAATACACGCAATTTATCCGAATTGTGTGAATCATTGTGGGAATTAGGGCACAAGGGTAAAACCGTCATTTCGTCTCATAATGAGGAAGTGTCATTGATGAAATAACGGATTGGGTCCACATCGTGCTAGGATTATGGAGATGTTATTTAAATTGCTAAGTCACATGGATTGTTGGGTATTTGAGGGATTAAAATGGACCTAAGTGGATATTAAGGAACCAAGGGCCTTTTAGTCATTTCCACAATCTTCAAATCATTAACCCCAAAATTAATCTTCACCAATCATGCCTTTCAATTTCCCTAAGATCATAATCAAGGATTTTAATAAGGGTTATGAGTTAATTGTGAGTTAAGTGATGGTTTGGTAATAAGGGCAAAATCGTAATTTTACCCTTATTTAAAACACATAACCAGCTGACCTTCTCCTCACAATCAGCAATGCTGAATGCCCAGACTTGAGAAAAAACTGAAGTAAGCTAGGGAGAGAGAAGGAAGACGTGAGAGAGAAAAGGAAGAGAAGAGGGAAGAACTTCAAGCTTCTTCAATGCATGTAAGAAATAAGACCACCATTCTTCTCCTTTTTCCACCCTCTTTCCAATGATATCAGTTTCAATAGTTCGTTCTTCTCCTAACTCATTTCCACCATTGATGAACCTTCAAGCTCTCAAGACCAAAAATGATGTTTTGGAGTTCCTATGGCTTGCATGTTATACTTAGAGCAAGAATAGAGTTTTAGTGTAGCCGCATTGTGCATTGGAGTAGTAAGAGGAAGAGTTTAGTTTCTGAGCTGAAGATTGAAGTCATGGTCTGTACATAGGAGCTCAATTTCGTGGCTCATGGTGGTTTTAAGTTGAAGATATAAGCTCACAACAATTTCTGCTCAAGAAACAGTTTTGACCACGTATGGTAAATCCTCCGTAACTCCCTCCATAGTTATCAGTTGAATGTGATTCTTGCTTCTCTAGAAACTAGATACAAAATCCTTCAGTTTAGGCACAAGAACCGCTTAATTTGACTGAGTATTGTGGGAGAAAAATGATTTACAAGTTTTACTTTTGAATCAGGGTCAGTTTTGCATAAGTCACAGTGTTTTAGCCATAACTCACTGGATACTCATCATATCAGTGTGAGACTTGAACCATATGAAAGTAGACAAAATTATCTACACATTAGGCACTGGTTTGAATGATTTTGGTTAAGAATTGAATTAGTTATGCCTGATGCAAAACAGCTCACAGATGCTGCCAAACCAAATTTGAAGATAGTGGCCGCATTCTCGGAGTTCTGGTTAGATCAAAATAGGAAGGGGATTTCATTGCTAATTTGCGATGCATTTGGGTACGCTCCAGTAGCCGGTTTTGTGGTAGGGCTAGTTTTGAAGTGGTGTCGAGTTCGTTGGAGCGTGGGAGTCAAATTCGGGGATCCTTCGAGCGGTTACATGTTGCGTTTCAAAGTCTCGGCATATTCCGTGATTTTTATCACGATCGGTGAGTTTTACTCACGATTAGGGTTTTGTTTACTGTTTTTGAACTATTGGCATTTTTGGTTTTGTGGTTAAAATTGGATTTCGAAATATTTATCGAGTCGAAAACTGTTTTTCAAAATACTCGCGTATTACGGTTTTTACAATATATATATATATATATATATGTTATATTGATTTTGGACTGGAATTATGGACTGGAATGCAATATATATTATCTGTTAGAGGTTGGATTTTTGATCGGAATTGGAATTGGACACGAACGGAGAAGCGTAACGAGAGAAATGGAACGAAAACGAAAGACAGAACAGGGCACACGGATCGTGTGCCCCTGTGGCATGAAAATTTAACCGCACGAACCATACAATAGTGCTTGTTAAAGGAAGCGCTATCAAAAGTCTAGTTATAAAAGCGTTTAGAAAGCGCTATAATATGACTAAAAGCTACTATAACGGTCACATTAATAGCACTTTTAAGCGCTATTAAAGGTGCAAAAAAGTGATATAAAAGGTTATTCTTAGCGTAGTGTTTCCTTAACCAGGAGATCGGTTACACAGTTTGCATCTTTATTTATCTTCCTCCACTGAATTAAGGAATCATATGTTGAAGCAAAATTCCCAAGTTGAGCTTTGATGGAGACAAACTTTTTTGACAAGTGTTTAAGTTCTCTGATTCACTAGTGTTACAATGAATCTTCTTGAGTGTGCTAAGAAAGCACCATGCTCAAATTAAAGCCTTAGAAGGAAAGAATGAAGACATTGAGGTCAAAAGAAAATAGAAGAATGAAGACACAAGCTATAGTGGCTTCACAAGTTGAGAAGACTCTCCTCAAAATGCCTCATATCACAAGAAGGCTTATTAAAGCCTTAGAAGGTATAGGATTGATGGTCAAGAGGTCGTATGAAGATGGATGAAAGAAGACAGCTATAGTGACTTCTTAAGATGAGAAGTTGTTTCTTCAAGAAGCCTCTCAAGAAAAGTTGATAGTAATAAGAAGCTTCTCAAGATAAAGAAGACGCTAGCTTATAGCTTCTCAAGGTGAGAAGATGATTCTTCAAGAAACCTAGTAAGAAGAGATGGAAATAAGAAGAAGCTTCTCAAGATGAGAAGACCCAATCCAGATAGCCTCTCAAGATAAGAAAAGTCAAGTCAAGAAGCTTCAGCAACTTTAAGAAGGCACATGCAATGATGTATCACAGACAGAGAAGGCATCAAAAGAATGCTTCAGAAGCTTCAAAAAAGCACAGTATCTGAAGCTTCTCAAGAGATACATCAGTAGCTTCTCAAGACTGAAAGCACAATGGACATATCTTCTTGAAGTTCAAAATTAACTATGAAGGTTAACAATAGCCTTGGAAGATATGGGATCAAGTTAAGAGGCTTTCAAAATGTCGAACGACTAAAAACGTTGGTGAGAACTTAAACACTATGAAGGTTAACAATAGCCTTGAAAAAAAGTTGCCAACGGCTAAAAACGACTATATTGACTTTCTATGCTATTTCCAACGACTCTTTTGGGCTCCAACCTCTATAAATACCTCACTAAAGACCTCCTTCAAGGTGTGAGAGTTGGTGAGAAGCTTGGTACAAGCTATTGTATTCATAGTCAGTGCACTTCATAGTCTCTAAAGGAACATTTCTGAGTATGTTCATAGCTTTATATTCAGTTAGAAACCATCTTTCAACCCAAGCTATTGTATTCCCAACCAAAACTCAAACACTACCTTATCATTGTACCTTCTTAACATGGCATATGTTTGCTTGATTGTTAAAGAAGATGCCTAAGTAGGTTCTTAGGGGTTTGTACCTTCTTAACAAGGCACAGGCTTGCTTGATTGTTAGAGCTAGAAGATGCCTAAGATGTTTCTTAGGGGTATCACTGTAGCTAGAGATGTGGAAGAAAACTAGTGTTACAGTAGATAGAGATGTAGAATAAAACTATCATGTGCTTTAGGCCTAGGTTGGCTTGTAAAGTGTAAACTATTGGAAAATAGTGGAAATACTCACGGAATGTGAGGAGTTGATGTAGCCCTTGTTGATTGGGGTGAACCACTATACTTCTTGTGTTTCCTTTACTGTTTTCTTATAGTTTATCTCTCATAGCACTTTGCTTTTAAAAGAAAACTTCTTCTGCCTATTGTAAGAAGACTGTTTTGAAAGGCTTCTTACAATTTCAAGTTGAGTCTTCTTGAACTATTTCTTGATAAACACCACAACATCTTATATATTCTTAACCAAGCATTTACCTTTCAAAAGCATTATCACTTTTGTAAGTAGAGCAAGAAACACACATCACTTATGAAAGTGTCTTCTTGCACAGTCTAGTTCCTCAGAAGATACAATATGAAAAAATCTTCTAAAGATTATATCTTCTTAGGACTATGACATATATCTTCCTAAGTGAATTGGTTGGTCGCGAAAAGAATTTAAAAAAGTGTCGCAATTCAAACCCCTCTTTCTTGTGACTCCAATTGGCTTCATCATCATCAGCAATAACAAGCACACCACGAACAATATCGAATTGAGAGGAAATGGGGATGGACTCAATATCGGAGCGGTAGCAATAGTGCACCCTTTGTATATAGGGATTTTTAAATTTTGAAAGAACAATCCACTACCATTTCGAGGGAGTTCTTACCTTATAGAAGTAGAAGAGCGGTTGCAGAAATTAGAAATTATTTGAGTCAACGCAATGTGCTATTCCTCAAAAAGTGGACTTTGCCACTTATCTATTGGAGTCTCATGCAAAACACTAGTGGAATTGTGCTAAAGGATGTTTATCGATGCAAAGATTTCCTACTACGTGGGATAGGTTCAAGGAGGTATTTATAGAAAAATACATTCCCCACTGTGTTCGCATTCAAAAGAAAACAAATATTGTTCATCTTTGCCAAAGAGATATGCCAATTGCAAAGTATGTTGCTAAGTTTGAAGCTATGTCAATGTACTCCTATTATCTGAGAGAGATGCCGCAAGATGAATGGAAGGTAGTAAAATTTGAGCAAGGACTGAGACTTGGACTTTAGCTTTATTGGAATCTCGAGATCCTTGATCACCCCACCTTTGTGAACATCCAGTGGATTCAATATGGACATCCAGTGTGCTCAACGACATAGACTTTTTGCCTTAAATGTGGAAAATTGGGACATTTTGTTAGGTTTTGCAAGAGTGGGGTTGTTGACGGTGATTTTTGGTTCAAAATCAAAACCAAACGAAAACGGGACTCTCCCGGTAAATAGGTAACTTTGATCACAAATATAAAGCAAAAATAGAGAAGAATTCATTCATATCACCAATCGAATCATGAAATGGACTCAAGATTGGTAAAATGAACAAAATTTGAAGTAGTAAAAAGGGTCATAAAAGAAACATGGGAATCAAACCTATGAAGGAGTGAACATCATGAATCTTTTAAGTAGAAAAAACATAAAGAAAATAAAAGTAAAAATATGAACGAAAATACTTGAATTGAAATGGTTGGGAAAATTGCACTCACAGCAGGGACGTAGGATTTCTAGAGTGCTCACAAGTTTCGACCCTTATTTATAATGATCTTACAAGTATATATAGGTAAATAAAATAATTTCCTAATTACAGAGATCATGACAATTGTCTCTTGGAGTAGCTTCCCTAATCTATGACGTACACTTGTCTTATTTAAAATAATAAATAAACTATAATAACTACCCTAATAACTTTCTTGTCACCACTTCCATCAATTTCCATCAATTGCCTAAGTCACCAAAGCCTTCGACATGCATTTATTCTTGTATTTTGCTCCGTAAACCAACAAGCCAATTATATCTTTGACATAGTATAAAATGTAATTTTTGACACTAAAAAAGGTACAACCCCAACCTATGCCACAAAACCAAGAGTATCTTCACACCCCCAAAGAGAAGAGGCGAACGAGTCAGATGGTTTGGTTCAGAAGTTTTATTGAAAAATAAAAAAGTTATCATATTATTTTTTTTAATTTAGGAGCAACACATTCTTCGATATTCTTGCCTGGTGTGGAAACCATGGAGTTGTCTCGTCGTCTACCTTTTGATATGTGAGTTAATACCAATATTTTTAAAACCAGACTGGAGATCGAATCGGCGAGGCCTCCGGTTCATAGTTCAATCGGTTCAATCGGTTCAACTATAGTTGAACCGGATGAGTAATTTATTAAATAAAAAATATTAAATTTTGGAGAAAAAAGTAAATTTAAAAATAAAAAAATGTATTCCGGGCGGTTCAATCCGGTTCGGTTTCCGGTTCAAAGCGGTTGAACCGCGGTTCAACCCGGTTCTTCCCCGGTTCTGGGCGGTTCAATAGGACTGCGATTCAAATGGGGTTGAACCAACCGGCCGAGGGTCCGGTTACCCTTGTTGAAAAGAACCGTTCTACCTCCATTGCATGTATGAACTATAATTTTTCCTGTCAATATTTTACTTTAGATTTGTTTTCCTTAGATTCACATCACCAATATGTAGGCTGTTTTTTTTAATCCCCCATTGTACCTCTATACCCCATTTTACCATAAATCCCCAAAATACTCCTAGTTTTTCGTTAAAAAAATATGTAACGAAAATACCCCCCCATTGAGGTATTTCTGGAAAACCCATATTTCTGTCTTACGGAAATATGTGTATTTCCGGAAATTTTTAAAAAATATTTTTTTTTTAAATTAAAAACAATCAATTACGCGAAATAACTAAATGTAACGAAACTCGCTAAACTAATAAACAATAATAATACAGTATCAATACAGTAAAAAATACAAAAAATAATACAACTAAATGTCCAAAAGCTGTAAAGCAGCCAACAGACTATCATAGACATCCCCAGGAATGCCGTCGACTGCCAAAAGACTATCATAGACATTCTGGACATGCCTAGCTGCTCTCTCCATCCTGGACTCTAAGGGAAGTGGACCAACATCCTCTGGAGGCGAAGGCGGAGCTGGAGGTGAAGGCGGAGCTGGAGTCAGGCAGGGAATGGACACCTGCAAGTACCATGATAGGTACTCGTCAGGCGGGGAAAGAAATAAAAATAAATAATTAATTAATTACCTGCAGCAGAGAAGCGTATGCGCCAATTTGCGACGTCTCTCAGTAACAAGCATCATTCAGCTGCTCGTAGAGAATAGCTAGAGCAGCTGGACCCCAAGCCCACTGGCCACACAGGTCAAAGTCAGAAATAAGAGTCACCCACTTGACAGGGACAGATGTGTGACTCTTGACGGCAAAAATGGTGTTGCCCAACAAGTGTAGCAGATAGGACCGTGCCGCCTGATCAAGATGGCCGCGCTCCATGTTCTGTGTGTATGCGGCCATCAAGAAAGAAAATCGAAATGCCGGTCCCCTGTTGAACTGACACTCTGCCCATGAGGCTGTGTGGTCAATGCCCAACAGTGTCAAAATGTGGCCGATGCGCCAACGGTGTGCCGGTGAGCAGCAAGTGTAGCAACGCGGACACGTCGTCCAACGTCACTGTCATCTCCCTCCACGGCATGTGGAATGAGCTGGTCTCAGAATGCCACCTCTCCCACATGAGAAGCAACTTTAATCTTACCCCGGTCCTGTAAAAAAATAAAAGTAATTAATAAATTATTAAAAGTAATTAATTGTTAAAAAATAAACAAATTATTAAAAGTATTACCTGTCCCGTCTGTAGTAGTCTCTAGACGCAGTGGACATGCAACCGGTGTAATAAAACCTGCTCAGCAGCCTCATCATCATGCTGAGCAACCTCAGCCCCAGCCTGGTCATCTACATGCATGGCGTCTGGCTCAGCCTCCTGCTCTCGCTCTCGGACACGCCTCTGACGCTCAGACGCGTGTCCGGCATGTCTAGTCCTCAATCGGAATCTGCTCCTACTGCCAGAAGGACTCTGCTCATCTCCTCGTCCTGCTCCTGAATGCTCGCCCCGCTCTATGTTTCCTGTTCTGGTTGCCACTGAAAAAGCAAAAAAAATTAATTAAAACGAAGTTTAAAAAAAAAACATTCTGGAAATACCATTTTTTGAGGTATTTCCGGAAGGTTAATTTCCAGGGAATTCCGGAAATACCTCTTTTTGAGGTATTTCCGGAATTCCCTGGAAATTAACCTTCCGAAAATACCTAAAAAAATTGTATTTCCAGAAAGCTTTCTGGATATACGTCTATTTCTGGGAAGTTTAGGGATAAAAACTTACTTTTTCCGGAAATATGATGGAATGAGGAATGAATTCATTTTTTAACATTGTTTTAGGGGTATTTTTGTCTGTTTGGTCAATTTGAGGGGTATGAGGTACAATTGGGGGGGGGGGGGTAAGAAAAAAATACTGCCCAATATGTATTCATTTTGAATCATATCATTATCTCTACCTCGGACTAGGGCAGTGGCGGACCCTAGGTTAAAGAGTGTAAAAAAAATTCATTATAAATTTCTTTTATAGGATTGTTTAATTTTTTTCCAAATATCATCACTTAATTTATTAAAATTAAATAATCAATTTATCTAACTCCAAATTTATTTAAGAGTAAATCACCAATTTAGTCTCTAAGTTTACACGTCATTTCCTATTAAATCTTAAAGTATACGAAAATAAGAAGTAGTGCGTAAAAGTATGTGATATTGGTAAAATTACTTCCTAAAGTTCTATAAATAGTCCCTTACAGATATTAATAAGACTTATTTATTAAAAATCGGGTACAAATTGAGTGCAAATTTAATAATATAATGCAAATTTAACATCTCGGGGGGTTCCAAATATTATTTACATAGGAATATTAGTACAATTAGTTTTTTCCTAGGGGATTCAACTGAACTCCTGGGTTCAACATAGGTCCACCTATGGACTAAGGGTTAACTAGTCGAAAATAGTTGGTTTGGAATTTTTTTTTGTGTAAATCAAATATTTTCTGCACGCGCAATTATAAATACTAATCACTCGAGCCGGATAGAAGTACCATTTGCAGCAAGGCAAAGGTACCTCGAGAGAATGAGTTGCTTCGGTTTAGTTCAATTATTAGGTTGACTTTTTCCAAAATTATTTCTCAGAAAAAGTTAAAATAACTTTAAGGCTTAATTACAGTTTTTGTCCCCCTATTTTCCCCAATTTACGATTTTGGTCCCTAAAGTTTTAATTTGACGATTTTGGTCCCCCTATTTTCGTAATTTGTAAAATCAAGGTCCCCCTCTTAATTGGTCAAAATTGAAAGTCAATTTTGACTGACTTATCCTACGTGGCATCCCACGTGGGCTGGCACGTAGGATAAGTCAGTCAAAATTGACTTTCAATTTTGACCAATTAAGAGGGGGACCTTGATTTTACAAATTGGAAAAATAGGAAGACCAAACTTGTCAAATTAAAATTTTATGGACCAAAATCGTGAATTGGAGAAAATAGGGGACACCGTAATTAAGCCTAACTTTAATATATGAATATTTTCTGAGATCTGTAAAGAGAATCAAAAAAGAATCTCTGCCCCGACATGTCAAAAACGCTGCCACACAACTCCTTTTGTTGTTCCAAACCAAACACCACCATTGCTGCAAAGAAAAACCCAAGAGAACAAACACTGCACTTTTGTAATGGAAGAGGAAAACCAACAATCCCTCAGCATCCAGAAACAAGAACTACCATTGCAACCTCTAGTAGTCATGATGCCAACTCCAGGAATGGGACACCTCATCCCTCTTACTGAGTTCGCCAAGCGACTCCTCAACCACCATAACCTCCACGTCACCTTCCTCATCCCCACCGACTCTCCTCCCTCAGCCGCCCAAACCACCGTCCTCCGCTCCCTCCCACGTGGCATTTCCCACACCTTCCTCCCCCCTATCTCCCTCTCCGACCTCTCACCAAACACCAAACCCGAACCACTCATGACCATTACTATCCTCCGTTCCCTCCCTTCTCTCCGTCAAAACCTTTTCTCTCTCATGTCCTCCCACCGTGTCTCCGCCTTTGTCGTCGACCTCTTCGGCACCGACGCCTTCGACATCGCCGCCGAACTCAATATTCCTTCATATCTCTACTTCACTACCACTGCTAGTAACTTGTGCTTTGCCTTTTACTTTCCCCAACTCAACCAACAGGTTCATTGCGAATTTAAGGACATTCCTGAACCACTCAACGTCCCTGGCTGCTTCCCGGTTCATGGGAAAGACTTAGCGGAGCCGATTCAGGAACGAAACGACGAGGCTTACAAGTGTTTCCTTCATACCGTTAAGCGCTATAGATTGGCTAAAGGGATAATAGTGAACAGCTTCTTAGACCTTGAACCGGTGGCTATCAAGTTTCTGGAAAACGAGAAACCGAAGGTTTATCCGGTTGGACCGGTGGTTAATGAAGACTATTATCGAACCGGAGAGGATGAGGGTGAAGAGTGTTTGAAGTGGTTGGATGAACAGCCACGTGGCAGTGTTATATTCGTGAGTTTTGGTAGCGGTGGTATAATGTCTAATGCTCAAATTGATGAACTTGCTTATGGATTGGAAATGAGTAAGGTGAGGTTTTTATGGGTTGTGAGATGTCCAAAGGACAAAGTTGTGAATGAATCTAACTTCATTGCTGATTGTAATGTTGACTTTGACCCTTTTGATTTCTTGCCAAAAGGTTTTGTGGATAGGATAAAAGGGAGGGGTTTTTTGGTTGCTTATTGGGCACCACAAGCATTGGTGTTGAATCATGTGGCCATTGGGGGGTTTATGACTCATTGTGGTTGGAACTCTATTCTTGAGAGTTTGGTGAATGCTGTGCCATTGATTGCATGGCCACTTTATGCAGAGCAGAAGATGAATGCTGTTTTGGTCACTGAGGAAGTCAAAGTGGCATTGAGACCAAATGTTAATGAGAATAATGGACTTGTCGAAAGGGAAGAAATTGCAAGTGTTGTGAAGAGGCTAATGGAAGGTGAGGAAGGCAAGAAGCTTGGTTGTAGAATGATGGATCTCAAACAGAAAGCCGCCACAGCTCTAACGGAAAATGGATCTTCATCAAAGCAAATAGCTCAATTGGCTCTCAAGTGGAAAGGCCAAGTGAGTGTATGATCAATTTGAACTTGTTTTTCATTTCTTATCAGATTGACACAAATACACAATTAAATTTACATTTATAAATTTGATAAATATGTGTAAACTGTTGATAGAAATTGAATGGTCAAGATTTATTTCCAACAATATATAGACCTCCATTTCATGATCTGTGTCAAAAAAAAATTATGCAGAACAAGATTGCAATTCTGTTTTCCAGTATTGATTTTAATTTACTCTCAGCATATAGTCATAGATACAATGGCTGAGAGAAAAGATTACAATAACTAACTATGTTTGATTTGATTTTGAGAACTCTGTCACTTTCTAGAAAGCTGACAGACAGTAAATAGGGATCTATATTATTAACATACATAGTATCAAAGTATGTTTCACTTTGAGAACTAGGGGTGGACAAAATTATCAAACCGACCCGTCAACCGAACAAACCGTTGGAAATAATGCAGTTCGGGTAAGTCTATACGGGTTGACGGATTTACAGGTGGAAACATCAGTTTCAAATGGGTTGAAATGGTCAGTTGCGGATCTGTTTTTTAAAACCCACAGTTACTCGCATCCGACCGAACTACTACGCTAACTAGTAGTAGGAATTTTTTATAAGTCAAAAACTACTACTACTCTGCATAAGTAGTAATTGATGTGATATTTTCTCTCTTTCTAATACATGCTTTTAGCTTTCAACCAATAAAAATCAAGCACAAGGATAACCCATTCACCAAAGCCTAAAGCAAATGAAAAGCCACGCGAATGCAGTGCACACTGTTGAGTCACCGTCACAATAAATGGACACATTGCTTTGCGTTTTCATCTATGGCGGATTGCACAGGTTATGGAAGGAGAAAATATCCAGGAGAAATGAGGAAGAGCAACCAGAAGATTCGAACCGAAAATATCCGCCCGTGAAACCGCCAACCGTTCTAACCGCACCCGCCCAAACCGATGGCTCTAATGGGCGGAAATGGATGGAACTATGTCTCTCTCGGTTTTCTTTGGTTGGGCGATATTGAAACCGAATCCATACAAACCGACCGGTTGTCCACCCTAGTCTTTGTCACTTTCCTAGAAAGCTAGCAGAATGCAAATAAGGAATCTATCATCTAAATGGCAAGCCTGTAACCTAATAATAACAATTCAATAGAAATGAAATACTACTTTGAATGAAGTCATATATGTTCAGTTAATGAAACATGTTTCATTCATTCTAGAATGAAACATGTTTCCTAGCAATGACTCAGCAAGTATTGAATGAAGGGTTTGGTGTTTTCTATATGATATTTGGTCCACATCACCACCAATTATTCATATATTCCCCCTCTAACATAATACATAAACATAGATTCAAACTACAATAAAAAAACAAAAAAGCAACTTCAATTCAACACAGTTTCTACACCTTTCCACTTGAGAGTCAATTCAGATATTTGCTTTGTTGAAGACCCATTTTCCTTTACAGTTATTGCAGCTGCCTCTTTAAGATCCATCATGTTATGACGAAGTTTCTTTCCTTCCTCTCCTTCCATCAACATCTTCACAACTCCACAAATTTCTTCCCTTTCAATCAACCCATTCTTACCAACCTTTACTCTCACTCCAACTTTAACCTCTTCACTAACCAAAACAGCATTCATTTTCTGCTCTGCATAAAGAGGCCATGCAACTAATGGAACACCATTAACCACACTTTCAAGAATTGAATTCCAACCACAATGACTCAAAAAACCACCAGTAGCTACATGACTCAATACCAATGCTTGTGGTGCCCAATATGGAACAACTAATCCCCTCCCTTTAGTCCTCTCAACAAAACCCTTTGGCAAGAAATCAAAAGGGTCAAAGTCAACATTACTATCAGCAATGAACTTAGCAGTATTAACTACTTTGTCTTTTGGACATCTCACAACCCATAAAAATCTTTGCTCACTCATTTCCAACCCAATAGCAAGTTCATCTATTTGAGCACTAGATAAGGTCCCACCACTACCAAAACAAACAAATAGTACACTGCCACGTGGCTGCTCATCTAACCATTTTAAACACTTTTCGGCCCCGTCATCCAACCCGGTTCTTTCACAATCATCTTTAACAAGCGGTCCAACCGCATAAACTGGCGGTCTACCCGGTTCTTTATTTTGCAACAAACTAATTGTCTCGGGTTCAAGTTCTAGAAAACTGTTTTCTATTATCCCTTCAGCTAACGTGTAACGCTTAGCATGGTAAAGGAGACACTTGTAGGCGTCATTGGTTCGATCCTGAACCGGGTCTATTAAGTCTTTTCCGTGAACTGGGACACAACCGGGGATGTTAACCGGTTCGGGAAGGTCTTTGAATTCACACTGAACGTGTTGATCAAGGTGAGGAAGGTAAAAGGCAAAGGACAAGGCCATGGCGGGGGAAGGGAAGTAAAGGTATGGAGGGATGCTGAGTTTAGTGGCAACGTCGAAGGCGTCGGTGCCAAAGAGGTCGACAATGAGGGTGGCGATACGGTGGGTTTGGGAAAGAGAGAGAAGAGTTTGACGAAGGGAAGGGAGGGATCGGAGTACCGTCAGTGAAATGAGTGGTTCGACTTTGGTGGTGGGTGAGAGGTCAGAGAGGGAAATAGGAGGGAGAAAGATGTGAGAAATGCCATGTGGCAAAGAGGTTAGGATGGTGGTTTGGGCGGTTGAGGGAGGAGAGTCACTAGGGATGAGAAAAGTGACGTGGAGGTTGTGGTGATGGAGAAGTCGCTTAGCGAATTCAGTCATTGGAATTAAGTGTCCTATGCCTGGACTTGGCATCATAGTAACCAGAGGTGGTAGTGAGGATTCTCTTTGTGTGATACATTGTTGGTTTTCCATGGTGCTAGTTATTTGGGTTATGGAGATTTTGGTGGGATGATTTTAAAGGGAGAATGTTATGTAGAGCTAGCCAGTGGGGATGGGTTGATTTGATTGATGATACTTTTATAGTCAACATGGGTGTTCTGTTAGTTGAGAGTTAGTGGAAAACGTTAAGAAAGAATTAACTCTTGCCGTCTTGCATGAATATAATCTACGGAGGCACGACAAATTAAAAAAATAGAAAGTAGTTGTGTTTTCGATGCCAACATTATTGATACAATGCAAAGTGTGAATGGAACTTTGTGAAGTTCCGAGAGGAATCCGGAGGGCATGTATTATTTGATTCTAAGTTCTAGAAGAAGCGATTATGTGTCATGCAGAAAACCATATGAGTACAAGGGGTATTCCAACCCTTACAAAGAAAGAAAAGACACTTAGAGGAAAAAGAGTACCTCCAAGTAAGCATTTTTATTTTTTAATAATATAACAATATGTGCGGTTTGGTTTCGTTTGGAAAAAACAAACCGTCATCCGAACAGAATCAATCGGTTGATTGATAAAGTGACCCGAACACATCCAAACAAAAGCAGTTTTTTACGATTTTTGATTTGGTTTGATTTAGTTTGCAGTTTTCAATTAGTTTGAATTGATTTTGAACGCCCCTAATAGTAATAGCCGGTGCTCATGATAGTATGTGGCTGTGAATTTGTAGACACCTTCAACAAGCCCTGTGGAGACTTGGCGGAGATATTGTTTTGCATAGTGTTTGTTTGGTCAAAAGAGAAGCCAACGGGTGAAAAGTGAAGTCCACATTCGCTGAAACTGGGATGGGATGGATGGAGTTGTTGGGTAGAAGCTTCTCAATTTCTAAGATGGGTACAAGTTACCTATAATGAGTAAAATAATTTACCCGCATAGTAAGTATAGGTTCAGATATGAGTAATTAATTGTAAATTTGATAACTAAACATAAGTGTTAGATTAAAACTAACAATTTAGATTGCCTCCTTAATTATAGGATCCCATGTGATTTGTAACGGAAAACAAAACAAGATCCTATAATTAAGGAGGTTATCTAAATCGTTGATTTTAATCTAACGGTTATAATGATTAATTCTTATATCTCAGTATGAGCACTAGTTCTCACCTGATACGTTCATCTTATTTATATATATATATATATATATATATATATATATATATATATATATATATATATATATATATATAAACGATATTATAACCCGTTGGTGCACAAATAAAATACTGCTATATTTCAACATTTTTTTTGGTTACAACTATATTTCAACACTAAATAACAAAAGCATACACAATTTTTATGCAAGTATAAACTTGGGAAAGTATTTGGGTGTGCCTCTCCTGGGTCGTTCGCCTCGTAGAAATGATTTTGAGTACTTGGTTGATACAGTAAAGACCAAATTGTCTAGTTGGAAAGCTAGCCAGCTATCTATGGCCGGAAGGGTTACGCTTTCCAATTCTGTTATTGAAGCGTTGCCGCTTTATCCCATGATGACTACGGTAATCCCAAAGGCGTGTTTGCGAGATATTCAAAAATTGCAAAGAAAATTTATTTGGGGCGAGATGGAAGGCAGGAGGGCGTATCATGCTGTGGCGTGGACGCAAATCACTAAGCCTAAGCGATTTGGTGGACTTGGGCTTCGTAATCTTACCTTGATGAATGAAGCTTGTTTGATGAAGTTGGGTTGGGAGTTAAAATATGGAGAGCAAAAGTTTTGGTGCCAAGTATTGAAGGCCAAGTATGATCGTGGTGGGCCTGCAGATTTTGAGGTTATTGTTAAGCCAACCGATTTGGAGGAGTGTGGCTAATAGCTGGACTACTATTGATGAAAATAATTTTTGGGCTCTTGGTAATGGACTGGCCACGCCAGTGTGGTTTGATAATTAGGTTGAGTCTGGTTGTTCGTTACAACAATTGGTTTCAGATATTCCTCTGGACTTGCGCTTGTTGAAAGTGCGTGAGCTGGTTGATGGGACTGGGGAGTGGGATTTGTCGCGGATCTCTCACCTCATCCCTGTTGATATTGCGAGCAGGATCATTGCTCTTCTTCCTCCAGCTCAGGACAGATGAGAGGATCGTTGTCTGTGGTGTGGTCCTAGTGGGGGCACTTTTAGTGTTTCTAGCGCCTAAGCTTTGTTAGATGCAGACCATGATAGTTCTCTCGAGGCTATATGGAAGAAAGTGTGGAAGCTTAAGGTGCCAGAAAGAGTTCGTACTTTCATCTGGTTAGTTATTCACAACAGATTGTTGACCAATAAGCGAAAGGCAAACATGGGGTTGGGGGATTCTTTGTGCTCTCATTGTGATTCAGAGATTGAAGACGAGCTCCATGTTCTTCGTGACTGCCCACTAGCTCGAAACTTGTGGTCAGATTTGGTTAAGCATAACATGAGATGTAATTTCTTTGGAGGAGATCTTGGTTACTGGATTCGTTTCAATTTGATTGAGAAGGTGGATGTGGTTGATGGGTTAGAGTGGTCCAGTGTGTGGGCCACAGGTTGTCATGCTCTCTGGTAATGGAGGAATAAGGAGGCCCATGATGCTCATTTTATTAGGCCAGTTCGTGCGTGGAGGATTGTTCCCAAATGGGCCCAAGACTATGTTGTTGCTATGGTGCTCTCGAGTGATGTGGATGGTTCAGCAGGTGTGTCGTTGATAAGTTGGGAGCCACCGTTGGATGGGTGGGTGTGCTTGAATACTGATGGTTCTGTTCGTCTGGCTAGTGGTTATGCTTCTTGTGGTGGTTTGCTTAGGGACCATCATGGGCAGTGGTGTTGGGGTTTTGCTAAATCCATTGGCATTTGTTCTGTGCTTGATGCCGAGTTGTGGGGGATTATAGTGGGCCTCCAATTTTGACTTCAGAGGAATTGTAAGCAAATTATTTTGCAGGTGGACTCTGAACTTGCTATGAGATTTGTGGTCGTGTGCACGCTAATGTGGCTAGTCGGAGTCTTGTGTTGGAGATTCAGAGGCTCTTAGCGCTCCCGTGGGATGTTAAGTTGGTTCATATTCTTCGTGAGGCCAATAGATGTGCTGATGAACTTGCTAGTTTGGGTAATGGCCCTCCTGGGTCTTTGGTTTTCTTCGAGCAGTGTCCGTCCTCTGTTGGGGCACTAGTGCTCTCTGATGGTTTGGGGATGAGTATTCCCCGTTGTATTTCTCGTTAGTTTGGTTTATTGCTGATGTTTGGGGCTTTAACCCCGTTGCATACCAATAACAAAAAAACTTATTTAATATTCCGTGTAGGTTTGAGAATTAACAATTAATAACTAACACATAAATTTTGTACTAATTTATTCCAATTTATTCCAACACACTAAGTGTGCTGTTACTTAAAAAAATATTGTACAAAATTGATTCCAACCAAAAGTAACGTATCATTCATTTTTCAGGCAAAAAAACGGTCCTGTACCAAAAAAAAATTAATTTCCAAAATAACCCACTTTTTACATTATTTACCAAACTAGACCACTTTTTTTTAGGCATGAACTCGCCCCCACCAAACCCGAGTTCTCCACACAAATTTTGCAAATTTTTTTTTATTTGTGTGGAGAACTCGCCCCCCCCCCCCCACCCTAGTTCTCCAAAGTTTTTTTTTATTTGTTTCATTTCTTATATTTAATTTGATTAAAATGTTAATTAATTTAATTTAATTACAATAATTAATTTAAATAATTAGAATAATTAGTAGACTTATTTATAAATTAATTACGGTAATAATAACGGTAAAAAATGAAGATATTAAAAATTGGAACATAATTGAATATAGGATAAGAACAGAAATGAAAAACACAAATTGCAAAAATACAAGGATACGAATTAAAGCAAACTATTAACGAAAAAGATGAGACCCAGTTCCACAACGTCGAGGACGGGGATGACGCTGTGGACGTTTACGCCGTTGTGGTTGTTCCGGTTCTTCCTCAGTCGGCGCAGGGGGAGGTGGGTCTGGAAAAAATTGGGGCACTGATGAACATGCCGACCCCCAACTATATTTTGAAATATCGTCCCAGTTTCTCAATACGAGTGGGTATTTCATGCTTACTCTGTTTGATGTTTTGTCTGGGAGTATGTATCCCCCGATCAACAGCAACAACCAAGCCCTACAGTATTGTTTAAGTACTCTCATGGAAGCCCCCTATGGAACCTCCTTAAATTCACGACTGAACCACGTCAACAGTATACAGTTGCCGTCTGTTCCATTTGGTGGGACAACTTTACCCAAGTAACGTTCACATACTACAGGCCAATCTTTTGATGTATTTCCAGTAATGGCATTTCCGTCAACAGAAAGCCCCAATTGCAACTGGACGTCTTGGAGAGTTATTGTGCACTCCCCCACTGGAAGATGAAACGTGTGTGTTTCTGGTCTCCAGCGTTCGATCATTGCTGCCACCAAGGATGGTTGGATTTTGAAGTGGCCAATTGAAGCAATTTTACCAAAGCCAGCTCTTTCTATCAAAGGTAGTATAGAGTCATCTGGTTTGGGAAGTGTGAATTTGCCATGAACGTCCATGGGGTAATTGATGAGAGAGTTCGAAATGTGATTACGGTGGTCTAGTAGGGAAGACATTTCTGCAAAAAAGAAGGTGAAGAAGAGGGAAAAAACAACGTTGGAAACAACAGGCAGAGGATGGGATGAGTGGAGGGAGATTAAAAGTGAGAGGAAGAGATGTGAGGCTTTGTGCTGATGTTCCAAATGGGAGTGAATGAAGGGAATAAATAACTAATTCAACCATGGTTTCAGCCCATGGTTTCAGCCCATGGTTTCCGCCAGCACATGGTTTCAGCCCATGGTTTCAGCACATGGTTTCGAATAGTGGAAGTAGAAGTAGTTTAAATCATGTTTGCCTCTTCTTGTATTATGTTTTCCTGTCGTTTCATTTTAAATTTCTTATCCTTGTATTTTTGCAATTTGTGTTTTTCATTTCTGTTCTTATCCTATATTCAATTATGTTCCAATTTTTAATATCTTCATTTTTTACCATTATTATTACCGTAATTAATTTATAAATAAGTCTACTAATTATTCTAATTATTTAAATTAATTATTGTAATTAAATTAAATTAATTAACATTTTAATCAAATTAAATATAAGAAATGAAAAAAATAAAAAAAAAACTTTGGAGAACTAGGGGTGGGGGGGGGGGGCGAGTTCTCCACACAAATAAAAAAAATTTGCAAAATTTGTGTGGAGAACTCGGGTTTGGTGGGGGCGAGTTCATGCCTAAAAAAGAAGTGGTCTAGTTTGGTAAATAATGTAAAAAGTGGGTTATTTTAGAAATTAATTTTTTTTTTGGTACAGGACCGTTTTTTTGCCCATTTTTCAAGGAGTTCATAAAGTCAATTATAGTTCAATCACTACAAGAAATTGCATTATTACCGACAGACTCTTACCGGCGGACAGCGACCCCATCATTAACATGACAGTTACCAATGGATCTGGCTATCAGTAATATGCGAGCGAATTTGGAAATTAGAGAGGGAATTTAAATTTTGTACTGATCAGGGATTATCTGACTGATATGACCGTCGGTATATAAAATTATGATTGTTGACAGTTTCCTACAGGCGAATCCATCGGTAATAAAGCGACTGTCTGAGTCACTTAATTACCGACAACCTTGCCCGTCAGAAACTATCACTTAAATAAATAAAAAACGCTCGTCAGAACCTCATTTCCCTCTTTCCATCTCTTCTCTTCTTTCGATCTCCTCCCTCACCATTTTCTCTCTTCTCCCCCACTCTCCTACTCTTGCGCCACCACCACCAGCCTCGTCGCCGCCCCATTCCCTGTCACCTCCTCTGCCAGACTCGCCCTCTCTCCGTCTCCACCCCATTGTCTTGATCTCTGTCTCTTTCCGGCACCCATATTCGCCACCGCACCAGACCACCGCGCACCACCGTCTCCATGCCGTTGTCTCTCTCTCTCTCTCTCTCTCTCTCTCTTTTCCAAATCAGTAGCTTTTTTGTTTTATTTATAAATGTTTATTTATAAATGTTTTTGTTTTATTTATTTGTTTTCCAAATCAGTAGCTATTTTATTTTATTTATTTATAAATGTTTTTGTTTTTAGTGTTTAAGGATGTTAGGGATTTTAGGAATATGATTGTATGTTTTTATTATTTACAAATGTTAGGAATATGATTTTATATTGTTAGGAATGTAAAATTGCTAGGTAGGAATGCAATTTGAGATATTATTGTATTGAAATTGTGTGTTGTTGTTGTTTAATAATTGTTTAGATTTATGTTTTTTTGTTGAAATTGAAATGGCGTAGGAATGAAATTGAAGTTGAAATTGATTGCTATTATATTAGAAATGACTATTTTGATGTTTTGATGTTCTTTGCTAAAGTGTACCTATTAGGACTGAAGATAAAGTCAAGTATTGCTTGTATCATTTCGGGTTTAAGCCTAATTACTAGATTTGGGTTGACCATGAGGAACAAGTTCCAAATTTTGACGTCGGGGCTTCAAGCAGTTTAGGTGTTGGTGTTCCATCTAATGAAAATTTTGGGTCGATGGAAAGCAAGATTTGTGATGCTCTCGGGCTGAATGCGCCATTTGATGAGCCTTAGTATGACAATCATGATGAGCTTCCGAATGAAAAAGCACAAAGATTTTATAATTTGTTAAGAGAAACAAACAAACAGTTGTTTGAAGGCTCGCCACAGTCAAAATTATCGATGTGTGAAACTTTTAGCTCTCAAGTCCATGAGTAATATTTTTAAGTTGGGTTTAGATTATGTGATTGAGTTGATGTTGGAAGCGACACCTATAAAGGATAAATTGACAAAAAGTTATAATGAGGCTAAGGTGTTAGTGTCGAGTTAAGAAGATTGATTGTTGTGTAGATGGGCACATGTTGTATTACGACAATGAATTTGGTAAAAACAATGGTGTGCTACTTGAATGAAAATTTTGTAGAAAGTCGAGGTATCATGTTCGCAAAGCGGGAAAACGTAATTATAAACTCATCCCTGCAAAGTCAATGTTCTATTTGCCAATAGTTCCAAGGTTGGAGAGAATGTTTAATTACATCGACTGAAATTGCGGGGAAATGACATGGCATCATGAGAGCAGGCGTACCTTAGGGCACACTAGGCTACAATTGATTACCAAAAGCTGTGTCCACAAGCCAAGAAGAACCGAGCATCAGAGAAAGTGGTTCGCTTCACTACTGCGTCTCGATCAACTAGGCTCAGCATGCTGCTATAGACTGGTAAAGTGTTTCACAATTCTATGTGGTATTATAGTTAGGGCGATTAGTTAGTGATCCGGGCCCCAATGAGGGCGATCAATCTGATTTGGTTTGCTTGGTCACGTTACTGGCTCGCCGAGGTCGCTTGCTACTTGAGCGAAAGTGGTGGTGAAGTCGAGTTGAATAGTTGTTGGTCATGTTCAGAGCTCCGGCGGGGTGTACCTGCGATGACACTCTGACGCCCAAGTCAGTGGGGTAATATTCGAGCAGAGTAACGTTATGTGTGAAAAGCGTACCTGTCAGCTGAGTTCAGGCCTCTATATATAGTGTCAGGGGCTCTACGGGCGACCGTCGGATTGCGTATGGCTTGATGTGGGCCGTTGATCCTGCGATCTAGGTCAAGACTCTCTTCATTGCTAGTTGGGCCGCTTGCGGTCGGCCCTGTGACAAAGTTGGGCTCCGGCCCAGCCCGAAACAGTTTCCCCCCAGGCCGAAGCCGTCCATAGGAACGGGTTCAGGGCTGAGATCGATTGCCCCCAAATGGGCGACCCTGCCTTTGTGTGGTCGTCTGCGCTGAGGCGACTTGTATTCATGCCCAAGTGACGGATTCTTTCTTGCCTTTTAGTGACGTGGCGTTCTGAGTTTGATGGATGCGACGTTTCACCTTTCGAGGTGACAGCCGTGACCTTTCGCGTTTCCCAATGGGGGCGCGCAATGATGATGGTTCAATTTTCGAGGGGCGTCATTATTGCTGTAAGCGAAGGGTCATGTCGCTTCAATTCTTGGCCTGCTTCCCCTATATATGGGATACCCTTCCTTCATTTCTCATTTCGCTTTCTCGTGTTTCTGCTCTGAGAACGACTTGCATTCTCCGGTGGGCGACCAGGTTTCCGGTGATATTCTGGCGAGGTGTTCTCCGGTGAGTGACTTCTTGTTCCGGCGTGATTCAACTCCAGACCGCCTTCTGCTGGTAATTGCTAGCGCGACCAACCTATCTCCAACTCCAGGTACTTGTTGTCTCATTAACTTCTAGCCTTGATTTTTATTTTTCCTTCTCATTCCATCGTCAGCGAGGAGGGGGCGTCAGACCCGGGGTCGACCTTGTCGCCCCCTTCGGTAGGTCGTCTATAGGTGGTCTGACTTTCTTGCCACCCTTCTTGCAGGATCTGGATCTGGTGCGGACAAAGCAAACCGCCCGCATTCCCAGCAGTCCTCCTGTTCGGCTAGCCGAAATTTGTACTCGTCTCGCTTCGTGCAGAGACATGACCGAAACTCCAACTGGAGCTCATCCGCCCCCTTCTTCTGCCAATTTGTCTGGTGAGAGCACGTCTTCCGACCGGAATATTTCAATGGGTAATCCCGCGCATTCCCATTCTCGAGGATCAGAGGACACTGTTGAACCATCAGAGGCCGCCAATACTCCTGCTCATGTTGCTAGTACCTCAGCTCGCTCGGAGAGGGACTTACGACCAGTTAACGGGGTAGAGGATCCTGACTGGGAAGGCGTGATTGGCGAAGACCGCTCTTGGATTTCTTCGACCGTGCTCAACAACGTACCTTCGATCCTTCGCCCTGGGGATGAGGTACTTCAATATTTTGCGAACATGGTAGGCGATCCCGGTCAATTATGGGCGGTGGAAGGTCCTTCTTCGAACGAGCATGTATGCGAACGTTCTTCGTGACATGCGGGTTCGTCCTCCGTTTACTTCTTTCCAGCGTTCCCTTCTTCGTTATCTTGGAGTAGCACCGTCCCAACTGCACCCCAACTCGTGGGCCTTCATCAAGGTATACGAGCAGCTGATGAGGGTCATGGGGCGTGACTGCTCTCGGTCTCTTTTCTTCAAGATCTTCGAGATGAGCCGGCGGTCGGAACCAGGGAGCAATAGAAACCGGTGGGAGCATTTGAGTATCAAGGGCCAGTCGGACTTCAAACTTTTTAAACCTTACTCTGATTCGTTGAAGCCCTGGAAGCTTTCCTTCATGTGGGTTGTACCCGCTTATGAAGAGTCTCGTAAGATGGTCGGGTCTCTAGACGCTCAGGGGCGGGTGAGCGGCTACAGGTTTCCCATCGCGTGGACGTATGCACACTATCGTCGTCCCCCAGGAACTTATAGAACACGCTGCAAACTTAGCGAGGACGATCTGGAAACCTTGAGGCTGCTCGAGAACATGGCTTCTTGGATGGACGAGGAATTGATAAAGTGCTACCGGCTGATACGGGCACGGGACGATTCTAGTTTCCGTGTCGCTCTTGGTGCGACTGCTACTACTTCTTCTCCTCCTTCTCTCGTTTTTTTTGCTGACAGTTTTTTCTTCTTTTTTCAGGTGAAATGGCGGGCATGGGATATGAGGAACTCATGAGGAAGGCCAGGAAAGGCAGAAAATCTCAATCCGCTCCCTCTACCCCAGTCGAACCACCCCCTCCGATTGTTGATGCTGCCAATGCCGCTAATAAAGCGGGAACTAGCACTACTGCCAACCCCAGCTCTGGGAAGAAGAGGGATCGCTCTCTTCCCGCTATTGATCTCACTGGGGACGACTCCGGGGTCGACCCTCCATCGAAGAGGAGCAAGGCTGCAAAAGAGGCTCAGAGGAGACCGGTTTCTGGCCTTGACTTGGATGACGTCTCTGAGGCATTGACTTGGATGAGGTAACTCCTTAACACTTCATCCTTTGCATCGAACGCCTCCTTAATTTGGGATACTACCAGCAGAGAGTCTGAGTGGAGTTCGACCCTTTGCACTTTGAATTCTCGAGCGAGCATGAGCCCAACAATGCACGCCTCATATTCCGCTTGGTTGTTTGAGGTGGAAAACGAAAATGTCAAAGAGACCTCCACTGTCATTCCTTCTGGGCTTTCTAGGATCACCCCCGCCCTGCTCCCTTTGCTATTGGAGAGCCATCCACATACAATGTCCAGGTCGGTTCAAGACAATCTTCCTGGATCGGGGTCATCTCAGCTATGAAATCTGTCAGGATTTGTGCTTTAGTGGCCGCTCTGGTTTCATACTTGATGCAGAACTCCGAGAGTTCCACCGCCCATTTAATCATTCTTCCAGCTAGGTCAGGTCGATGTAAGATCTGTCAGATGGGCTGGTTTGTTCTGAGGACGATCTGGTGGGCCACGAAATATGATCTCAGCCTACGAAATATATGGGATTCTGTTTTACCTCGTCCTCCCGTACTAGCACGGCTGCTAAAGCTTCATCACTGATGGACAGATACAGATATAATGTCTCTCCGGGTTCTGGTGTTGTCAAGATAGGCGGTTGCAGCAAACCCTCCTTCAGCTGATCTAGAGCTTGATCACACTCGGGCGACCACTCAAACTGAGCCTCCTTTTTAAGCAATTTGAAGAGCGGGAGGGTTTGCTTGCTCAATCTGATTTAGTTTGCTTGCTCACGTTACTGGCTCGTTGAAGTCGCGTGCTACTCGAGTGAAGGTGGTGGTGAAGTCGAGCTGAATAGTTGCTGGTCGTGTTCAGAGCTCCGGCGGGGTGTACCTGCGATGACACTCTGACGCCCAAGTCAGTGGGGTAATATTCGAGTAGAGTAACGTTATGTGTCAAAAAGTGTACCTATCAGCTGAGGTCAGACCTCTATATATAGTGTCAGAGGCTCTGCGGGCGACCGTCGGATCGCGTATGGCTTGATCTGGGCCGTTGATCCTGCGATCTAGGCCAAGCCTCTCTGCTTCGCTAATTGGGCCGCTTGCGGCCGGCCCTGTGACAATGTTGGGCTCCGGCCCAGTCTGAAACAATTAGTATAATCGCTAAGTAATTTTATTCAAGTCATATGTTCGCTTAAGCACACCCTCAAATGCAAAACTAAAATCAACGGTAAGATCTAGAGGACTCTAAACATAACAACATTTTCTTCAGTGGTTACTCTCTCAGTAATGGTGAATGCAACCAAACACGAAGAGAGGAGTTATTCCTATAAACTAAGAACATTAACAAATAGGGCAACCCTTCAGCCATTAGAAGGACCTTATGAATATCACAGCTAAATTATATTAACTAAGGTATCACCGTTTGGTCCATTACTAATGTTATTTTTAAAAAGGGATGTCAATAGTAAAGTTGATGAAGACAAAGGCCATGACCTAACTGGAAACAACTTTAAAATCGGAAAAAAAGGAGAGTGAGAGATATTTAATTATTTTACTTTTATAAAATATTTTTATTTAATATATTAATTATTTTGATAAAATGATCTTTAAAATATTAGTCTTTGAATTATTAGTATTTAAAAAAATAGTATTTGTATTAATTGATTTTTTGGCAACCAATTTACTTGCCAATTGAAAGAAGATTATGGGGGGGTTCTATTAGTTCCCGCAAGAATGAATGGTGCAAGGTGTTACTCGAATATAAAAGTAAGATAAAAATATAAAAACCAATTTAAGTATGCTTATAATAATTGTTTGTGCGAAATGACTAAAATAGGAGTCATAAAAAAAGGGGGTCGGTAGGAATAGTTAGGTTAAAGTGCTCCCGGGGTCCCTTATCTTTATTTAAAGTAACGATTTAGTCCTTTATCTTTTTTTTGTCCCAAATCAGTCCTTTATGTTTTAAATTTTTGACACATAAATCCTTTTCTGTCCCAAATCAGTCCTTTATGTTTCAAATTTTTGACACATAAATCCTTTTTTTTGACACATAAATCAGCACTGTTAACGGAAAAAGATTTATGTGTCAAAAATTTGAAAGATAAAGGACTTATTTGGGACAAAAAAAACATAAAGGACTAATTCGTTACTTTAAATAAAGATAAGGGACCCCGGGAGCACTTTAGCCGAATAGTTATTAAAGAAACAAAAGGGTGGGGGGGGATGATTTTTTAAAGTGGTGAGTTGCATTTTACATATTTTGACACTAAATTAATTTTTTTTCACCAATACGATTATTGAGGAACGAACTTCACGAATTTGAACAGTTATAAGGGGGGATAAATTGATTTTTTAAAGTGGTGAGTTGCATTTTACATATTTTGACACTAAATTAATTTTTTTTCACCAATACGATTATTGAGGAACGAACTTCACGAATTTGAACAGTTATAATTTTTACCAAACGCTAAAGTATCCCAAAACACATTGTTTAACACACTTTATGTATTTTGTTACAAAAATATATATTTTTGGTTGCCAACCGGTTATTTGAACATCTAATTTTTTTACTGAACTCTAAAGTTTCCCAAAATACACCGCTTATGACCTAAGTGGAAACAACATTAAAATCGAAAAAAACGAGGGAGCAGAGAAATAGAGATGCTCACTTATTTTACTTTTATCAAATATTAGTATTTAATATATTAATTAGTTGGATGGAATGATTTTTAAAGTATTAGTCTTTGAGTTTTTAGTATTTAAAATTATAAAATTTGTATTAATTGATTTTTTGTCACCAATTTAGTTGTCAATGAATGTGGTTGCATGAATGCAAAGTTGAAAGAAGATGATGAGAGTTTCTATAATCTATGGTAAATATGGTAGAAGTTCCCGCAGGAGTAAATGTTGCAACTTGAAAATAAAAGTAAGAAAAAAAATATAAACACACATTTAAGTATGCATATAATACTTGTTGGTGTTAAATGACCAAAATAAGGGTCATAAAAGGGAGGGCCAGCGGGAGTACTTAATAAAGAAACAAAAAAAGGTAGGCGTGGTGGGTGGGGGGACAGGGGAGTACTCGCAAAAAATAAACATAAGAATAAACGCAAATATAATAAAAAGAAGTATAATTTTTTTTTTTAAAGTGGCGAGTTGCATTTTACATATTTTGACACGAAATTAATTCCTTTTCACCAAATCGGTTATTGATGAACGAACTTCGCGTATTTGAGCAGTTAAAATTTTTTCCGAACGCTAAAGTACCCAAAACACATTTTTTAGCATCGCAATATGTCACAAAAATATATATTTTTAATTGAGAACCGGTTATCGAAGAATGAACTTCGTGTATTTGAACATCTTAATTATTTTCTAGACTCTAAAGTGCCCCAAAACACACTATTTAGCGTCGCACTTTACATATTTTGTCACAGAATTATTTCTTTTTCACCAAACTGATTATTGAGGAACGAACTTAGCGTATTTGAAAATCAAAAGTTTTTGCTGGACTCTAAAGTACCCCCAAAACACACTGCTTAGCATCGCACAATACATATTTTGTCACAAAATTATTTTTCTTTTCATCAAACCGGTTATTGAGGAACGAACTTCGTGTATTTGAACATTTAATTTTTTTGAACCCTAAAGTACTCCAAAACACACTGCTTAGCTTTGCGCTTTATGTATCTGGAGAAACGAACATATCTAAAATATTTCATGGACTCTAATGTACCCCAAAATACACTAAAAAAAGAAGGTTGCAATTTGGCGCAAAGTACCATTCGAAATAATAATAATATTAATAATAATAATAATAATATCAATATTAACATCGATAAAAAAATTTAAAATGATATACTATTTTTTTACAAACATAATATAATATATTATAAAATGTTTAAAATATTCTATTTAATTATTTTCCATTAAACCCTAATTCAGCTTCGGTCAAATCTTTAAACCTTGAACCGATGCCTCCTCCGGTTCAATGACCGATCCGATTTTGATGACCTGTGTTGCAACCGATGATGGATGCCGTAACTATTCACAACTAATTCAAATAGGCGATTCACAAGTAATTCAAATTGCTAATTTTCTAATGAGTTTTTGAACCTATTATTCAAGAGAACGAAAGAGAATATGCTGATGCTTAGCTATGAATGGATGGATATGTGGATACATGCTGCTTAGGAGTAGGGATGTTCATGGTTCAGTTCAGGGGGAGAACTGGACCGAACCGAACCAATTGAAACAGTTCGGTAAACCGAACCGAACTGCAACAACAGTTCGCCGAACCGAACTAAACTATATTAACAGTTCGGTTTGCAGTTTTTTAGTTCCGAACCGAAGTGTTTAAAAACTGAACTTTTATTAACTCATTTATTCGAATTTTTGGGCCTGAACTGACCCGAACTGTTAACCGAACTATTTGGTGGACAATATTAAGATGGTATCCTTCAAAAATAATTCTCTCACTTCAATTGATCATTACATTCTGTTGCAAAAATAATTCTCTCAATTCAATTGATCACTCCTACTATTACAATGATGAAATGCAAAACAAAAAAGGAAAAAGATGATCAAGATAACTGATCAGCAAATGATAAAAGTTTAAAACCGAGTCAAATTTGAAGTTGTCAAGGCCTCAAGGGGAACTCTCTTGAGTAGCAGTACAAAATTACTGAATCTGCCCAACAAAATGAACACTTCATACTCTCTCCCAGTGCACTCTCTCTGCCCTTGACACTTGCTGAACCAATTCTTATTTTGCTGCATTCATCATTGCTGCATTCCTGAATTATAAGGACAAGAAAGATACAGTCAATATTTACTAGGGGCCTGAGAGAGTATGCATACAGCCATCATTCAAACCAACCATCAGAGTTCATAACTAGATGCAATAAGAGTTCTGTACATATATATTGGAAAGCTACAGAAGTGAACATTTCACTAGAAGTGAACATTTAGCTACGAAAGCTACAGAAGTAAACATTTAGCTACAAGTGAACATTTAGCTACATTGAACATTTAGCTACAAGTGAACATTGAACTAAAAGGGTGAGTGTAATTCTAAATAACCATTTTGTAAATTGTCTCAACAAGCTATAGTGGAGAGATTAGAAAAACAAGCTGAAATAAGCTCAAGAACATGTAAGCTGATTTTATAAGGCTTTCCTAATACAGACTCCAGCTGCAGTAGCAGCAATCAAGTTTGCTGCAGTTCCAATGTTCTTGTTGTCTTCTAAGTCCTCAGTCATCCAAATTAACACCATGATCTTGAGAGGATATTTCTGCAAAACCAAAATTATTTCATCTACAAACGAAAATATTGACCAAATAAATAAAATGTTATAAATTTACCTTGATCAAATCTAAGGTTCTCCTCAGGGTCCTCATCATTAAAGAGATAGTGTGGTTTCCCTTTCAACCAATCTTGCAAGCAAACAAGCCCTTCTAACATTGTGTGCTTTAAGCAACAACGATGGTCGCCGAGCACTCTTCCTCCCGTGCTGCATGCACATTCGGATGCCACTGTTGAGACGGGAATTGCCAACACCTCTCGAGCTATGCTTGCAAGGATGGGGAACTTTACAGAATTGACTTTCCACCAACCCAATATATCAAAACTTACATTTTTATTGTAAGCTTCAGCTTCTTCCTTTAAATACTTCTCAATTTCTGATTGTGGATCAATTCTACTACGCCCAGTTGTTTTTAGATAGAGGTACATCGGATCATCATCATCATCATCATCATCATCATCATCATCATCATCATCATCATCATCATCATCATCATCATCATCATCATCATCATCATCATCATCGGGCTGTGATTCTGGTTGGCTACTAAGCTCTATACCTTGATATTGAGCATACAATGCTTTTTGGGAAGTCATCACTTTTAGCTTCAACTCGGTGGCCTTCGTAGCATCAACACATAGAATACCAATATGATACTCCACAAACGAATACTTCATCCTAGGATCAAGGACGAGAGCAATCCATAGCAAAATATTCATTGAGTCAGGATCTCCCCAATATTTGTCAAACTTGGTTTTCATACTATTTGCCATTTTCTTTATGCTCTGGTTGCTACTCTCTAAATATTTCCGGATCTTTGTCCCAATACCAAAAACCTCTTTCATGTAGAGATTGCTAGTGACATAAGAGGTTCCAGACATACTTTTAGTAGAAACCATAAACATTTCCAAAAAAGGTACCACAGCCCTAGCATGATCCCAATCTTCTTTTACAAGTAGGCCCTTGTTTTTCTTTTCCATATCATGTTTAAATGTCTTGTCTCTCAATTGCAACAAAGAAAAGGCATTTTGATATTTTAGGGCCGACCGTAGCATGTAGAACGTAGAATTCCACCTTGTATCAACATCAAGAATAAGTGCAGTTTTTTCGGTAATCCTCTCTTGCTCTGCACACTCCATGAATTTTTTTTCTCTTGCGGGAGTAACTGTGACATATTTAATAGCATCCCGAAATCTCATAATGGAGTAATCAATCTCTTTTAGTCCCTCCTTGACAATTAAGTTCAAGATATGCGCACAACATCGCATATGGATATAATTTCTCTCTAGGACAAGGTTGTCCCAGGACTCCATCCTATTCTTCAAGTATTTCAAGCCAGCATCATTTGCAGAAGCATTGTCAATGGTTATGGTTAAAACTCGATTTAACTCCCACCCATTCAAAAACTCTTCAATATACCTCGCAATGGCCTCTCCCGAATGCCCTGTAATTTGACAGAAGTTTATAATTTTCTTTTGAAGCCTCCATTCACAATCAACATAATGCGCAGTCAAACTCATGTAAGTGAGATTTTGAGCTGAAGTCCATGTGTCTGTTGTAAGACAAACTCTCCCACAATGTTTTGAGAGAATTGCTTTCAACTTCTCCTTCTCTTCTATGTAAAGATTCCATATATCTCGTCTTACTGTAGATCGTGATGGGATGTCAAAACGGGGTTGCATGAGGTTCAAAAACTTCTGAAATTCTTCATTCTCCACAAAACGAAATGGGAGCTCCGCACTCACAATTGTCTTCGCAAGCTGAAGTCGGCATGCTGCTTGGTCAAATTTCGAGTAACTTTGGCGAAGATGCTACTTGTGCTTCTGTGGCATTTGGAGGGGCTTGCCTTGGTCTTTTGTTTGATCTATTTGGAGGGTACTCCTTGCATCTAGTCAAATGGGTCTTCATTGTTGTTGTCCCGCTCAAATACTTAATTAAGTCTCCGCAATAGTGACATTTGCCATACATTTCATCACCGGGTTGTTTAGTAAAGTGGTTCCACACATCGGACCGAGTTTTACGCTTAGAAGATCTAGGAAGAGGCGGTAATGTAGTTCCCGGGGCAACTGGTTGTGTGAACCTCTTGCTCTTCAACATTTTCCAGCAATGTAAAGTCTAAGATTTCATCGTGCGATGACATGGAGTTTTTCTTAAGATACACAAGGAAATAAATTCAATCAACATATAAGAGAGAGCCAATTGCAACATTATTCCTTAGGTTAGAAAATCAGAAACAAGTGAATCTAAAACAAGTGAATCTAAAACAAGAAAATCACAAATCAAAATTTCACAGATCAGAAAATTGAATCTAAAACCCAGAAAATTGAACTGTTAATTCACATGAGGAAAGCAACAATTTCAGAACTATCAATTTCAGAACTATCAATTTCTCAATTTCTTAGACAACCCAGAAAAAATCATCTAAAACCCAGATCAGGAAAGCAACAAGTGAATCTAAAATCATGTAAAAACCAGAAAAAGAAAACGATACACAACCCAAAAGCAGTGATTAAAGAAAATTACCTCAGTTCGTTCTTCAGTTCGTTGATGGTTCCCAGTTCGTTCTCAATTTCTCAGTTCGTTCTTCAGTTCTTTGGTTCGCACAGTTCGCAGTTCGCACAGTTCAGTTCATTCTTCAGTTCTTTGATAGTTCCCAGTTCGCACACTTCTTTGATGGATTAGGGTTTCGCACTTCGCAGAGATTGAGACTTGAGAGAAGAGAGTGAGAGAGGAATCGTTGTTCAAGTTCGCGTAGAGTGAGAGATGGGTTCGCAGTTCGCACAGAGATGGGTTCGCGGCGTCGTGCAGGATGGGAATCGCAGAGATGGATGATGGGTTCGCGCAGAGAAGAATCGCAGAAGATGTTCGCGTGGAGTGAGAGTGTGAGAGAGGAATCGCAGAGAAGGAGAAGATGTTCGCGTGGAGTGAGAGTGTGAGAGAAGAATCGCAGAAGATGTTCGCGTGGAGTGAGAGTCTGAGATGATGTTCGTGTTCGTGGAGTGAACTGGAGAGGAAAAGCACTTTCACTTAACCCTTAACAGTTTTTAGTTCGCTAACTGAACTGGTCCTAACAGTTCAGTTAGTGAACTGTGTTGAATAAATGTAGTTCGGTTCAGAACTATTAGTAAAAGTTCAGTTTGTAATAGTTCGGTTCGGTTCAGCAGTTCAGCAGTTCAGTTTTCCAGTTAGTTTGAACAGCCCTACTTAGGAGGACATGAAATTATATTGAATTAGAAATCAGGTGGATTCAAATTGCTAATTATAGTGAACTGACTAATATATTTTTCTTTATCTCAACATTATTGTTTTGTTTTTTTGTTTTTTTTTTGTCTTTGACTCTTCTTAAATTTTGAATGTTTGCTAAAAATTCTTGAAGTCTTGCCAAATATCATAAGCTTCCATAGTTCTTTCAAATCTTATAAATTCTTATGATACAAATTCATTAAAATTCGAACTTAAAAATCTTGAAAGTCTTAAGAACTCTAAAAGTCATGAAATTCCTGTAAATTTTTTTAAAATCTAAGACTTTTTTTTGCTAAGACAGTCCTTTAAATTCTCAATCTCAATCCAATACATCCCAAAATTTGATGATCACTATAGATTCTTAAATTTGGTAAAAAAAAATTATAGATTCTTAAATATCCAACTAATATTTTTCAGTCGGTATGTACTAAATAGGTTTATGTATGTGACTTTGTCAAAAAAAAAAACGTTTATGTATATGGCTTCAATATTTTTTTTGTTGGGAATAATTTGAATATTTTTTTTTATTTTAAAATAAAAATTTGAATATGTTTTTATTTTAAAATAAAAATGGGATTATTGGGGTTAGAGAAATAAAATTCGGGATAACATTCCTCTAATATAATGGCATTATTGGGGTTAGAGAAATAAAATTCGGGATAACATTCCTCTAATATAATTTCAAGGGAACTCGAAAAAGAGAGAATCGAAGAACGAAGAAGAAAAAGATGATCTATCGGAAGTGGAGTCTCCTTACAGGCCCGGTGGCTATCCTCGGCGGCGTAGTCGCCACCGTCGCCGTCGCTAACTTCATATTGGTCAAGAACGTAATTTCTCTTCTCTCTCTTCTTTCTGATCCCTTTTGCGCTGTTAATTTACCCCGTCTTAGATTCATGATCTAGGTTTTCAGAAATTTAATCAATTTCATTTCAGGAGTTGTATTGAAGATTTGTTTGTGTAATTTGTGTAGATTTTCACCATTAACTATGTTCATTTAATTCCTTATGATTAAAATGAAAGTCAACGTTCGGGATTCATCCTCCTCCTCCGAAGAATTCAAAACCTGTTATTGAACTTGAGTTTGGGTGTAGAGATTTTTTAGCGTTGTTTATGATTGATCAATTAAGAGCTTGCACGGAGATGATTAATGTTCTAGCCGAAGTATTAATTAACATAGATATATATTTTTTTGAAACGGAAGGAGTAATTTACTCCTTTAGTGTATGGATTATATATTCGGATTTTTGGAAGATTATATAAGAGAATTGTGTTTGATTTGGTTCTTGATTTTATGTTGTTCAAACGTATTATTTTCTTTATTTTATGCCTTAGATGCAGTTTCTGTGTTAGTGTGTATTTTTCTGCTCCAACATATTTTTATGTCACTTTGCGATTTGCAGTAACAGCAAGAATAACATTTAAGCGGTATCCTTCTGCTGGGTAGGGTTGCTTAGATGGATCAACCAAGATATTGGACTTTGTCAAAAATCAAATTCCAAATCAAAATTATTTGCAGAAGTTGATTTTTTTATAACGGTTTATGTCTAGTGCATGTTTGGATTTAGGAAAGGTTCTCTGTTATGATTTCTTTAATTACGAAACTGCTACCTGTTTTCATTCTATTTATTGTTTTCAAAGAGTTTCTTAGAAAACAAAACTGAAAATATTTTCTCAAACCAAACTTAGAGTTTGAGGTTCTACTATTCTGTTGCATTTTATTGGGCATTTGTTTTTTTCACAAGAGTTAAATATTGTTGGGTGGGTGATTGTAATTTACTGATTTTATTGTTCTTTACAGGATCCATTCACTAAACCAGAGCAGGGGAAGTTTGGAAATCAACCTGCAACCAAGTAGTAGAAAATAGGTGACAGTAGTTTGTGTTTTGATGTCATCCAAACCTTGATTCATGAACTCTGTATGCCATTTTGTAAGACATAATCTCTCTAGTTAATAATTCTGAGATGTTGAATGAAGTCTGGACCCTGGAGCATGGACCTTAGTTTATTTAGAATAAACTACAAAAGTTCTAGATAACTGGTTCACATTTCAGAGATAATGTCAAGTACAAATGTGTAATGCGGTTTCAAATCTTCCATTCTATTTTGTTTATTCTTATCAATTTGCTGTTAAAGCTTGCCTTCCACAGTTCTCGCCTTTCTCTACTTAATGACTGTGTTTACTGACTGTCATATCTCATTGAGATGTCTATAGAATCCAAATATGTGCAAGACTGATGTTTGCATTTTGCATGTATGACGAATATAACTTATGCTACACATTTTTTGATCCCGAGCATTTAGGGTGACAGTAATCTGCTACTGGTTCTGCTATGTGCTTTATATACAAGTTGGATATCATTTAACAGAGTAACGCAAAATTACAGGATGATATAAATGTTTTAGTAACGCCTGACATATACATGTTTTATTTGCATATATATGAAACGAATCCGTTTTCAATTTCATAGCCATTTTCTTTTTTTCTTTCTAATTCTTTATAATTAAATCTTCAAGGTATGCTGGAATTTTGGCTGACACATGAAAAGTGCAATTTGCACTGGTCTGTGGAATTTATCAGCAGCTTTTGCATGATTCAGTTCGAGACTCAGGGGCGGAGCTAGAAAAACAAATTGGGGGAGACCAAGTTGCTAAAACGGTAGAAATTTGGGGGGGACCAACTAGAAAAATTGAGTACATAATACAAAAATTGAGTACATAATACACACAATTGCTAAAACAGTAAAATTTTGGGGGGACCATGGCCCCACTAGGTCCGCCCTTGGCTCCGCCCCTGTTAATATGAGCATAAAACAAAATGGGCATGTATTTATTATAAAAAATATGGTGGAAAAGACATGAAATGAATTTATCTAGAGTGCTAAAGTTTTCATATTGTTCTGCAACAAACTGAGTGTGTCCACCACCTCATTTGTCTTCTACAACCTTTGATAATGCTGTACAGTTCCATGTACATAATGGAGCTCAACCTGATGGCTTTGGGTGTAAAATTTCCCCACTACAAACTAATTAAGGCATTGGAAGAAACCCTTGTTTCAAAGAATCTTGAATTTCAAATTATCATTGTTGTAACCAGCTTCAAAGCTATTGACAAGTTATCATGCATTGACTATCATTTCCATTACTATATCATTCCACGAGTCAATTGGTCCAGGTAAACACCAGTGTAGACAATCACTCTGAACTTTAGCATTCTTATCCTTTGCAAATGGCTGGAACTGTCTATAAGGTCCTGGATGTCCATCTGGTCTCAAAAGTGAAAGGATAGTTGTGTCCAAAAGTTTCAAGTTCACCCCATGCTCAGATCCTATAACTGCAGCTACCTTCTCAAACTCTTCAAGTTCAATCCCATGCATGATAGAATCTACAGCTATCATATCTACTTGACCCTCTTTGAAGGGCACAGTTCTATTACAATACCCTCCATTATGCCACTCACCATTCTCAAAGTGGTCTGGTGTGGTAGTTCTAAACAAAACAGTTGCATTATGGCTAGTATCTGTCAAGAACTTAAAAACCAATTGTAATGCTTTACGGTACGCATAGTCGAATCCGAGCTCTGTCAAGTTCTTTCCCGGGCAGTAATGACATCCTGCTACTGTGTTGTTTTCATGGTATATAGCAGATTTGAGATACCATTTTCCACCCCCAATTACAACATAATCAAAATCGTTGAATTGTTTGGACCATTGGTGATCCAGTGTGTCAAGGTGAAGCTGTATATCTGAAGTGGAAACTCCATTCATGTCCTCAAATGTAGCTGCTTTGACAAGGAAAGGTGTCCAGATTACTGAGAGTGTGAAGTTGTGAGAGGGAAATTTCCATATCTTTGATCTATATTCTTTGTCATGGTACACCTCAATAGCTGGTTCCACCTGCAGAGTGAAATCATTGGAATTTGATATAATAACCAATTTGTAGGACCAGATTAATGCGTAACAACAGACAATTCACGATGCCACAAATACATAAACTAGGTACTTGGTCTATGTATCAAAGTCTTTCCATATTCAAGGTAGGTAAATCAAGTTGGGAAAGTGCACTAAACTATTTGAAGACAGTGGACCAACACCAACCATATGATATTAGCACCAGCTGTCTTCTGGAATTGTCAGCTTTATTGACAATGACAAGGATAACCTTTAAAATGACATGCAAATTGCAATGCTTCATGATTGATGGACAATAAACTATATGATTATGTGCAACAAATTACTAGTTTACATCATAAATCACATTGCCTCATTTTTAAACCTTGGAACCTTGACTTTCACTTTATTTAAATATAGACAAAAACCCATGAAAGGTGTTGTCATGCTGAATTTTTTGTCCAGCCAAAGAAAGTGGAGTGAAACACAAGTGCCTTCAAAGCTTGGTAAGAAAAAGAATGTAGTAGGTTTTAAATTGTGGTCCGCGACCATAATTGCGACCCCAACCCCAATGTTAGGGTTTTTGCAACTGCAATATCAGCCGCATTTGTTTTTAATTTTATGTAATATCAATGATCATAACTGCAACTTCATGTGAATAGCACCTATCGCGAGACCTTGTGTTCGCAATGTAACCACAATCGCGCCCACAACATCAATTTAGAACCTAAGTACTAATCAAGAGTGAAATATTTCAAACAAAAGTCCTAACATATCAAATTTGCAAAATAGTTAGCTGACCCAAAAAAAGGACAATACCTGTGAGAGAATGCAGAGTAGGGACTGCACATGGTTACGGGAGATTGAATCACCAATAAAGGCCATTGTTTTATTTCTCATGAGATTAAGAAACTTCTTTGGGTTGAATTTAGGTAACTCACAGTCTCTTGGGTTCCACTTCCAGTAAAGGTACCCTGAATCAGGCCGTCCATTTTTCATACAATTTTGATGAGGTTCAATCACATGGCAGCTCTCATTAGTGTACACTGGACCAGATAAATCTTCCACCCATTCTCCCACAAAAAGATCACATTTTTCTGCAACTAAATATTTGTAACACACATTATCAGTTCCAGTTTAACACCAAGATTTAATGGACAAAAACACCAGTTCCCAAAATCAAGGACCATGATAAAAGCCTTGGTACATTCCAAGACACTAAAAAATCATGGAAAGCTGAAAAATTTAAATACTCCCAAACAACTAAAATTAGTAAATATTAAGCAAAAATTGATCATTTTTAGTCAATTTTGTTTTAATCCATAAACATGTTAGAATTATTTTGCAGCTTTAGGATGTCACCATTATAAAAAGAAAAAAGAAAGTCACTTACTTTCCAGAGAGGTTTGGCTCTGGTTGTTTCCTTGAAATTCAACAGTTTCAGGTGCCTCAAGAGGGAAAGGAAAAACAGGGGACTCTGCTTTAACAGGGGACTCCTGTTTTTGCTCTGTATAAGGAGAAGGTGTTTCTGACTGTGACTGTGATTGTGTCTCCACTAATGATGAGAAGCTGGAGATTGAATCCCACAAGAGAAGGCGAACAGCAAGACCCACCAAGAAAAATGATGCTGCGAACTTAACACAGAGATGGTTGTGATTTTGCAAGGAAAATGGGCCCAAATCAGACCTTACTCTCTTCACCATCTTTGATTCAGATGCAGAGTCACCAACAACACAACCTTTTTGAGAGGGAACAGAAATAAGTTGGCTACTTTTCCAAAACAAACCAAACGGTGCTATGAAGTAGTTGTAACCATCATCGTAGGGAAATGGGAACTATTAGTAGTTATGACTTGTGTGATAAACCTGTTTTATTCATGCTGTTTGTTGGGACTATTAATTGTTGTGATGTAAGTATGTACCATGTGCATGTGGGAGCCATATGTGGTAAAAAAAAGTATAAGTTTAATAGAAAGAGAAGAATGAGTGTCATTTGGTTTAATTGTCTAACACAATGCTATAGTATTTCATTTTTTATTGCTGTTTTTTTTTACAAACTAATTTTATACCTCGTATCTTAAACTGTATAAAATACAGTCAGGTTTAATGTGTGTGCAATATAGAGGAAAGAGAACAAACTAATAAAAAAATAAAATCATATGCAAATGAGATACGAATATGATATATGTGTGAGTTTTGGGTGTAAAAAAAACATTTATGTTCATTTCTGTTGATTTTTTTGTTCTATTAGTAGCAATATTTTAAAACTCGGAATGGTGATGAACCCGTTGACGATAAGAGTATTTTATCATTTTCCGTATCGATGAGTCAATAGTTGAATTATATGAACTAGTATTATAAGTAAATATAAAAATAATTTCACTTATACACCTAACTTTTTGTTGTGGTTTTTCTTGTATGTTTGGTTTTGCGACGATGAGAATTGATTTTGATAAAATTGATTTTAGTTAAAAGTGAGTTGAACGTGACATGATTTTTGTTAGGATACCTTTACTAAAAAAGTGATTTTTATCGATCAATGGTGTTTACCAAAAATGGGCCTCAACTTAAAATTACGTTAAAAACTTACAATTTGATAAAATAGACAACAAAATACTAAATAAGAATATAAAATATCTACATTATAATTATAATTAGAGAATATAATTTAAATTGCAATGAAGAGCAATTATGGAAGAATCAAATTTAGTGAGAGGCAGTTGACAAAAGATTGGCATATCCCGACTCCTGAGGTATGTTTGATACAGTTGTCAAATAATAGAGACCCAAAACCCCACCCTACCACCCCACCTCGCCGTTGCCTCGCCCCACCTCACCGTCGCCTCGCCCCACCTCACCGTCGCCTTGCCTCGGCTCACCTCGCCGTAGCGTCGTCGTTCTTCCACGTTCCACCGTAGCTCCTATTCAATTGGTGATTCACCCATATCTTCAGCTGCCAGCTTCATGGAGGAAACTCCTTACCCTCCGCAAAACAAGTTAGGGCCCACACCTTCCACCAAACTTGGACTTCAAGTATCCAAAGAAAGCCCAGCCATAGCTAGCTTAGCGCAAGACCTCCCTTCAATCCCAAACAGGCCAACTTTCAAAGAGGCTCTTGTTAAGCCCAAGAAACAAAGAAAACTTTTACTAGTTGGAGAGAAAAGGAAACCGAAGTTAGGGAAATTGCAGAAAGCCACTCGTGAGCTGACAGAAGTTTCTTTGCGCTCAGCCCCGGAGAACCATGTGGCCCAACCATCAAAGGACAATAGTATTCACCCTTCTTCTTTGTTTTCTGCAGGTACGGTTTTATGTGGAGGGTCAATTTCTAGCGGTGACATCGCTCAATGCAATAATAGATTTTGGGTCCTTCAGAGCAAGTCTGTGGCAAGGAAAGTCTGGGAGAATGCTAAGAGCCTAGGGGTGGAAGGGAAGTTGCATGATGATAAGTATATTGATTTGACTGAAGCTGGCGAAAGAAGAGATGAAGCAGAGTGTAGTAAGAGGGCGAATAATAACAGGACCACATGAATTTGCTATCTTTAAATATGCGTGGGTGGGGCCGATCGAGGTAAACGTCGTATGTTGGCTTCTTTAATTAATTCCAGGTCGTTTGATTTTGTTTGTATTCAGGAAACGAAGAGGGAGAAAATGGTAGAGGGCGAGATTGGGACTCTATGGGGTAATCGTTCTTTTCAGTGGATTCATCAACCTTCTCGGGGTTCATCGGGTGGTATTTTATGTTCTTGGCTAGAGGGTGCGTGCACGGTGATGTCGCATTTTTCCGGGGTTGGATTTCTTGGCATTAGCACGGTTACTCGAGATAAAGTTGTTCATGTGGTCAATGTATATGCTCCTTGTTCTACAGTAGCAAAAAGAAGAGTTTGGGCTGAATTGTTAGCTGCTAAACAGAGCCTAGGTGATGGAGAGTGGTGTATAGTAAGTGACTTTAATGCTGTATCTTGCACTTCTGAGAGAAAGGGCAGAAACAGAAGTTCTTCAGATGTAGAGATGGACGATTTCAATAGTTTCATCGTGGACATGGATTTAGTTGATGTGCCGGTGTCAGGAAAAAAGTTCTCTTGGTTTTGTCCAGATGGTGTGTCCATGAGTAGACTAGACGGGTTTTTGCTCTCAGAGGGGCTTATATCGGATTGGGGGATCACGGGTCAATGGATTAGTAATGGGGACATTTCAGATCATTCGCCTATTTGGCTTCTTAGAGCATCGAAAGATTGGGGTCCAAAGCCATTTCGCTTATTTAATGCATGGTTGGAACATGACGACTTCTTGCCCTTTGTTCAAAAGTGTTAGAGTGATCTTAGCGTCTCGGGACACAAGGCTTTTGTCATAAAGGAAAAACTGAAACTTCTCAAGGGAAGTCTAAGAGGGTGGAATAAAGAGGTGTTCGGAAAGGTAGACTTGAATATTGATAACTTAGTTCGGGATTTGAATTCCTTAGATGATATTCTTTGTGAAGGGTGGGATAGTGCCATTGTGGTGAATAGGAAAGAAGTCTCTGCCGCTTTTTGGAAAGAAATTCACGTGAAAGAGTGTTTGTTGGCCCAAAAATCAAGAGCTAGGTGGATCAAGGAAGGAGATATGAATTCGAAATACTTCCACTCTCTTTTGCGGTATAGAAGAAGAAGATGCAACGTCGTAACTCAAAGGGAGAACGGGGATTTAGTGGAAGATGTAGATGAAGTGAAGTTGTATGTTAAGCAACATTTTGAGAAGTGTTTTGTCGAGCCAAACTATAATCGCCCAACTCTAGGAGGTCTTCATTTCAGCCAACTATCGGCGTCCGAGTCGGAATCTTTAATTCAACCTTTCTCAGAGGAAGAAATAAGGATGAGTGTGTGGGATTGTGATGGTGACAAGAGCCCGGGTCCGGATGGGTTTAACTTCAATTTCATAAAGCTTTGTTGGAGTTTGTTGAAGGATGATGTGGTGGGCTTTTTTAATGAATTTTTCGTGAATGCTTTTCTTCCTAAGGCAATTTCGGCCTCTTTTATTGCATTGGTTCCTAAGAATGACAATCCCCAAGTTTCGGGTGAATTTAGGCCTATTTGTTTGATTGGGTGTTTATACAAAATTTTTGGCAAAGTGTTGGCAAATCGTCTCAAGAAAGTGATGCCTAGTATAATTTCCAACCATCAATCAACTTTCATTGGGGGGATACAAATCCTAGATGGGGTGGCGATTGTCAATGAAGTGGTGGATTATGCTAAGCGGGGTAAGGAAGAGTGTTTGTTGTTTAAGGTTGATTTTGAGAAAGCCTGCGATTCTATATCTTGGGGTTTTTTAATTTATATGCTTCAAAGAATGGGATTCCCACGTAGATGGATATCTTGGATAAAATCTTGTGTGTGTACTACCTCTATGTCGGTTCTAGTAAATGGTAGCCCAACGCAAGACTTCAAAGCTCACCGGGGGTTGAGGCAAGGGGATCCGTTGTCGCCATTCCTCTTCCTCATTGTTGCCGAAGGTTTGTCGGGTTTAGTGCGCAAGGCAGCAGACTTTGCTCCTTTCAAGACTTTTACATTAACGATGATGTCCGGTTCTCAATTTTTCAATTCGCGGATGATACCATGTTGTTGGGTAAAGCCACGTGGGACAACCTTTGGAGCATTAAGACCTCGTTGAGAGCCTTTGAGCTTGTGTCCGGTTTGAAGGTAAATTTCCACAAGAGCAAGTTGATTGGTATTAACATTCCAGATGGTTTTTTTGGAAAGAGCTAGCACCTTCCTATTTTGTAGAACGGAATCAATACCGTTCAAGTTCCTGGGCATTCCGATTGGTGCTAATCCGAGGCGGGAAGCTACTTGGAGTACCGTTCTAGGGGGTATTAGAAAGAGATTAGCGATGTGGAAGGGTCGTTTTCTATCCATTGGTGGTCGGGTTACTCTCATCAACTCCGTTTTGAATAGCATCCCTTTATACATGTTCTCCTTTTATAAAGCTCCGAAAGTGGTTATTAAGAAGATGGTTAAAATTCAACGGGACTTTCTTTGGGGAATCAAGGAGGGAGATAATGGAATGTATTGGGTGGCTTGGGATAGAGTTTGCAAGTCAAAAAAAATGGCGGTCTTGGAATCAAAAATCTTGAGTTATTTAATATAGCTCTTTTATCTAAATGAAAGTGGAGGGCATTGACGGATAGTAATGCGAGTTGGAGTCGGTTGTTGAGACATAGATATGGGGAATTCGCTTCTTGCTTCATTCATGACTCGGTTGTAGGCAATTCTCGCCGGAATTTTGGTTCTATTTGGTGGAGAGACTTGGTGACTTTGGATGATAACTTAGAGGAACCGAGAAGGTTCGCTTGGTGCATTAAAAGAGTGCTGGGTGATGGAGCTTTAATAAACTTTTGGAAGGAACAATGGTTAGGTACCGAGCCTTTGCTCAAAGTCTTTCCCTTATTGTTTGATGGAGGTGGGCAGCAACTTGTTACAGTGGCAGATTTCGGGTCTTGGCATGGAGATACTTGGAGTTGGAACAAACCGTGGCAGGTTTTTACGGATTTTGTCGGCGTATCAGAAGGTGAGATATTGGACAGTATTTTGCAATCGGTAACGCCAACGAGAGGGAAGGAAGACGCATGGATATGGCCGCAGGATCAGACTAAGAGTTTCACGGTGAATTCAGCATATCAGCTACTGGTCCGCAGTAACATTTTTTCAACTTCTTCGGTTCAGCAGCGTCTGTTGGGGACGTTGTGGACATCACTTCTGAATAGGAGGCTAGCTGCTCGTTGTGTAGTAACTTTCACGAGACCGCCAGCCACTTGTTCCTCAGCTGCAGCTTTGCTCGTTCCGTATGGTAGCTTGTTGGCAATTGGCTCGGAGTTGATTTCGACATGTCCTTGGATATTGTTGACTTCTTCCTTAGTTGTGGTCGCTTATGCAAAGAGAAGAAGGCGAAGCGTACGAAACACATGTTCTGGTTAACAACATGTTGGAGTGTGTGGATTGCAAGGAATGGTGCTATTTTTAACAACGAGGAACCAAATGCCGAATCCGTGGTAAACCGCATCAAATGCTTAACTTGGAGTTGGTGTGTTTATAGATTGAAGTTATGCTCCTCTATTTCAATTTCAATGTGGTGGTCTAATCCACTTCAATGCTTAGAAGGGGGAGAAATGGTGGGTTGACATTCACATTGTTAGCAACCTTATTCCGTTTTGAGGTACTCTTTTTCCCTGCCTGAGTCTTTTTCCCACTGGGTTTTGGCTCAGGGAGGTTTTGAGGAGGCCCTCCCCCCTTTCATTACTGTATATGGGATTGGTGCACCCCTAGCACCCCATCAATACAATTCTTGCTTATCTAAAAAAAAAATTTAGTGAGAGGCAATTATGGAAGATTTAAATTGGAATATAGTTTAAATATGTGTGATATAATTTAAATTACAATTATAGAACATAATTTAAGATAAATAAAAAAGACAAAATAATTCAAGTAGTAACAAAAATAAATATAGTGAAAGACAATTATAGAACACGTAAATATATAGCCATTATTTCTGAGACAAAAATAAAAGTAGCTTGATGTTTTAGGCTATCAATAGAGGTTTTGTTTGGATGAAACATGCTTCATAACTTTGGTTGAGTAACATCAAAGGTAGGTTTATTCGTTTTGAAAGAAATTACCAACTTTATTCAAAGATATGAACTTGTTACCTTTTTTAGGCTTTTCACAGTTTTGTGTTCTATTACATTATTTGGTCTCGTGTACTTTTGCTTTTCCAGACACAGATTTTTCCTAGTGCTCCTATATGTATTGCTCAATTAGTTTAGTTTACAAAATTTGTAAATTTTGTTTTTGGCACTATAAAAAAAATTAGGCACTTTCAAAAAAAGAGAATTAGACACATGATCAGTTTCCGGTTCAACCAGTTTACTTAGATTTTTAGAATTTGTTATGGATTGGGCCTCAATGGCCAATCCACCAAAAAGACCCAATAGCAAAGGACCCAATTCATCCAACGGTGGAGATTGCAGACCTAGATTCAATGACCCTCCTCCACTCCAGATACCTATAAATAAGCATTGATTGCTCACATTAATGGTACACACACTTCTCCTATACTCTTACTTGTAATTGACTCACTCATTTGAGCGTCGGAGTGTCATTGCAGGTACCACCCCACCTCGGATCGGAGCTCCAACTCGGAACGGACCAAGGACTTAAGTACCAACTATCTCGGACCGGGCTACTTATCCAAGACCGGATACCTAGCCGGAGATACGGTACCGAACATTAATATCAATATAATTTACAGTTTGGGCGGAAAGAAACTTATAAACAAAATTGATCCTAAACAAGGAATTGATCCTATAACTAGTGAGTGAGGACGGAGGATTCATTGACTTCGTTTAATATCTTTTTTAAACAGATCCAATCATTTAATTTAAAGTTGCAAAAAAATAACGAGATTACATATGATGTTGTGCACCTTTTGAAATAGCTCACCAAGACAATGAAGAGTCTCCTACACGAGTTGGTGTTATCTCTTCGGAAGATGTCAATTCTACCGGGAGTATGAGGGAAGTTGAAAGAATATGAGGGAGGTTCTATTATAAATGTGGCTGAACTTCCTGCGAGAGTAAATGTTGCAACGCGGCACTCAAATATAAAAGAAAGGTAAAAATATAAATACCAATTATTATTGTTATCCATAGATAAAGTATCTATTGCATATTATATATTGCAAGCCAAATAAGCAACTCTTCAATGAGATTACGCAGAACTCAAGTAGCTATATTTTAGTTAATTTGAGCCTATAGTATATTATCACTTTTCTCTTTTCATTAGTATGAATAATTAACTATATTCAAGGCGCATGTTCGATTAAGCAACTCAAATGCAAAACTTAAATCAGTAGCAAGATCTCGAAGACTATAAACATAACAACTTTCTCTTCGTTAATTTCTATCATAGTAGATATTTTAGTTTTAGAATAAAATGGTTCTAAAAAACATAAGTAGAAGAAGTATAAAAATTAATTAATTTTCTAAAGGCTCAGAAAAATATGGTTCTAAAAAATATAATGAGAAGAAGTATAAAAACAAATTGATTTTGTAAATACTATTTACAATCAAATACTAAAATGTGAGACTAAAATAAAAACATAAACACAACTTTAAGTATGCTTCTAATACATGTTGGTGCGAAATGACCAAAATAAGAGTCATAAAAATGAGAGGTCAGTAAGAGTATTCTTGAAACAAACAAAAAAGGGGGTCGGGGAAACTACTCGCAAAAAATAAACATACGGAGAAATGCAAATATAAGAAAAAGAAGTATAAAAATAAATTGATTTTTTAAAGTACCCCAAAACACATTGCTTAACATCACACTTTACGTATTTTGTCACAATTTTCTATTACAAACCGGTTATTGAGAAACGAATTTTGCGTATTTAAACATCTGAAATTTGTTCTAGACTACCCAAAACACACTGCTTAGCATCGCACTTTACATATTTTGTCACGAATTTTTTTCCTTTTCATCAAACCAGTTATAGAGTAATGAACTTCGCACATTTAAAGAGTTAAACTTTTTTTGGGACTCTACAATATCCCAAAATACACTGCTTAGCGTAAGATTCTACGTATTTTGTCACAAACTTTTTTTTTTCGACAAACCATTTATTAAGGAACGAACTTAGCGTATTGAAATATGTACAATTTTTTTCGGACTCTAATGTACTCTTTAAAATATGAAACAGAAAAAAGAAAAAAATACAGCTGAAGTTTAGTGCCAATCACCAATTGCAGATCGTACTCACATATATGATAGAGATAGGTCAACTGTACAAATTTTCACATAAATAAAATATGTAATAATAGTGTTGTCTTATTGTTATTCAAGTTGACCTAGAAATGATATCAACAAGTGCCTATTTCTTAAGAAAATACATTCTGTGGGTATTTTTTTTATTCTGTTGTAATATTTTACCTTTATAATTCAGCTTCAAGGAATCTTCTGGAATTATTTAAAGTCCGTAGCATTATTTAATAAGCTTCGCCCAAGTCTAATTTATTTAGTGCATAAAGTATATAGTTTGTCAACATAATACTTAATACATATCAGATAATATTCAATCAAAATGTTAGTTGTTCAGTTTTTTCTATTGAATTATTTAAACGAAGGAATAACCAATTTCATATTAATTTGATCCTTACCAAGAATTTATAATATAGTGAATATACATTCGCGAATAACCAATTTATTTTTTTGGCAAATTCTTCAAGGTTTTCTCGGGACAAAGTTAAAGAAAAACCGAAAATTGCTATGTTAAAAAGAAGAAGACGGATCATCTACTGCGCGTAGAATGATTCTGCGCGCGGGGAACCGTTAGGTCTAAAGAGAGTTTTTCTCTCTAAATCCAATAGTGTCTGTTGGCGCAGAACCATTCTGCCGTAGCAGAGGATCCGAATCCTAAAATGAGTGTCTAAAATAAGTAAATTTCAAAGGTTGAAGTTTTGGGTAGGTAAGAGTTTGGTAAGATGTAATTGACATTAATGACCCCTCTTAGTTGAGTCATTTTGTGGGGACCAAATGTTCTTGCCTTATCTTTTCTAAATTGAGGGAATGATAGAGCTCTCTTACCCTTTCCCAAGGGTCCTATATCCATCCCACTCCATATTTGCATTTAGTTTCTTCTGCTATGCTGTGCATAAACCAAAGGTGATGAACCATTTAAAGCTCATACATCACTTTTGCCTTTAATTCTTTATTTTTTAATTAAAAATGCAAAAGAAAATAGGCAGGCATCTGATCCCATGCTTTTGTACATAGATTTCTAATTACCCATTTATTGATTGTGTTCTTCACAATGTTTTTAAAACCGGACCGGAGATCGAACCGGTGAGACCTCCGGTTCATGGTTCAATCGGTTCAACCGGTTCAACCATGGTTGAACCGGATGAGTAATTTATTAAATAAAAAATAAAAAATATTAAATTTTAGAGAAAAAAGCAAATTAAAAAATAAAAAAAAGTGTTTCGGGCGGTTCAACCCCGGTCCGGTTCCGGTTCAAAGCGGTTGAACCGCGGTTCAACCCCGGTTCTTCCGGTTCTTCCCCGGTTCAATCCGGTTCTGGGCGGTTCAATGGGACTGCGGTTCAAATGGGGTTGAACCAACCGGCCGGGGGTCCGGTTCCCGGTTCGGTTGAACCGGCCGGTCCGGTCCGGTTTTTAAAACACTGGTTCTTCAATCCATGTCTCGTTTAATTAACTAAGATTTTTGGACTTTTTTCTTTGGACTCCCATTCCTTCTTTGCCAACAAATAAGAATTCGTAAAGAAGTCAACTTCCTTACTTATCGAGAAAAAAAAGTATATATAGTTTATTTTAGTCATTTTTAAGTTTGTTGATGTGATAGAAAACCTAGCTACCATTGTTTTTGACCATCTCATTCTCTATGTTTCAATTGTACATTACATTCTTAGCAAGAGAAATAGTTTATGACATATTCATAAACTGTTTTTAGCTTATGTTGATATATTTTTAAGAATAATTAATGAAAATACCTTATAACTTATATGAAAATTATTTGACTGTATTTCCTCATTATCTATAGAAATAACTTATACATAAACATGATTGCTTAACTTATAAGTTGTTAATCTTAGCATGCCCATATTATGCTTTTTTTGAATTTGGTATGATTAGTATAATACTGTATTGGGGATGTCCCATCCATACCGAACAACGACAATAAGTTATAAAATTTTGTAAAATTAATTTGAATAAACTTGATTTTATAAAATTAAGTTTTAAATGAATTGATTAATATGTTTAGATTTTTAAAAGTAAGTTTGATATAAAACTTATTGTATATTTTTCAACCCAACACAGTTTATTTTTTTATCACTTCTTAGACAAAATAAATTCTAATAGAACGTAATAAAAAATAACTTTTCAATTCCACCTTTCTAAACATGCACTTGATTGGACTCAATGAGTGATAATGCAAAGCTTGAGAACTTAGAGAGAGAAGATATGGAGATTACTCATGTAGTACATGTTTGTTTCCATAAGGATATGATTCATGAGTAAAGCAGAAGCAAGCTAGGGCAACACACAGACAGACATATAGCATAGAGAAGCTTTGTCTTGGTGCTTTTGTATTCTACCTCATTCCCCAATCATTGGTGTGCTAAATTGGTTTTCTTTGAAATTTGCACTCTCCACCACCACTCAACTCCTGGCCCCACGAATTCCCACTTATATTATGCCTTTTTTAATATTGCAAGAAGAATTTTTTTTGAATAGTATTAGCTTATAGGACCACAAGCATCAAATGTCTCACAATAATTATAACATCCAAGTTCAATCTAGCTAGCATGGATATGGATTGTTGGTTGAAGGGAAATAAATCTCACACATAATTTGATAGTCATGTGATCTGTCCAGCAAAGCTGATCTGGGATCTGCATTCAAGCACAACAAGGGTGTACCCGCAAGCACTTCGATGCCAAAATCAGCAAGAGAGTGTGAGGTAATAATAAAGAAAAACGTACCTTATGTAAGAGTGAGGTCACTTATTTATAGGTGATTGGTGGTGATTGTCACATGGGTCCACTGGGAGCGTGACTGAGGGCACACGTAGTGCTGACGTGGAAGAGGCCATGAGGCCGTCATGGCCTAGCCAAGGTGAATTTTTGACCATATGATCTGTAGAGGCCAATCTTAATCGTTGGATCTAATAATGCGCGGGGTAGCTAGCTATAGACAGCTTAGTAGGCTTCTTAGCGTGAGTTCCACTTCAGATTAGGCTTAGCCCAGTCCAGAAGACCAGAACACATGCAAACAAATGTTACAGCTTACAAATCATGTTCATTTATTTATTTTATTTTTGTATGATGTCATGTTTATTTTTAATAGTGGTGAAAATATAGTTGCAAATTGCAAATGCTTTGGGTGGTTCATATCATATAGCATAGAGAAGCTCTGTCTTGGTGCTTTTTTTGACAACTGCCACCCCCCTCTCCCTTATTTTCCACTCCTTTGACTTTGCTGTGCAACATATAAAAGAAATTTCAAGTAATATTGCATACATCTCAAAAAATTTCCAGTGATCTGATACAAAATAATGCTTCCAAATCTGCATAAGGATGTAATAAAAGTTTCCTTCTCAAATCTTTACAGAATTCTTATTTCTATACTTAAATCATGCAGCTGCTCTGGGTACTTTCATGCCAAATCCATGCTTTGCTTTCTCCACCCTGTCATATTGTCAAGACAAGAGACTTAACAACCCAAACTGCAGATTCTTATAGATTAATATATTACATTACATAATGAGACAAATTTAAATTATGCAATAAGTCAACTTCCAAGATCATGTTCATCGAAGGGTAAAAATAACAACTGAGATGAATTGAAATTATGTAAAATTTAATAGATGATCGATCATCTGCAAGCACGTACTGGTACTAGATTACAAGTACATGACAGGTTGATCATTATATGATTAACCATTATAAATTAACCATCATAAATGTATCAAGAATTTAAAATCATAACTTAAATGAATAGAATGTCAGAATCATCAAAAATCTGGCACTTACGTTGGTGCTAGTTTGCCAAGGCTATCTAGCTCTTCACCTGTATCTTCATCAAGGACTCTCCCAGAAATTTCAAGGATATAAGATCTATCGCTAGCATTAGGAAGTCCTCTGCGAGAAAGCAATTCTAAATCTCTTTGGTGAAGCTCCCTACCGTTCACAAAAACGCCGGTATTTCCACCAGCGCATTTATCGGACATGGGATAATTGAACTCTTCTATGAATGGCTGCAAGAGAAATCAACATATCATTTATATTTATCAGACCATAATTATATGACCATTTTGAAGTCTGCTAGAGTCAAACAACTTACCGGAATTATTCCCAGACATGGACCACCCATTATACCCCAAAATCCGGCCCGAGAATCATACCTAATGAAGCAAAAGTACAAATGAAAATCAGTTATGGCTACAACTCATAAGAAATCAGAATAAATTTATAATTATAAAGAATTATAAAGAATACCGACCAGTAATTTCCTGGCTGGATTGGTCCAGCTAGCTTTTCAGCCTTCTTAACGACACGATCTGATAAGGGCCGTCCATTTACAATAACATCGCATTTTTCACGATCTTCTGTTTTATCGGTTTGGGAGGAATCACGGAAGCCTTTCTTGAAAATGTTTGCGAAAAACGACTCACCACCTTTGTTAGATCTTTGATGATCATGTTCTCGGCTCGTATCACCAGAATCCTGTGAGATCCCGGTATTGGAATAATCATGAACATCCATCTCAGTTGCAAGCACTACCTCTTTTAAAGAATTTTGCCTTGAGGTATTTTTTTCTATTTTCACCTTCTCGTGTTCTGAGCGTCCACTTCTGTTGCCTTTCCCAAACCGATTCACCGCATTGTTGTTACCAGAATATTCAAGATACTCTTGAAAAGGTGAGCCAGCAAGTGGAGGAGACACAGAGGCTTTAGCAGGCTGAATAGACTTAACGGCTTCCGCTGGTGCAACTGTAACTTCTGGACTATTTTCATCTTCGGAAGTACTAGGAGACGAAGAATGGAAACTTTGCATCTCTTGCAGCTTGCTAGAGTTCAAGCTTGGGTCTGAAGCTAGCACAGGAGAACCTCTATCTACCGAGTGAAAATCATAACCGGAATAATCATCAGACGAGAAGTTAACACCGTTTGTGTTCATATGACCGTGTGAACGTGACACCTGGCTACTCACAACCTCAATAGAGGTTTCATCAATCTTTGTGGTAGTTTCTTTCATTTCTGGATGCGGAGAAATAACTAGTTTCTTATTTATGAGAGCAAAATATATTTCAGAAGAACAAGCTCCACATTGAACTTTCTGTTTCTGCTTATGATTTTTCACTTTAATCAGTGCTTTTTTAGGAAGTTGCAATATCTCAAAGCAATTATAACATGTGATGAAAGGAGAACCACCAGCTATAGGATAACAACGCTGGTTACCACTAGCAGGCATTACTTTTCGAGGACGGTTTTGGACAAACCCACCCATCTCAGAACTGAAGTCATTAGGCCATCTTTGTTTTTCATGAGAAGTCACAGTCACAGCAGGAATAGCAGTTCTAGAATTATGAATATGTTGACCTACTGACCCAGGGATCTCGTGACGGTATAACATAGGATCATTTGGGGTATGAGGGAATCTTCTGTTAGCGAAATCAGCAGGTGGCGGTGGCACTGAACCTCGTCTTTTGTTGTTATGACAATGAAAACAGGAGCAAGAAGGCAAGTGAGGCATAGAATTATGAGCATATGGTTCATACGAATCTGGAACGGTATCAGTGTAGCGTCCGGGAAAGTAGGGATGCATCGGTTGTTGAGGGAACTGGTGAGGTAACATATGTGGACCTCTCATCATTTGGGATGCAAAAGGATCCCCATATCCAGGAACATAGTTTGGGTTATGCATTGAAGGGTGAAAGTTAAGCATGGCCATTTCATGACTACTTGTATAACCATATGGATCATGATGATAATTGAAAGAAGGAGGACCTGGCACATGTTTATTAGGTCCGAAGAATTGCCTTGAAGTCCCGTTCAACCCAGAAGGCGCATCTGGAAACCGAGTATCAGGACCACCACCGTAAGGATCTGGAGGAACCATCTTCCCTTCAGGATGACCCTTTTCTTTAGGGTTATTAACCAATCCAGAAGACTGGTTAAGCTGTTTTGATAACTCATCGAGCTTCCTCAGAAGCTCGGCTCTATCTTGCTCAAGGTGTTGAACTCTTTTCGCACCATCCATGTCGTTATGATCCCTCCATTGTTCTCCATAATTATAAGAAAAACTTGAGTTTCCATTTGAAGTTCCCTCATCAGGATAATTCAAAGCGGAAACTCTCAAACCTTCCATATCAGGCGATGGCTTTTTCTTCCAAAACCCCTCCATCTCATCTCTCTCCTCATTTGGCCAATTAGACATTCTCCTTTGCAATTTGGACTCTCCAACTTGAGATTTAGGTTCCTGTTTCTCTCTTAATGCTTTACCCCATTCATCTTTGTTTTTATTAACATCAAAACTATTCTCCAAAACCCCTTTCCCACCAACATCCCCGGAATGATTCGAAATCCTAACATGTTCCTTATTTGGTTTCTTTGAATCCCTTTGATCCCCCCTTGAGAAGCCAACATTAGACTTAACATCAATATCTGAATCATCATCACTCAAAAATACTGCCCCTTTCCTCAAGAAATTTCCTGATTTAGCAGAAATTCCTCTACTCTCTCCCTCATCAGATGTCTCCCACAAACTGCCACTTCCATTATCATTAACCTTTGCTGCAAAAACAAGAGTAAATAAAAAACCACAAAAAGAAATCAAAATCTCCAACCCCTTTCCATGCCTTTGACCTTCTATTATAAAACACCCTAATTCATTGATTCATTAACTACCAACTACCAAATAACAAAAGTGAACAAAATCAAATGGCAGATCTTGATCCATATTCTTGCCTCATAAAACAGACTAAAAAATGAGCAAGCAAATACACAAAAAACTACATCTTTAGCTAAATTTAAGAAGGATAGGAGGATTATAAAGAAAAGGGTACCTCGAAGAACAGCACCACAACCACCGCATTGATAAACAGAATAATCAGGAAGCTCAGGAAGAAGATTTTGACACTTGGGACACCGCACCAAACGCAGCTTAGCTGAGTCCTCCATTGCTGAATTAGAGGATAATACACAACAAGAAGAACACAGAGAAATAGCTTTTAACCAAGTAAAATCCTCATAAACCCAGATATTATTATTGTTGAAAGTGAAGAACTTTCAAGTACACAAGAAAAGAGAAGTCCAAAAGCTAATGTCTGGCCTGGCTTGTTGGAAACAGTAACAACGTTAGAAATAGAAAGACTTTTTCTTTTTCTTTTGGTGTTGATTTTTTTGGGTTTGTTTGGTTTTTTCTTAAAATCCAAACAGCAAAAGACCAAAAAGCATGGGGACAAATTTTCTTCTGGGGAATCCTAGATTTTGCAAAACTAAAACCCTTTAATTCTCTTCTAGAGTAATAGTATTACTGAAAAATCGCAACTTTATGTTCCTGTGCTTTGGATTTCAGAGAGAGAGAGAGAGAGAGTAAAATAAGAACAATGTCCAAGGTTGTACGGAATAGTAGTTGTTGGGCCACAAACAGAAGAAGCACGGAACCGAATAATTGTGTCTTAAACGGAGTAGAAAGACGTCGTTTTGAGGATCTTTTCGGCATTCACTTCGGAAATGGTCTTTGAAACCGAAGCTTCAATACGCGGCAGGAGCGGCAGCAATGACAATTTCATTGTACTTTTATTTATTTGACTTCATTTTTCAAACCGAAGCTTCATTTTTTTTTATAAACGAATTGTATTTGTATTTTTTTATAAACGTGTGTGAAGTGATGAAAACATGATATTAGTGGACATTGTTATGATTAAATGATAAATATATATAGATAAAAACTTATTTACAAAAATATATAACGTCATGTAATTAAATAATTGAACAAGTTGTAATAATTGGTGAGCTGGATTTCTATTTTTTTTATCTTGGTTTTGGACCAAAATTATAATAATTGCAATGTAATATATAGCCTAAATATATCCATTCAAAAAAGCGCAGCATGATATGAGACAACAATTTTTTCTGTGAAGAAATTACCATCTAATATATAAATAATATATCGATGTTGAATGGGTTATTTGGGTATGTTACACAATTTTTTTGATTTGTATACGCTAAGCGCCACCCCAACATTATTTAGAAAAATATTGAGGTGTGTATATTTACAAAAACTTATATCTACCAAAAAATATTTACAAAAACTTGTTTACGTAATGAAAGATCATACCACTGTCTCGTCTTCTCTCCATCTTAATTGTAGTAGTATAGTAAATAAAAATAAATGTAAAAAAAAATGTCACAATTATAAATGTAAGTTTGTGAGCCACCCCACAACAAGGATAGCTTTCCAAATCCAGAAGTCTTGCATTTCATACAAAAATATGGTTAAACAAAAAATAAACTGACATATTTTTGATAATGAAAAGACCAGCATATCCTTAAATGTAGTTGAATTTCAGCAAACTGCAGAAGAACCAACTAATCGTAGTGGATTTTAATCCCAAATCTAGGGTGTCAATAGGCGAGGTGAGTATATTTGCGAGTATTGGCAATAAATACTCGATTAGTTATTTTTTTGCGAGTATTTATTGAAAATAAAGTATTTGCAAATATGTTTTTTTTTGCGAGTATTGGCAATAAATACTCGATTAAAGTTATATTGGCATAAGTATATATTGCCAATAAATACTCAGCAAAAAAATACTCGATTAGTTATTTTTTTGCGATATTGACAATAAATAAGTACTTATGTACGGTAAATACTTTATTGTCAATAAATATTTTTTGGGTAAACCCGGGTATCCATCGCACGGACAGCAGTGACTAATCCCTCGCTCATTATAGGTGCCTCGAGGGGCAGGACAGCTGCCCCAAAGTTTTAACGCTGCTCCTTGCCCAAGGTGGGGATCAAACCCCCGACTCTTGGTTAAGGGAGGTTCAGCCCCAACCACTTATTGCCAATACTCGCAAATAATTATTGAATTACTTTAGCCTATTGACAATAAATACTCGAATAATGTATGTTTTGGCAGATAATGTATATTTGGAAGTATTTATTGAATTACTTAAAAATAATTTTGTATACAAAATTAACTTTTTAATACTATTTCTGTTATTTATACAAGAGAATTAAGCATTTATTTTACTCAATATTTAGACTTATATTAGTTGATAAAAAAGATAAAAGACACTTAAATATTTGTAACCGATGATCAACTAAAACACTATATGCTACTTTAGCGAGTAAGAGTACCCACAATACGAGTACTTCATTATCTGTCACCACCCCATTAACAATGGGTAATACAACCATCCATTCATTTTATCTGCGGGTACCAATTTAATTTCTCACAGCAAGTACCCATGGGTGTGGGTTATTTTGCCACCCCTAGCCACATCCTCATTTATTCTTTTTTTGTTTCTCCTCCTTCCTCTCATTTGTCAATCTATTCCATCACCAATGCCAAATATCTTCACCTTTCATTTTCTCTCTCACCCACACATGCCTTTGACTTTTGGTTTTCAAATTGCACGGTCATTACCTCTTTCACATTCCACACCTCTCTTTTTTCCTTTGATTCTTTTTATGAAACTCTTTTGAAACTTCATTCCCACCTCTTTATTCTTGTATGATTAGGTTAATAAAAGAAGGTCTCAGGAAAGTAGCTCAGTTGGCGAGCTAAGGGACATGAAGGAGTTGCATGAAGGAGGTTCAAGTTTAAACATTGAAAACTAACATTCCTCTACCCCATTAACATTTGCTTATATAAAGAAAAGGTTAATAAAAGAAGATATAAATATCTCTTAAATATATAGCACAACTCAAAAGATATAATTCAATACTATTTTTTAGTTTTTTTAAAAATAATACACATTTTTAGTTTTGATAATAGAAAGTTATATAAATCTATCTACTCTTACATGATTAATTTTTTTTTTTGAGAGGAAACAAAGTCTAATTTACTTTATCCATTTCATACAATTTTCAACATTGAAATGCATCTCCATTTTATGTTATTATTTTCCCATTTGTTTAACCACCAATTATATTGTACTGGACTCAATTATAAGAGAAAAAATAAAACAATACAAAATCAATGAACTCATTTGTTTTAACTTTTTAAATATTTTTCAAAATATACTTTTATGGATAATTGTGAGATATTAAATACACATACACCTAATATTAATAGGGCCGGGTAAACTAAAATTAGTTTGACAGGTGATTGTACTACAATATATATATATATATATATATATATATATATATATATATATATATATATATATATATATATATATATATTGACAAAAGTACTACAATATATCTTAGTTGCTACAAAACGTTTTTAAGACTCATTGAGAATTAAAAAGTTTAAGCTTAATTACAGTTTTGGCCCCCTCCAACTCGCATTTAGAAAGTAATGTTTCTACTTGATTTCTTCACATTGATGAATATTTATAGCTAGTGCTGTGTGAGTGAAAGAGCGGTTGGAAAGGACAGCATTCAATGCCTTCTTCATGGTCCAAAACGATCTCACCATAAACTGTGTTTTTTCCATACTGTTTACTTTGTGTGACGCATGCATGGTTTTCTACCTCACTGCGAGTGTTTCAGAGCATTTAATGTATTTATAGTTGAGCATCATAGCAATCATGTGAAGGGAACTAAATTCAAACGCCCATATTCCAACATTAAATTTTGCTTACGGATAGTGGGTTGAAGAAAGAGAAAGAAGATGAAAGTGATTCCTGTTCGTGAACTGAAACAAATCAAAATTTTCAAGATAAATCACATTTCCAACTAGGTTTACAAAATAAATTATGCTTACAAAACTTGAAAATGAATAATGGTCCAAAATTCAGTCGTCGCACACTTATATTACAACGTCCTTAAGAGAAGATTAAAGAGGGGGAAAAACAAAAATATAGTTCATTTTCAAGGTAAGCTCCAGAGCAGATTAAAGAAGCGAGTCATAGCAATCCCAATCAACGCTGCTGACACCTCAAAATAAAGTTCATCGCAAGCACCATTCAAAAGAGAAGCTTCGGGTAAGATACAACATCTAAGTTGGCTTCCGCATGTTACGCCCAGCCCGAATGACTTCATCCACCAATAGCAATTGGGATGCTATAACTGGCCTGTAGAGCATGGACAGTAGAAGACATTTAACTACATAATAACCAAACAATGTTTTGGTGCAGATATAGGGAAATTTTAAAACACCAGGCACCAGCACATCCTAGCAACATTTAACATAAGCAAGCATAGGTATAATAAATCCTTTACCAAAAAAAAAACTTGATGCAGTACACAGATAACATTTTTTTTTTGTTTTAACTTAATTATAATGACAAGGGCTTGGGCCAACCTGAAATTTCCCAGTGAGTTTTGACCTTCTCAATCCACATCCACCCCACATGTAACAAAATGGGGACAGAGGATAAAAGAGTATTACACTGTTGCATGCTTCACGCGCAGTGTTGTTAAATGGCAGCACCGTGGCTGCCATGACAGAATGGCACGGTGGATTTTTTGCCAACCGCCATAAGCAATTTGAGGTGGCTAGACATGAGGTTCTGGGTCATATAATCATTTAATTATTTTAACTGAGATTTAGATGGTTGGAGGAGAGGTGTCATCATCATGTGAAGTTCCATTGGTTACGTTTATTTCAATTTAGACTTTTGTTGGGTCTATGAAGTGAATATTTTTAATGTATGGGTCGGATATTTTGGGTTGGGAAAAAACTCCATAAACCATCCAACTCATGGCCACCCTTGTTAAGGGCATGGAGCTAGAATTTTCATGATCCTAGTTACAAAACCAAACAAAAAAATGATGAGGGTGGAGATGGAATAAGGGAATTAAATTGATGGTGTCAAATAATCAAGGTTCAGCCATACCCTGAGTTTATGATTTGGCGCTTCACAGAGTAGTTGTCAAAAATACCCTCCATTTGAGGGTCTATAGGTTCACCAGTGTGTTGGCTCAATCCCACAACATTCCCCCTGTCATGCTCTCCCTGAAACAGCATTTAGCAAATATGAACACATCTACAGTCACACCCGGGGCTTGAAGACAAATCTTAAATAAATCTAAACGAGGCATACCGTAAGGGAAATAATCACATCTTGAGTGTCGAGCCCAGAGTTTTCAGCAAGTGTCTTGGGCACCACGAGAAGTGCATCTGCAAAAGCCTCAACACCAAGTTGTGCACGCTGTTTTGAAGTTAAGATCAGTATTGAAATATGCAACTGACAATTAAAGAAAAATTAGAACATGGAAAACATGAGTCGTTCATATTACCCCTTGAACTGTTTTCTTAATTTCGTTCATCAGATGTTGTCTAGCAGCAACTTCAAATGCACCGGCCCCCTGAACATGGAAAATACACCTCATTTTTATCACAATCACCATAAAAAACGTGAGCTCTGCATTGGAGGATATATAAATTAAACAAAGCACTACAGTCAAAAGCACATGATAAGAATCAATTTAGTAAAGAAAACTAGATGAATCACTGTTGTATTGATAACAGTCCACTCAGAATTGAGGGATTTCGGAGATTACAACAGATGAAAATTAAAGGAAAGCAAGTAACATAAGCAAGGCAATTCGAGAAGCCTAGAATCTCCCAATTTACTCCCCAATTTCAATCTGATCTCACGCAACTCCCTTCCTACAATTTATTCTTTCATTTTCTCTTTCCTCACACCACACAGCACGTGGCCATGTCAGCCCAGGCCCTCACTCCCACGCACTAATTCAGAATTAGTTCGTTAGGATCTCAGGGAGTTGATTCCCTGCTTCATGACTCACACTACTTACCATACGCCCCTTCCTTCTCCTCTCATACACCTTACCATATACCAGCACAGTTTCCCCCTAATTAGATACCTGCATCAACTCATGCATGAGAGGAAAGCAATGTGCTCCTTATCACAATAATGCGGGATCAATGTTTCTGGATCAAGTTATTATATGACTCCATTAGTGACTCGCCAAAAATATGCCAAATTCTACATCAATCTTTCCTCTTTTTAATTTTTAAATCATGAGAAATAGTCATATAAATCATTGTACAACATCTAGGTCCAAATTTTCTTATTTAGCCATACAGAGAAAAGAGGACTTCCTATTTGATTCATTATATTCTTAAACGTCTAACTAAGTCATCACCATTCCTAAAAGCAGACCAAGAATTTTGTATCAAGGCTAAACCTTGTAGTCTGCATTTGAAAAACCAGGCAGAACTTAGTTGATCAAGGAAACAAACACAAAATATGGAATCTTGCACATGCATGTAACCACAGCAGAAAAAAATGTAGAATACATTATATAGATATCAAAATGGTTTATTTGTTGACTAACCAAAAAAACTTACCAACACAATAGCTTCATCCTCAACGGTATTCTTTACAGCCCTCAAACCATCACGGACTGCATCTTTAATTTGAGCTATTGTGTGGTCATTAGGACCTGGATCATTTCGAAACATTGAATATTATCTCATCTTAAATCCAACACTTACAATAATATGAAACAAACTTTTGCTGCAAAGATGTACAGCAAGCATCTTGCAAGAAAAGTAACACGGAAGGATCTCCTTGAGAAATTAACTATAGGTGCAAGGAAATGTACCTTTAATCAAGATTGTGCAAGAAAAGGGATTCTTAACGTTTTCCACAAATGTATATTTCTCTTCACCAAGGACATGCTCATATACCAATCCTGCCCAACCAAGACTCTCAGGAGTCAAATCATCTACAGAGTTTACTGCCTCGCCTCCACAGGCCAACACCAACCTTTCCATGTTTCTCCTCTTTGCTCTGCGAAGGGCAATTATCTAAAACACAAGGACAAAAATATCGACAATGAGATACAGGGCAAGAAAAATTGCAAAGCCTACAAGTCCATAACACAATAGCAACATGCAATTGGTGTGCCGGGTGAAAGGTTTAAAATATTTTGAAGGCCATCTTTACAACACTAATTTTTTTGCAATTTGGCAGCTAGTCAGATTTCCGCCACCGATTTTCCCCATGACCGCCATTTAAAAACACTGATGAAGGGCCATTTTTACAACATTAAATTTTTTAAAAAGTTGAACATTATGATAGTTACTTACGCCTTCCCTTGCAAGCATGTCCAGTGATGGGGGATCAATTCCTTTTTGGTTGATGATGACAAAATTGCTATCATTGTCAGAACAAACCTGCACATAAAAGTATGAAGGCATGTAGACGAGAGTAGTTAGATAAATTTACTATTTTTGCAACACAGCATAGAACAAAATGTAAGACTGCAAAATAACATCTAAGAATCAAGAAATCAAGTAATCAACACATACAGGAGCAAGTATTTTTTACCTTTTTCTTTAGCTCAATGATTTTTTTGACTTTTTCATCAACCTGACGCCTTTCAGCTACAACCATAGCCTCTCTCTGTTCCGCATTAGAGTAGAAAAAACCTGAATTTACTTCACTGAAAGGACAAAATTTGGCTTTGTTAGTAAGGGATGTCCAAAACTTCTTTTCTAGCACCTAAACATAATGCAATATTATTTGCTCCGTAAATATTCAACATTCTAACTACAAACCACAATGATAAAATTTAAATGTTATGCGACCCTACACGGCCAGACTAGACAAGACCATGCATTCTATTCGATTCTACACAAGTTTACACCACAATTTTTCAATTGAATTAAGTATACTTTGATAACTCGTAAATTTTTATGAGATAACAGTTTGACAACCTCAGACCATCCAAGAAAATGATGAGTTCAAATGTTCAAACATCTCACTGCAAAACCATATAAAATGGATACAGCATAGATTGAAGTGATGAATGTGCGTTGACAAACAAAAGTTTACGTGGATAAAATAATTGAATTGAATTTATCATCGTATAAAGCCAGTAGGATAAAGTAATAAAGCAAATGTTTTTGCACTAGGTTGACTACACCAGCATAATAGAAAACTAAAAGAAATGGAGTTCTCAAGTAGTGCATATTAAAAACAGTTTGAGAAAGTGTAAACATAAATTCATATCTATGGGAGAGACATTTTAAGTGAAGTTACCCACATTTTCCACCTAGTGTTAGTGCAAGATTGCTTGAGTTTCCTTTCTTATTAATGCAAAATAAACGTAAATTTCATACTGATGAGAACATTTCATGTGAGCATAAGCATTTGCCTGCACAACAATAATGTGTCTGATTGTTGAAGTATGAGATAGAGAAAGAGAAAGTTTATCATTGAGAGAAATAGAATTGTGTTGACTGACTGGAATACAACAGAGTGACCTTATATAGGTTCACTGAGTTACAAGCTGTAACCTGCACTAGCAGGTGACTATGCTAACAGAACCTGCAATAGCAGGTAGTACAAACTAGCAGTATTACAACTGTTACAATTAACAAAAGTTCATCTATTCTAATACTCTTACACCCCCCACAAGATCAAGGAGGGTGTGAGGCTGAAGGAGGAGCAACCACTTGAAGCTTGGACTTAAGAGAAACCTTGAGGAAGATAGTGGCTAAGTGAGAACATCTGCCCATTGGTCAATTCCCAAAACATGAGCCACTCTGAGCTGCTTGGAGAGGACCCTGTCACGAACAAAGAACAGATCCAGCTCCATGTGCTTGGTTCTAGCATGGAGAACTGGATTATGGGCAAGTGCAACTGCACTCTGATTGTCACAAAGCACCTGAGGAGTGATATGAGGAATGCCAAGTTCAGATAGGAGGGATTGGATCCAAATCAGTTCTGCAGAGACAAGGGCTAAGCTTCTGTACTCAGCTTCAGCACTGCTACGGGCTACAACTGTCTGCTTCTTTGACCACCAAGATATTAGGTTAGGACCAAGATAAACTGCAGCACCAGAAGTAGACTTTCTGTCATCCACATCAGCTGCCCAATCTGCATCACACCGGGCATGGATGGATACGGGTTTGGAAGTATCTGCAGGCTGAAGAAGTAATCCATGATGGATTGTGCCCTTGAGATAACGCAGGATCCTTTTAACAACAGCCCAGTGGGATTCAAGTGGACTGGCCATGAACTGGCACACTTTGTTCACAACATAGCTGATTTCTGGCCTTGTAATTGTGGTGTATTGCAGGGCACCAACCACTGATCTGTAGGTAGCAGGATCCTCAAAATAATCACTGCCTTGCTTGGAGAGTTTGAGATTGGTGACCATTGGAGAGGAGATGGGCTTAGCTTCTGTCATGTTAGTTTTTGCTAGGAGATCTCTTATGTGTTTACTCTGAGTGAGCATGAGAGAACCACTGGCAACTTGTTCACAGCATAGCTGATTTCTGGCCTTGTAATTGTGGTGTGTTGCAGGGCACCAACCACTGATCTGTAGGTAGCAGGATCCTCAAAATAATCACTGCCTTGCTTGGAGAGTTTGAGATTGGTGACTATTGGAGAGGAGATGGGCTTAGCTTCTGTCATGTTAGTTTTTGCTAGGAGATCTTTTATGTGTTTACTCTGAGTGAGCATGAGAGAACCACTGGCAACTTGTTTGACTTCAATTCCCAAGAAGTAATCAAGGGTGCCAAGTTGTTTTAGTGAGAAGACAGAATCCAATTGATGAATGAGTTGCTTGATCAGGGCATTGGAAGTGCCAGTGAGGATTATATCATCCACATAGACTAAAAGGTACACAGTGGCAGATTTGCTAGTGAATGTAAACAGAGAAGGATCACACCTGCTGCTTTTGAAGCCAAAGTGCAGTAGAGTGGCTTTCAGTTTGTCAAACCAGGCACGTGGCACCTGTTTCAGGCCATATATAGCTTTGTTCAGCTTGCAAACTAATGACTTGTCTGAAGCTTCAAACCCTTGAGGTTGTTGCATATAGACTTCTTCAATGAGCACACCATGCAGAAATGCATTATTAATATCAATTTGATGCAGATCCCATTTGTTGGTGAGTGCCATAGTAAGGATGATGCGAATGGTGACAGACTTAATTACTGGAGAGAAGGTTTCATTGAAGTCTTGCCCATGTTGATGCAACCCTTTGGCTACAAGTCTGGCCTTATATTTGTTCAATGAGCCATCGGCATTCTCTTTTACCCGAAACACCCACTTACAACCAATGACATTCTTGTTTGGAGGTAGAGGAACTAGAGACCAAGTATTGTTTTTCATAAGAGCTGTGTACTCATCATTCATGGCTGATTGCCAAGCTGGCTGTTGAAGGGCTGATTTCACACTCTTAGGCTCAACATGTGTGAGAAGGAGTGTGGGATGGAGTCTAGGTTTGACAATGCCAGATTTGGAGCATGTTTGCATAGGATGAGTGTTGTGAGGAGGTGATGGTGATGGTGTGGGAGAGGAGGCTGATATGGTTGTGCTGGCGGTAGGTGCAGTAAAGGGGTAGGAATCTGAGAGGTTAGGTGATGGGGAAGGGGAAGGGGTAAATAGCTTGGTTGATGGAAGGTGAGGAGGGGATAAGTGGTGAGCCTGAATTAGGTGGAGTAGGAGTGGTAGGGTTAGTGTTAGATGCAACTGTGGGTATGGAGGCTGATGGGTAGGTGTCCATGGGTGGAAATGAGGTTGGTGGTGGTGTAGCTTCAAATAGCTCTTTGTAAGGAAACTTAGTTTCATTGAATATGATATCTTTGGAGATATAGATGCGACCATTAGGAGATAGACACTTGTAGCCCTTATGAGAGGATGAGTAGCCCAAGAAGACACACTCATGAGAACGAAAGTCAAGTTTGTGAGAGTTATATGGTCTGAGACATGGAAAACAGCTACAACCAAAGGCTCTAAGTGAAGAGAAATTTGGAAGTTGACCATACAAGATTTGAAAGGGAATAGAGCCATTGAGGGAAGTGGTTGGAAGTCTATTAATCAAGTGAACAGCTGTTGCAAAGGCATGGTCCCAGAAATGCAATGGTAGTTTGAATTGAAACATGAGTGTGAGACCAAGTTCAACAATATGTCTATGCTTCCTCTCCACTACACCATTTCGATGGTGAGTGTGAGGGCAGATAAGCCTATGAAGAACACCCAACTTAACTAGATACTTAGAGAAGGGACGGAATTCACCACCCCAATCAGTTTGAATTACTTTGAGTTTAGTGTTGAATTGCAATTCAGCCATAGCTTTGAATTGTTTACAAATGTTTAGTGTTTCTGACTTGTTTTTAAGGAGGTAAAACCATGTGAAACGAGAGTAGGCACAACAAATGTGAGATAGTAATAGTAGCCAGTGGAGGATGCCATAGGAGAGGCCCTCAAAGGTCACTAAAGACTAATTCAAGAGGTGAATTATATACGGTAGTAGATGTATCAGATGGCAATCTGTGAGATTTGCCAGCACAACAAGCATCACAAAACATAGATGAATCTTTATTAGGTGGTGGAATATTACACAGTTGAAATCCATGTTTGAGAGTATTGAAATTGGGATGACCTAGGCGCAAATGCCATATGCTACAGAATTAGGGGATTGGGTCACAAGTGCAGTAGCACTGTGTACAGAGGGAATAACAGTAGATACAGAAGAATCAGAACTACGAAATGGTAAGCTGACTTTGGCTAGTTGCTGCAGAAGATCTTTAAACTCATAAAGGCCATCAGGTCCCGCACGTCCATGCAAAAGCACTTCACGTGTAGCCTGAGATTTGACAAGGCAATCATTAAGATGGAACTCAAAGAACACTAGATTATCTTTAAGGAAACTGTGGACACTTATGAGAATTTTTGTAATATTAGGAACATGCAGCATATTATTTAAATGAAGCGAAAAATTAGGATTAAAAGGAGATGAAAATGAACTAGAACCAGCAGAGAGGACTTTCAAACCTTGGCCATTGCCAACAAAGACCTGGCTAGGAGTGTCAAGTGTGACTTGATGTTGCTGAATGTTGCGACCATCAGAAGTCACATGAAGGGAAGCAGCTGTATCTCCAAAGAAGTTAGGGTTAGGGTTCTGCTGAGTATTTACCATCATAGCAGTGGCTTGTGGTTGTGGTTGCCATGGTGCAGGGGCTTGTGATTGTGGTTGCCAGCCAGGAGCAGTGTTAGGGACAGAGTCGGACTGTGGTCTAACATAAGTGTAAGGATTGTAAGAGTATTGTTGTGGAGGTGCAGCAGGCATTTGAGGTTGTATCTATGATAACAATTGGCAGCAATGTGTCCAAACTTGTTACATACCTAGCATTGAACCTGAGAACGTCCACCATAGCCACGTCCTCGCCCACGGCTACGGCCACGAAAACCATAGCCCTGTGAAGGCTGTTGTTGAGCTTGAGAGGTGGTATCCTGCGCCTGAGGCAGAGAGGAATCATTTGATTGCTGAGGCGAGGCATGCGTGAGAAGAACAGTTGCTGAATCAGTTGCTGTTTGTTTACGATAGCGCTGCAAGCGCACTTCTTGACCTAGCAGTAGAGCTTCAATTTCTTCAACAGTAGCTTCATCATCAAATTTGCTTTCAACAATCGAAATGATAGAATCATATTCCTGAGGTAAGTCATCCAAGATCGCATCAAGGTGATCACGAGCAGAAACAGGATCGCCTACGGCTGCGAGAGAGTCAACGAGAGCTTTGATTTTAGCAAGATACTCCTTCACCGTCTTGGTTTCGAGACGCGTTGTGCGCAGCTCTGTTCGAAGCGAACGAATCTTCGTGCAACCTAGTTTTTGGAAATAGCGTGGATCTTGTCCCATAGCTCGAAATAGCGTGGATCTTGTCCCATAGCTCGAAGGAGTGATGCGAACCAACAACGCGCGCTTGAATCGCAGTAGATAGCGACGTTTGGAGCCAGGAAAGGAACATTTGATCCTGTGCTTCCCAAGCTTGGAACGCAGGATTTTCACGATCAAGCGTCATGTCCTGTTCAGAGAGGAAGCGATGCGGAATGCGAGGCGAGACGGGAAAATGATGAAGACGATGCGCCTTAACTACAGGCTCCACTTGTTGGCGCCAAAGCACGAAGTTCTCATCGTGCATCTTTTCCGTGATCTTGTGACGGAATTCTTTGACATCTGAAGCGATTGCGCTACCAGAGGATTCGGTGTTTCGAACCGTTGAGTGCGTCTGCGAGATACGATCACCGTGTGGTTGATCGTTCTGTGGCGGAGGTGGTGGCGGAGGATCATTGTTAACCAACGCCATGAACGCGAAGCAAAGCGAAGCGAAAAAAAGAAAAGGGAAAGTTTGTTAGGATCGGTTTAGCTCTTGATACCATGTTGAAGTATGAGATAGAGAAAGAGAAAGTTTATCATTGAGAGAAATAGAATTGTGTTGACTGACTGGAATACAACAGAGAGTAAACTTATATAGGTTCAGAGTTACAAGCTGTAACCTGCACTAGCAGGTGACTATGCTAACAGAACCTGCAATAGCAGGTAGTACAAACTAGCAGTATTACAACTGTTACAATTAACAAAAGTTCATCTATTTTAATACTCTTACAATGATGAAAAGAAACAACAAAACCAGAGTGTTTACCAGTTCAAGCAAAGCTAGCTACATGTGGCAAATACCAGAATCACAACATTAATAGTTCATAGTTTTTGGATATTTGTATTTAAATCGAGGAGGATAATTAAACATTTCATGCATTAATTTTGACAACATCCACTGATCTATAGCAGACTTGCTTGAGTCCATTCACCGATGAATTAAGTATGATAGTGTCTTAAACTCAAAAATCATTGCCATTCAACTGTGACACGCATCCAAAACTCAAATTGGAAGATATTGAAATGATTACCTCTTTTCATACTCTAAAGATACATTGCATGTCAAGATATAGCAGTTCTCTGCCCGTCGCTTCATGTCGGGGTGCCGAGAACCATGATCAAGGACAAGACCCTCAACCTAGAGGAAAAAATGGATGAACTGATTGATTGAAAGAGAGTAATTTGGCAAAATGCCCGGGCAAACCCAGCTTATAAAGTCTATATTTTAAAACAAAGTAAGACAAAAGGGAAAATTATAGTTAAATAAGGGTTGCTATTTGTGCTATTGTAGATTGTAGATGATGAACAGTGTCTACTCATAAGCAGAAAAGTGGCTAAAACATACCAAGCGCATGTCAACATCAAACTTGTGTCGCATGTGCATAATCTCCACCATAAACAGGTCGATTGCTTCCTCGGGCTTTCGAATGCATAAAACCTATCATAGCAAAAACATAATTTAATGATCTATTGTAAAAGGTCCAACAAAAACCAAAATCTCCTAATTCAAATGAAAAAATAATCACATAATAAATTTTCATATTGACAAGGATTCAAAATAAACAACGACTCCTCAATATGCACTCACCGCATTAACAATTATATCAGTCAATTGATCAGCAAGTGCCTCATACAACTGCACATGAGAAAGTAATACACAATAAGAATAATGTGCCCAACGAAAAATCATGTTGCCAAGTTATTCATTTTATCCATAATACCAATGTTGATCAAATGTCATCTAAAACAAAGTTAAAATAAAATACGTTTACCTTTGTCCTCAAGGTTGTTCTTGCTACCATCTTAAGAATCTCTTTATCAGGCTCATCACCCATCACAACGGGAGTCTTAAACTTCTCAAGAAATTGCAGAGTTGCTCTTTTTGCAATTTCAAAACCATCAACCAATACACGTGGATGCATACCTAGATTATTCATATATTTCTTAACACATAATGCAAAGAAATGAAGGAAAAGACACATAACAAAAATGTCCACGACTCACATTTAAGGGATGTTTCTCGTCCCTTAACCTATTTCAGGATGGGACAACATTTATCACCTGTCTGGAACACAGCCCATGATAGTTTCAAGGGGATTACTCTCAAATACAAAGTGATTGTGCAACCCTTTTACATTCTTAACTTCTTATGTGCTTTAGCTATGAAGTTTTGTTTCTGTTTTGGAGGATTTCTAATCATCAGCCTAGTTGCACTTTTCATATTCTTGAAGACTCTCACACAGTGGCGGACCCAGGACCCCGGGGTCAGGGGTGTCAAATTTTTTAAGGCCGGTGTCAAATGGGTGCAAAACTTGGTCTACTAGTACAATTTCAAATTTTCAGGGGTGTCAAAATTAAAATTTCAGGAGATTTAGGCTATTTATATAGGGTGTTTAGTGCAAAAAAAAAATTCCAGGGGGTTCAACTGAACCCCCTGGCTTGTAGCCAGGTCCGCCACTTCTCAACACCAGCAAAAATCCTAATTTGGATAAGCATCCAGCTTATGTGATCAACTTAAATAAATATTTAATCCTTAACTTGCAAAAAAAAATCTACTTCTAATAAGTTTATGGGCACTTATGGAGAAGTTGGATAAGAGAGCTTCTAAAAAAGTTGGAATACAAAGTTTGATTTTAACTTATGAAAATCTATTAGCTACTATAATAATCATTATTGCATAATCATTTCAACTTTTATTTAGTGTTTGTTTAAAATTTCATCCAAACTAGCTCAAGCTGTTTCGCCCACATATTAGAGTCTAAAGCTAGAAACACACAATGCAGTGAAATGAATAACTTGATAGCCACTTGGCAATAAAAAATACAAGCAACATGGTGAGCAGGTGATTAACCTTCATCAATGTAACGCTCGGATTGTTTCATAAGTTCCCCTATGAAGAGGACAGTAGAAGTGGTGCCATCTCCACTAATGTCATCTTGTGCCACCGCCGTCCTAGCAATCATAATAGCAGTCGGGTTCTGGATTTGCTGCAGCAACAAACAAAGGAAACGAGATCAATATTCCAGAATTTTTTCAAAAAAAAAAAACAAAATAGAAAATAAAGAGAGTAAAACTAACTAACTAACCATTTCTTTTAAGAGAGTGTTGCCATCTTTGGTGAGTTTGATATCACCAGCGCCACCAACGAGCCTGATTCGGAGAAGAAGAAAAAGAGATAATGAGGGAAGAGATAAATGGAAAATGAAATGAAATGGAAGATAGATGAGTTACATTTTGATGGTGCCTTTGGGACCGAGGTTAGTTTTGAGAACATCTTGCAAGCCCTTGGCGGCATTGATATTCATGTGCAGTGCTGCCGATTTATTCAGCACTTCGGCGTTAGGGTTCAGAACTCTCAGAGACATCTTTTCTTCTTCTTTCTATTTCTATTTCAGAGGAACAACCACAGCTACGCCCTACGCGAGAGAGGTCGACGGCGCACCACCAAGATGGCGGAGTGAACGGTGTCAACGGCAACGGCGCAACACCAAGAGAGGACGACGGCGATAAGATTACGGAGGATTAGGGTGGAGGTGCTAATTACCAGTTCGTTCGTGAGGATGAGTGAGTTGAGTGAAGAAGGAAAGTATAGGCGTGTGGAGGTGCCGGACCCGAATTTGATTTCGCCTGGGCCAAGGGAAGTGCTGGATCCATTCTTGATTGGGTTTTGATTTTGGTTTTTTTACCCCCACCATATCACTCTATACCCCCCACAAAATTTGTTATTTCCAGAATGTCCCTATAAATTTCTCCACACAGATTTACCTAATTAGAAGAAAAATCCGTTTTATAAAAAATACAAAACGGATTTTTCTGAATTTATGTCAAAAACATAATTCCGGAATGAAGAATAATGTGGGGTGGTATGTGTTAAAATTAAAGGGTAAAATGGGAAGCTTGGAGTTTTGGGCGGCTAAGTGGTCCAATGGGTTGGGGTTTTCCGAATTTTTCTACCGTGTTTCGGAGAAATCCGAGCTACGTGACCAAAAACCGATTTTTTGGCTCTCAATTGAACAATCCAACGCACAACCTGAAAACAACAATACTGTTTAAGAAATTATTAAGAAAGAAATGATTAACCCACTGGTTTAAGAAAAAAAAAATTATAGATGATTAAGAAAGAAAGTGTGTTTAAGAAATCTAGGCTTTAAGTAGGACTCTAAAATTGCAATAACAAAAATATAATCAGGTAAGAAATTATTAATCCATTGGTTTACGAAATTTTGTTGGACCTATCACGAGTTTTGAAAGAATTAATTTTTTTTAAGATTTCTATATCTGTTGACTATAGATGCATCTGATGTATACACACACGATAGAACCGTATAGTCACCGGTATTCATATATGTTTCATTCAAATAAAAATAATAATTACTATTATTAAAAATTAAATTAACAACAATAAATTAAATAGTCAATTAATATTCCAGAATTTTCATTAAAAATCCGGAATATATATTTAAGTTCCAAATATATGTTTGTAATAAAATCCGGAATTTAAATATATATTCCAGAAATATATTTTTAAAAAATATAGAATATAAATTTATATTTTGAAAATAATATTTATATAAAAATCCGTAATATATATTAATATTCCAGAAATGCGTCTCATTTTCTCTGGCAAAGATTGAACCTATTGAGTTGGGTCTAAGTGGGCAACCCAATCATGTAATTTTTGCAGGTCTTCTAATTCCTTGGGCCAACTTGCATGCCCTCTGCCTAGAGCTACTGGTGCTAGCTAGATTCAAATGTGCATTGTCTTGGAGTGTGTTAATTCAAACTTATCTTCACCAATCTCTCTCTTACTACGAGTGCTAAAATAATTAAGAAGGCTGCTAAAAGACAAGTGGGGAAATCGGCAAAAGGAGTGTCTAATAAGAAGGGATCTAAACAAAATTGAATTCTCCCCGGTGCATGTAGATCTTTAAAGAAGCCAAAGGGAGTGTTCGCTACACAGTGGAAGCATACTCGTCGCCGCTCTACATAAGTCCCAGAGAGTTAGCAGGCATTGCGGATGAGGAAAGCTACTGGATTGGTTGTACCGTGGGCCGTTGAGCATCTAAAAGTTTATCAAAAACTCTTTTCTCTCCTGGTCGGTCGCTGGATTTATAACCAAAAGAGGTTAGTATACCCTACAGTTATTGCTCCTATTCCTTTTGATCAACCACACCAGCTTTCAAATTTGGTTGAAGGGGGGTCTTTTAGTAGTTCATCTGGGGAATGCTTTGGTTGGGGGCTCGGGGTTAGCTCCAATGGTAGATTCTTAGGACCATGCCCCTCAACAAGATGCTGATAAGAGTATAAGCGTGTGTGGGGCACGTGGGTTCTCTTTGAACGTGCGTATGGAAGCAATGGACATCCTTAAGATAGGTAGGGACCTTGGTCTTAGTGGAGGGGTTGAGGATGGTTTTTTAGTGGATTGATTGATAGCCTTGGAGGAGAGAGAGGGATATCCTCGCCGAGGCTACTAAGGAAGGAGTTGCCAATGTCCAATTGTAGTTTTCTCTTTAAATATTAGAGGTCTGGGGGGTCAGGTAAAAAAAAGGAAGATTAGGGACCTTATTTGCCTTGAGAGGGTAACGTTTTTAGCAATTCAAGAAACCAAAATGGAAACTATTTCTAAGTGTTTGTTAGTTTTTGCGGGGTAATGTTGAGGTAGGTTGGTGTTGGTCTCCATCTATGGGAGCCAGTGGTGGGATTCTCTCTCTGGGATAAAACTAGAGGATCCCTAGTCTTTAATTTTAGAGGGAGTGGTTTTGTGGGGTTTTGCCTGGAGTGGGGTGTGGAGAGGGAGAGATGTTTTCTAGTCAATATCCACTCGAAATATGCCTAAGCATCCAAACAGAACATGTGGCAAAACCTTCTGGTGTCTAAGTCAGGTTTTGGGAATGGGCTTTGGTGTGTGGTGGTGGATTTCAACTTAGTTGACTCGCGAAGTTGAAGTATTGTCCATTTTCTTGCGTGAATTCTCTACTTTCCCAAGGGATGTGTCTAAAAATTGTTCATTACTCCTAAAATATGATGCCTCTAATTTGGGACCAAAACCTTTCTGCTTTAATAACCTGTGGCTCAATATACGAGTAGAGGGTCTATTGTACAATTTGTATTGTGGCAGCACAAGCACATAGCCTGTTCACATGTATTAGAGTAGTAGTTATAGATTGAGTGTGACAAGACACTGTTCTAATGTGGCAGGGTGCCTATGTTTGTAGAGTGTCACACTTATCAATAGTGTGTTGACCGAGTGAACCACCAGATTGAGTGCCGAGTCTTTCCGAGTTTTGGCCAGGTTTTACTGAGTTTTGACCGAGTTTGTGACGTCATCACCGAGTCATGACATTTTCGATCCAAATGCGTGACTGGAACGCCCATGTGTTCTGGTCCCAGTTGAACTGGTCCGACCGGCTGGGCCGACCCGATTTTTAAAACACTGCTTTCCAGTGCTCTAGGTCACGTTTGCTAAAGGAGGGAGATGCCAATCCTTCCTATTTTCACACCTGCATTAAGACTCATAGCCGACGAAATTTTATTTCAGCGCTCCGTCTCAAAAAGGGTTAGGCTAAAGGGGTCGTGGATGTTAGGCGCGGGGTGGTTAGATATTTCTCTGGTCATTACACTAGAGACTCTTGGGAACGACCATGTTTGGATTGAGTGCTCTTCCTGCAAGTCCCCCTTCTCAAAATGAAGGATTGACGACCTTTTCACCGATGAGGAAATTGAGGATGTTGTTCGGGTATCTAATGGGAACAAGAGCCCAAGGCTAGATGGTTTTAATTTCTCTTTCGTTAAAGCATTCTGGCAGTTGTTGAAATATCTATATCGAGTCATTAGGTGGAGTAACTCTTGCAAACTCACTCCTAGAGTAAATTTACCCCCTCCCTGTGTGTGATGTGATGTGAATCCCTTGCGAATAATATTTAGATTCCAGTAAAACATGGGAAAAGCTCTCACTGCTCCAATTAATTTGTCAGAAAGATTACCAGTTCTATACACGACACATAAATGAGAAATATACTTATCACAAAGCTGAAATTTGAAATAAGATACTTGAATATGAGAAACAAAGGCAAACCCTCCAGCTTCAATTGTTAAAAGAAGCCCATGCATAGACCAGATCTGCAGATTAGCTACCAAACTTTTAGCTAGTGAGAAGATTGAGCTCACTATTATAGGCACTAAACTTGACAACCCAATCCCTCCTGCACTGCAACAAGATAAAAAATGTTGAAAATTATATAAAGAAAAGGGATTTTTTGAGTGGTATCATGGAAGGATTTTAGTGGAAACCGTAGGAAGCTAGAAGGGAAGGAAAGGGTCTGAAAAAGAGCCCCAAGCGATGGCAAGAAGAGGAGCCTCTACGACGGGAGGAGATAGCCTCCACGAGGGAGGGGGTAGACCCTAGGACAGCGCTTGCGGCTCATAGGAGTTGGTCCCAGTAGAACAAATGAGAAATTAAAAGAGGAAGATTAATAAAAAATCACGGATACATGGTCAAATCGTCTTCAATTATGCTTCGAGAAAAACCATTTTGTCTTAGTTGAACAGAAAATCTTATTTTTTTTTGTTTTCAACAAAATCTTCATTCAAATCCAGTATTCCCATTATTTATTTTAGAGAAGGATCCAAATAAAGGGTGACTGTCGTGCAAAAATAGGCAAGGTAGGAAGTAAATTGATTTTTTTTATGTGCTTATCCCCTCAACAATGTTTTTTTACATCAAATATTTCTCATTCTATGAACTGAGATAAAACAGAGCCAGAGGAATCCTTACAGGTAACAGATAAACATGAATCAGAGACATGCCCATGTTATAGGGCCAAATAGATTAGCCATTCTAAATAAAGCATGAGCTGCTTGATTACGATCTCTTTTCACAAAGGAAATCCTATTACTACCCATTAGAGTCATCATTTGTTTGTAGTCCAGGATAATGGGAACAACGTTGGTATCCTCAATAGAGCTAACACAACACTTCACCTTGGTATCAACATCGCTTTAAAAGCATCTTGACTACAACACTTCAGAAGTGTATACTAATGGAGGTGTGGGCGTGGCGGTTAACTGTACCCATGGGCGGCTTCTTTCAACACAATGAGATAGTAATTGCTATCCCAAAAATAAAACAAAAAATTAAAATTAGGTATAGAACAAGTCATTGGTACTCCATTATTTAATTATGTCTTGTTATTTTTATTACTTACTTAATGTTCATCTCTTTTCTATCATATTTGTTTACTAAAAGAGTCTTAATCTCATCTCATAAATTTGAGTTTATAATAATTTGGTTGTTCTTGTAAAAAAAGATTGATTGTCCCTCGGTAACAAAGTATAAGCAAAAAACTAATATGGTCTAATTTTAATTTAAATTGATAGATTTTTTTGCTTATAATTTGTTACGATACAAGTAGTTTTGTTTATCTTTAAATGAAGTTCATTTTGTCTATAAAAATTATTCTTTAATTTTAGCCTTTTATAAAAAATAAGCTAGCTCCACCCAAAATTGTACCCAAGTTATTTCACAAATTAAGATACCTCATAGAAGTGATTCATATATAGAGGGCAAAACTCGGATTTTTTGTTTTTTGATCGGAGCTTTTTTGGTTACTGATGGTTTCTTCTTTCTTTGATTGGTGTAATAACCACTTGAGGTGCCTTAAATATATTTAACCCTCACTTAATAATTTTTTTCTTATAAAAGAAAATGAATCAAAAGAAAAAAAAGTGTCTTTTTGGAACAAAAGTTTCATGGTGGTGTCACTTCAAATGTGTAAGGTGTTAATAACAACTTCTTCAGTATTCATATTTGTTCTGGACTCGGGCGAGCTCCCAATCCAGCTAAATGGGCCGCAAACTGGCCCAACTCTCCAGCGGTCCGTGGACAACACTCATGGAAATCGAGAGCAACGACTGAGAGCAAGTCGCACCATCCGACGGCCACAGAATGTTGTCAGACGCTATAAATAGGGGTCAAACCCCACTGACAAGTACGCTATTCATTCATTTAATATTCCTGCCTTGACCATTACCCCACTGACTTGGGCGTCGGAGTGTCATTGCAGGTACAACCCGAGCCGAACTCTGCTCCCGACATACGCTTGCCCATGCGCGACCAGCAATCAGATCGGCCCTTCTATCAGGACAGAGTAGTACGGTTCATTGGCGACCATAGTGGGAGCCCAGCCGCTATCGCACCTCTATTCCAATGGCCCCGCCGGGGAAACCCGCGCTTGCAGAGCGTGGTTGAGATCTCGGCCCAGCCACAGTCAACTCCGGAAGTTACCGCTGAGGACACCGTCCCTGATGCTCCTTCCGAACTTGCCCCACAGGCAAATGTCATGCTACCAGCAACGACGATACAACAGATTCTGGAAATGCTGACCGAGGTCGTTTCGGGACGGGCGAACGCCGTGCCCGAACTGAACCAGGTCGACGTTCAATCCTCGATCCGAAGAAGAAATCCCTCTAGGCGGCATAGATTGCCCCCTAAGAGACGTCACGTTCACCGGTCACCACCCCGGTGAGGGAGGACAAGGGGGTCCAGGACGCCTCCTAGGATGCCCCCATCATCAACGGACCCCTCCTACTGGCCGGACGAGCTCTCATCCCAGAACACCTCTTACGGGTCCACTAAGTCGCCCCGGCGCTCGCGAAGCAGATCGCATGATCGGTACGAACGGTATCATTTTAACAAGTACTCACCAGACGGATACGGTCGACATCACTACTCAACGAGATCGACACGGGGGGAAAGGGTGACTCGCACAAAGGACCCCTCACCAGAGAGATTTGCAAATACCCGATCCCGCCTTCCCTCGAGAAGCCTCTGACACTGAAAATGTATGACGATTGGTGATCCCGACGCTCATCTAGACTACTTTGACTTAATGATGCAATACCCGGGGCCTAGAGAACCGGTGAAGTGTAGAATTTTCCCATTAACCCTTGAGAATTCGGCCCTGGAATGGTTTAGAGAACTTAAACCAAACACCATCTCGTCATGGGAACAGTTGGCTAGAACTTTTTCAGCACGTTTCACAGCATCTAGGGTGAAGCCCAAGACGCTCTATGAGTACGTCGAACGATTTAACAAGGAAGCCGCCACTATGAGAGGATTAGAGGATAAAATGCGACTATGGTTCCTGAGGGACGGCCTCAAGAGTGGTAGCCTATTCAAAATCGAAGTTGGTGTGAATGAACTGCGCGACTTAGCTACCTTTCTCTGAAGATCATAGAGATTCATGAATTACGAAGAACCGGCTATGGCTAGCCGGGCGGTCGCAAGGGGCGGGCAAGAAAGACCCCATGAAGAGCGTGACCAGAAGCAAAGCAGAGAGCAGGGGGGCTCATCGCGTGAAGGCAGACCGTGAAAGTTCAACGAGCGCACGAAGCTGAACACCTCATACGCCCAGAGCCTTTCCGAATGTGCCAATACTGAATTCAGGGATATCAAAAGGCCAGAACCTCTCGTCCTCAAGGATGGTCAGCGCCCGTCTCGTAAGTACTGCTGATACCACCGCAGTAATGGGCACGATACGAATAACTGCATGGCGCTCAAAGACGACATCGAAGAGCTCATCCGTAAGGGTAAGCTAACCAAATATGTCAAGAAGGGCCAGACAGAAGACCGAGAAGAGACAAGCCCGATCCCCTCGAAAGGGAAAAGCGGTAGTCAATGAGGTCACTAAGACGGGCAAGGATGACGAGGAGGAGGTGGACACCCAAAAATCCAAGGGGCGACCAATGGCCTTGGTAATCTCTCGAGGGTCTCCGATCGAAGGCGGGGAGTCCAGCAAATCAATGAAGCGTTAATTGGTGGAAGGAAATCCTGAGCGTAGCTTCAACTTCAGCACCAAGAATTGCCTCAAAAAGACCGCCCTTGGCGTTTGGGGACAATGACTTATTAGACGACAAGCCAAACAAGTACGTCCCGCTCCTGATTACTGCAGTAATGGCCAACGTCGAAGTAAGAAGAATCCTGGTCGACCAAGGGAGTTCGGCAGATATCATCTTCCAAGATCTTCTCAACGTATTGAAGATATCAAGGGACGACCTCACACCCTATAGAGGGTCAGACCTCACCGGTTTTAACGGGTCATCTACAACGTCTCTTGGCCACCTCGAACTCATGGTCACATTTGAGGACGACAACGTAGAAAAGCCATTGTGTAGGATGGTGAAGACACCCTTCATTGTGCTCCCATGCAAATCGGTATATCAATGCATTATAGGCCGACCCCCCCTAGGAAGACTAAGGGCGGTCGCTTCGATCGTTCGTCTCAAGATGAAATTCTACTCCGACACAGATGAAGTGATCTCACCTTACTGGCAGATCTCCACTCAGCTAGAAGATGTCATTTTATGAGCCTTAGAGAACAAGGAGAGCTGGAAACCAAGAAAGCAGAAATTGGAGAAAATAAGAGAGGCAAGCAAGTCAACGTGGCCGACTTGGATGCCCGTTATGACTCAAATAGCGAGGAGGAAGAGGGTGATGACGCCTTGACCAGTGAGCTTAAAAAGCGAATTAAAAGACCTGAACCTGATGGCGAGTTTGCGCAAGTCCAACTGGGGGACGATCCAAATAGAACAGTCAAAATCGGTATCGATCTCCCAGACGAGGTGCGAGAGCAACTAACACAATGTTTAAAAGAGCATGCTGATCTATTTGCTTGGAGTGCGGCTGACATGCCAGAAATCCCATTAGAGGTAGCATGCCACCATCTGGTCGTAGACCCATCGGTCAAGTGGGTTGCCCAAAAACGACATATTCAGAAAGAAGACAAGGCCCAGGCCGCCATCAAAGCAGTTGAAGATCTGATCGATGCTGGCTTTGTCAGAGAGATCAAGTACACCACTTGGTTATCCAACATGGTCTTAGTCAAGAAAGCGAATGGGAAGTGGCACATGTGCATCGACTACACCGATCTGAACCGAGCTTGCCCCAAAGATGCATTTCCGGTCCCAAGTGTTGATCGATTGGTAGACAGCGCCTCCGGCTTCCGCTTATTATCCTTACTGGACGCGTACTCAGGATATAATCAGATTGCCATGTATCCGCCCGACCAAGAAAGACGGCCTTCATGACTGAGAAAGGGAATTATTGTTACCGAGTGATGCCATTCGGTTTAAAAAATGCAGGGGTGACCTATCAAAGAATGATGAATAAAGTATTCCATGCCCAGATTGGACAGGTGGTCGAAGTTTATCTTGATGATATGATCGTCAAAAGCAAAGTAGATGCTGATCACCTGACCGATCTCCGTGAAGTGTTTATAGAAGCCCGAAAAAACTCCCTCAGGCTGAACTCGAGAAATGCACATTTGGGGTAAGGGCAGGCAAATTCCTGGGTTTCTATCTAATGGAAAGAGGAATCGAAGCCAACCCGGACAAATGCAGGGCGGTTACTGATATGAGAATTCCAACCACCAAGAAAGAGATCCAGAACTTGAACGGGATGGTCGCAGCGTTGTCTCGATTTATCGCAAAAGCGGTCAACAAATCACTTCCACTCTTCAAGTTACTCAATAAAGAGGCAGAGTTCAAATGGACACCTGAGTGCGAGCAAGCCTTGGACCCGCTCAAGGCCGCTTTGTTACAGCCGCCCATCTTAACCAAGCCCGAGCCGGGTGAAACGTTATACCTATACTTAGCAATCACCGATGAAGCCTTGGGTGCAGTTCTCGTTCGGGAAGCAGACTCCAAACAGAACTCGATTTATTTCGTTAGCAAAGCGCTACAAGGGCCAGAACTCAAATAGCAGAAAATAGAAAAGTTGGTGTTAGCACTAGTGGTGGCCGCTCGAAGATTGAGATCCTACTTCGTCGCCCATCAAATCGTCCTCAGGACCGATCAACCAGTCAGACAGATTATGCACAAGCCTGATCTGGTTGGGAGAATGATAAAATGGGCGATCAAATTGTCTGAATTTGGAATCAAGTTCGAATCTAGGTCAGCTGTGAAAGCCCGGATCCTAGCCGATTTCATTGCCGAGATGACTCCAATCTTAGAAGAAAGAATACAACCGGTCTGGACACTGCATGTCGATGGTTCCTCTAACAGCAGGGGTAGTGGAGCGGGCTTAATCCTTGAAAATTCTGAGGGCATGACTATCGAGGTGTCATTGGTCTTCTCCTTCTCCACTTCCAACAATCAAGCTGAGTATGAAGCATGCATTGTTGGATTGCAGCTCGCACATGAATTCAATGTCAAAAGAGTAGAATTACACTCTGACTCCCTCCTAGCAGTTTCACAAATCAAAGATCTATTCGACGCAAAAGATGTTGTCCTGCAAAGATATTTGGCAAGGGTAAGAGAACTGCTCAAACTCTTCGATTACGCAGAATTCAAACACGTCCCTCGAACAGAGAACACCAGGGCCGACATCTTCTCCAAGCTTGCCAGCACTAAGAATCCTGAAAATCATAGAAGTGTGATTCAAAAGGTCCTACCCCAACCTAGTGTGCTGCTGGAGGTCGCTCCTACTTCAGATATATGTGTGATCGATCCAGGAGAGTGCTGGATCGACCCAATACTCAAATACATCCAAGACGGGAAAGAACCCGACGATCCAAAGGAAGCGACTCTAACAAGGAGGCGGGCTTCATCCTACTCGGTCATTGATAACTCTATTTTATATAGGTTATTTGTGCTCTTAATACTTAAATCAACACAAGTTCTCAAGTAATATTTGTGCTATATTAGGTAAATATTAGTTATTTAGAGGAAAGAAGGGTTAGGAGCTTGTTTGTTATCATTTGACACATTTGGTGCCTTTGTGAATATATTGATGTTTTGCTTGAGTGCTGCAGCGGTAGACGCTACAACGCCTATATGACGGTGGGACATTTGGATATTTATAAAGCCACTTGCTGAAATGATGAGTCATCACCCTTATCTCTTATCCTTAGCATGACATTTCAGCACCCAAGTGGATGCTTCAAAGACACTTGGCGCCTCCTACATGTGTCCCATGTGATAGTTGGTGATTTTAATCATCACACTTTTTTGTAAAGTAGCTTTATGAATAATATCTAAGTTTTATGATCATGAATTATTATTATTATTTTATTAAGACTTGGTTAGATAAAATTAGAATAGAATGCTTCTTTAGGAAGTAACATACAGAGAGAGTTTTAACATGGAGGAAACTATCTTGACATTGTAGCTTTCCTCCATTGTTATTCCACTCTTAAGCTTTTATTTTTAATATAGTTTCTAGATTTCATTCAAGGTTTGCTCACGCCATAGCTTCATCCTTCGTATGTGACTTGGGATCATTGGAGTGTATCTTTTGCAACCATTCTCCTCTTGTCTTCCTACGGTAATATGAGCTTTTTAGTTTGTATTATGTTGATGAAACGTGTTATGAGCTAATCTTGTTGTAGTTGGATTGTTCTTAGTGTGTAATGAACTTTGAGTAGCTTTTATGTATATTATGATGTTTGCGTTTTATTCATTGTGTCATAATGCTTTAAACTTTGTTTTGGGAATGGCCAACTAAAACAAGGGGGCTTTGTGGGTACAGACATGGTTCACAAAGAGAACTCAATGAATGATATGAATGAAAACCCTTTAAAGACATTTAAAGGAAGTACTACTTAACTCTAGACATAGGGGAGTAATAGTTCATAAGGCAAATGTTGTAAGAGCTTAATATACAGGGGTAAAACTTATTTAGAACCTAGACATAGGAGTCTTGTAACATAACCCTGACGATAGTGACTGAAAGGCACGCCACCAAGGCGCTACAGCGTCTACGGATTCTGAAGCGCTACAGCATCTAATATTATAGAACACTACTCTTGGGAATTTACATAACTACTGAGCTATCCAACTCACTCTTAAATACTTTCAATTCATTACTGTTTTCACATCTTTACTTGTTTATTTACATTCATGTTAATGACAATGACAATACTTGTTGACAACTTGTATTTGTTATTTGTTTTTCTCACTAGCTAAATTACTAATTTAAATATAGAAGTAAACTCAACAATCTCCGTGGGAACGATCTTTACTTATCATTATATTACTTGTTGCGATTGTGTATACTTGCACATCACCTTTTCACACAACAGTCATAAAGGGAAAGCTCCTTCGCAGAGGATTTTCCATGCCACTCCTGAAGTGCCTCACACCAGAAGTGGTCGACTATGTCTTGAGAGAAATACATGAAGGAATATGCGGGCAGCATCTAGGAGGGAGATCACTGGCGAAGAAAGCGCTCAGAGCAGGTATTACTGGCCCACAATGAACGAGGATGCAAAGAAGCTAGTGAAGAAGTGTGACAAATGATAGCGGCATGCCGATGTCCACGTTGCTCCTCTGTCAGAACTAAATAGCATGACCGCACCATGGCCATTTGCCTGGTGGGGGATCGATCTCCTGGGGCCATTCCCAGTAGCCCTAGGCCAGCTGAAGTATCTAATAATTGCGGTAGATTACTTTATAAAGTGGATCGAAGTAGAACCTTTGGCAACCATCACCTCCAGAAATTGCATGAAATTCTTTAAAAAGAACATCCTGGTCCGATTTGGAATCCCAGAGGTAGTGATTACAGATAATGGCACCCAATTCACAGATAAAGGCTTCAGAGAAATCATGACCGAGCTAGGGGTTAAGCAGCGCTTCACTCCAGTCGAACATCCCCAAACCAACGGCCAAGCTGAGGCTACGAACAGAGTGATTTTGCGCTGTCTAAGAAGACGACTCGACGACGCCAAAGGGAATTGGGCGGAAGTGCTACCTTACGTGTTGTGGGCCTACAGGACGACTCTGCACTCCTCCATTGGAGAACCTCCATTCAAGATGGTATATGACACAGAGGCTCTGATTCCGGTCGAAATTGGGGAACTAAGCTGGAGGACAGCGAATCTGAAGCCGCCGCAGGAGAACAATGCAACGATCAGAGAAGAGCTCGACCTGGTCGAGGAACTCCGCACCCAAGCAGCCTTTCAAGAGACACTGGTCAAGCAGGGGATGACATCTCGACATGATGCCAAGGTCAAGGGAGTTCGCCGTAGGGCAACTCGTTCTCCGCCGAGCTGATGTTGGGCAAAAGAATGCAGCGCAAGGAAAGCTCACCCCAAATTGGGAAGGCTCGTATCGGGTCATCTCGAAGACGGGGAAGGGTGCTTACCAGCTCCAGACAATGAGCGGAGGAGCGATCCCAAGGACTTGGAATGCAACCAAGTTAAGAAGATACTTCATTTGAAAATGTAACTGTTGAACGAACATCACTATAAAAAGAAAAGAATTAAAACCGGGCGGGGCACTCTTTTTCCCACTGGGTTTTTTAACGAGGCTCGCCCGTCCATCAGTAATAAGACGAGGCACTTTTTGAAATTACCATGTGTTTAGTTTCTCGTGTTTATTTTCTTTTACCTATGATACGCCTGTTTAAATGCTTATCACAAACGGGCTGAGAACTAGCCCGCCCGGATTCACAAATACCTACACTGCGAGTTAAAACTGAATCGAGCTTTGGTAAACTGCCTGTTAGGTCGAAATTACTTGGTCGACCCAAGCAACGATCGAAGCGACCGAAATAGATGGTCGCACACCTACGAACGAGTTCAATCTGGACCGAGATTCGGTAAACTGTCCGCGGACGATTTTGTGCACTTTAATAAAGAAAATAAAGGAAAATAAAGAAAGTACAAAAGCATCGACTAAAGGAAAGGACGCACGGGCTGTCAAATAAAGGCGTACGGAGGAGGCCACACTCCATAGTACTTAAATTACATAAAAGGAGACTTCGAGTTCGCTAATGTTCAAACCCTGGAAGGGCATTTCAAAAAATTATAATTACAAGTTATCCAAACCAATTGAAAATCATGACCGCAGGCTTGATAACCGTCCCGTCCTCCTCAACTTCCCCTGGGTGGATGATCTTACCGTCCTTGATCAGATGATCAAAGTTAATGATGTTAGGATCGATCACCAGGTCAGGGTTGACATACTGGACTTGATCCAAAGCATTCTGAAACTGCTCCTTGCAGATGGTCATGGCATCATCAACAACCCTCGCACGGTCAACCATAGCATTGTCCCGATCCTCGATGGCCGCCTTCTTCTCCTCCTCCAGAGTAGTGACACTCGCCCTCAAACCTTTAACTTCCTTATCCAAGTTCGAAACCTTTGTCTTCAGTTCATCAATTTTGGTCGCACCAGACCTGACCATCTCGTTTGCCTTGGCTTTGGCGTTCACGACATCATCCCACTCCTTAGTAAGAACGGTCAGCGACTTGTTAGCCTCAGTGAGGGCCTCAGCTGTTGGCTTCAAAGCTTTCTCCGCCTCCTCGCATTTCTTATTAGCATCATCTCGCTCCTTCCGCAAAGCTGAGATATTTGTAACAACTTTTTAGTTTATCAGATTTATCAAGCAAATCACCTTTCATCCACAAATTTCGGGATTCAAGTTTACTACCTGCAAATCATTCATCTTCTCGGTCCTTCCATTTCTTAAACAAGTCAGAGGTGGCCAGCCATATGTCAGCAGCGGCTTCAAGAGGGTTCTCGAGGTAGGGCTCGAAGTCCGACACTGATAACTTCTCCAAGTTCAACTTTGGAGAAGACTTTTTTCTAATATCCTTCCCCGCCTTGGACTTTTTTATAGCATGACCAGGATCTTCGTTGGAAGGGTTAATGGTGATGTCAGACTCATCATCAGCCACAGCATGAGAACAATCTCTCTTTTTCCCAGAAGTCCCTCCCAGATCTCCCCTTGAGCCGACAAGGGGGTTCTGCGTTCAAACGATGGGCTCCGGGAAGACGGCAGGAGAGTGACTTGTTGATGCAGGGGTCTTCTTGCCCTTCTTTGCCATCTTCACAAGGTCCTGGAAGCTAAGACCGCCAGCCATCTGAACTGCAAAAATAAAAACGGTCAGGACGTTCGAAGGCGGTCAATAAATCTAAGGAACTCACATAACAAATATCCTAAAAACACCCGGGGCGACCTAGATCATACCAAGAATGGAAAGAAGCGCAACATCGGTGGCCACCCTCGCCAACGGGTAAACCCGGATCAGTGGAGATTCTTCGGGAAGATAAGAAACCAAGTTCTTCAGCAAATCGAGCGTCTCTTTATCAGTAGCATCAAGGAGGGACTCCTGCACATAGTACGTCGCTGCCGACCTGTTGTAGTGAGATTTCGACCAAGCAACTGGGAACCTGAACCCTATGACTTCTCCTTTGGCGTTCAAGTTCCCCACCATCCTATACGCTTTCCGAAAAACAGGAAGAATCCACATGTAACTATGTTTCCATGGTTTGAGCGAATCAGAATATGGCTTGAAGAATTTGTATTCAGGGTGGCCTTTCAAGCTTAGGTGCTCCCACTGCCCTTTCTTGGCGCCCTTCTCACCATGGTGGCTTACTTCGACTAAAGTAAAAAACAACATCAACGAGCAGGGTCGACCCAACGCTCCCATCAGTAGCTCAAACGCCCTCACAAATGCCCAACTGTTAGGGTGCAGCTGGGATGGGGCGACCAGAAGGTATCTCAGGACCTCTCGTTGGAAGGCGGTAAAAGGAGGACGAATCCTCAAATTCAGCATCACCATAAGATACATCATGAATTTTAGCACATCAGGGACGGTGGCGATGGACTCGTCCGCCAAAGCTCCCTCTACCGACCACTCTTGACCTTCAACCCCAACCATTTTCTTGTAGATTTCCACAAGCTCGCTCCCAGGAGCTATCAGCGAAGGTCGTATCTCACGTAGATATTCTGAAACCCAAGATATGTCTTTGACCGGGGGAGGCACGGAGGCTGCCTCTGACTCGGGCTCAGGTTCATCAATCGGCGCGGTTTCCTCAACTTCTTCCTCACCGGGCTGATCCGGGATATGGCTGCCAACCGAGATCACCGACGAGGCATTGAGGTTGCAGGAGTATCTCGGCGAAGCGGGCGGCGATGTCATCGACCCGGGAAGGGAATGAGTTATGGAGGAACTCCCCGATGTAGAGCTAGAAGCCGATTCGGAGGTCGAGCAGGACTCGACGCGATCATCTGTCATGGCCGGAGCAGCCCCATCACGAGCACACGTCGCGACAATATGAATAGGTCGCTCCCCATGGACCCGCACGATTTGTTTAGTACGCGCCAGGATCCAGAACCTGCAAGGAGGGGGCGAAATTTCAGGACGGCCTACATCGACTTCCTAGAAAGGGGAACGAGATCGATCCCGAGCCTGACACCCCCTTCCCGGTAAACGAAGAAACAATACCCAAACAAGGATAAAAAGAAATCTTACCTTTGATATCAAAACAGTAAGCCGCTCTAAAAGGAATCAGACGACCTGGAGCGGAAGACCGAAAGTTTAGTCCGCGCACCGGGTTATAGATCCACGGGCGGTATTGGTCTGCTTTAAACAGGAAGCACCTCGCCAGAATAGAGCCGAGAGATGAGGTCGTTGGCGGAGAACTCAAGTCGCCCTCAGAGAACTCAAAACAACGCAAGTGTTAAATAAAGGAGGGGAAAACCCCTTATATAATGGGCCTACCACGAAATCGTGGGCCGGAGGTGACACTACGAGACCTTTCTCCTTACGCATTAAATGCTAGCCTCGAAGGGCACAATAACATCATTGCCTACCCCCTCGAAATGTCAAATCAATCACCTCGAGAACTGAGCAGTCACGTGTCACGTCATTTGATCAGTGCATTTTAATGCACCCTTTATAGCTTTGCACTTGGTATTTTTTATTGAGTTATGTTTCTAATATTTAAGTCTTAGCGCGTTTCTAGATTTTGGGTCGTATTTGAGCAATATAGTAATTTCTTGATTAATTCTTGTTTTTATTGCATATTGACCCTTATCTACTTTGCAGGTCATGACTTTGACTGTGGTTATCCGATTGAGCCGTGCGAGCATGCGTTGGAAAGCTAAGGAACAGAGCTACAATTTTTCTGTGGAGCTCGAAACTCAATTCTGAAGTCCTGAAGGTGAAAACTGCGAATTACTGAAGAAGTACTGTGTAAAACGGGTTTTGGGCCGAATATTAGTTTGTTAACGGGTTTTTATCCATTAACCCATTTAGGGATTAGGTATTTGGTTTTAGTCTTATAGATTTGGCTGATTAGCAGCCGTTTGACTCCTCTTACGCATTATCATATACTTTACAAAAGTTTTGTGCTCTAGCCTTCATGGAAGCCTAAACTTCTAAGTTGATTCATCGGTGAAAGGCTGCCGTCTACGGATTTTGAGGTTCGGTGTCTAATGTTAATTCGTTTATTTCGTTTTTAGTTTTCACTTTTTTCTTCTCTATCAATTCCACAATTGAATTCTTTGTTTGCAATTTTTCGTCTTTGTGTGATGCTTAATTACCTAGATTCGACTTATTTGCTATACCCGAATCGTTTATATATGACGCTTGTTTGTATGTGAATCTGTTTTTCGCAACTCTTAACTATTTAGGTTATTTAATCGCTTGTTTTATTTAATTTGAGTAGGAATTGATAGAGGATTGATTGAATTCAGGTATGATATTGATTGCGTTTAGTGGCGCTTGTTCACCATCACGATTGATTGAATACGTTGTTTTGATGCATGCTTTAAAACGGTGTGAATTCGTATAAACTAATTGACGCTTGCTTGATTAGTTTATTATCAATCAAGAACTGAAACCTTGAACGAGTCTTGCACGAATATTTGGAACCAATGATAAATCCGAGACGCGCACCCAGAACCGGTGAATCGATTGTCACTCTAAGATTGTTAAACACCTCATATAGAAATCGTTCTTCAAAAACCCCCTTTTTATCTTGTTAATTTCATTTTTGATTTTGGTAATTTCAATAGTTAGAGGTCCTCGTTAGACGACCAAGGTCTCTTACCTTGATACTATAGCTACCCTTTAAATTATTTTGATCCGCGTACGACCGCTGATCAAATTGACGTCGTTGCCGGGGATCTCTAATTAGGGATTACCAACTTCACGACTTACTAACCACTAACATTTGTTTTTGAGTTTTGTTGCCTTGCAGGTTCTGTTGGTTTCAGCCCCGTTCTGATGTGTCTCTAATTAGGTGAAAAAACGGTTTTCAGGAGATTTTATCTGATTGCTTCGATATTTGGCCATAAAATCAGAAATAAATCAAGGAGTGGGACTCCCAATAGTGGGAAATGTAGCGTAAAAATCTCAAATTCGCTCGTTTTCTATTTTTAAGTAATTTTTTTAATTTTTCATATCTCCAAAAAAATCCAAAAAAATTTGCATATCTTTATTTTGATTTATTTAGATTTTTCATACTGTTTTTAATTTTTTTGGTTATATTTGATTCATTTTTTATTTTCTACATTCATTTTAGCATTAGGACATAGTTGGTATTTCTAGAATTGTTACATTTTCTCACTTCTTGTTGCATATGGTGCATGACCAGGTCTAATATTGTTAATTTGCATCCCTTTGACCCTAAAATTGAGAGAACATTACATCGTAGATTTAGGGAGCATATAGAGGATAGTGGTAGTGATAGTGATAGCATCTTTAGCCATAATCTCTTTGAACTTGATTCTGATCTTGATTCTGTCTTGGCTGGTAGAACCCTTAGGGAACTTGCTGCAGCTGATGTTACTTACAATGCTCTATGTATTAATTATCCCGATGTTGATGTTCCTTTTGAATTGAAATCTGGTTTAATACACTTGTTGCCAAAGTTTAATGGTCTTGCAGGTGAGGATCATGACAAATATCTCAAGGAGTTCCACATTGTGTGCTCAATCATGAAACCCCAAGGAATTCCAGATGAGCACATTAAACTTAGGGCCTTCCCTTTCTCACTCCAAGATGCAGCCAAGGATTGGTTGTATTACCTCCAACCAGGTTCTGTTGAATATTGGAAGGACTTGAAAAAGTTGTTCCTAGAGAAGTTCTTTCCCGCATCCAGAGCTGCTTCAGTCAGAAAAGAGATATGTGGTATCACACAAAACTCCACTGAATCTCTACATGAATACTGGGAAAGATTCAAGAAACTGTGCGCAAGCTGCCCTCACCACCAAATCTCTGAACAACTGCTCATCCAGTACTTCTATGAAGGGTTACTACCCATGGACCGTAATATCATGGATGCTGCTAGTGGAGGTGCACTTGTAGACAAGACCCCAGCAGATGCAAGAGCTTTAATAGAAAATATGTCCACTAACTCCCAACAATTCACAACCAGAAGCAACTCTGCACTTCTAACAAGGGGAGTAAATGAGATACATGCTAATAATCATAAGAGCTTAGAGAACAGGTTGGATGAACTCACAGTTTTGATAAAAAAATTGGCAACAGGTCAGAGAGCAAAGGTTTGTGGTATTTGCACCTCTACAGAACACCCCACAGATTCTTGTCCTACGCTGCAAGAGGATCCTAATGCTGTTACCCCTCAAGCATATGCAGCCAACATATTTAACGCTCAAGCCAATATTGATTTGTCATCTAACAGGTATCACCCAAACTGGAGGAACCATCCAAACCTGAGATGGGGAAATCCAGCTACACAACAAGCTGCTGTCAGGCCTGAACCTTCATTAGAGGATCTAGTTAAGCAGATGGCTACCCAAAATCTCCACGTCCAACAGAGAACAGATGCCTCAATTCGGAATTTGCAGACACAAATGGGACAGATGACTACCACAATTAATCAGACACAAGCTCGGAGGGGGGGGGGGGGGGGGGAAGACCAACTGTATGCTCAAGTTGTGGTTAATCCAAATGCACCAAACCCCAATGTTAGTGCTTGGGAAGGATGTTGACACCCCAAAGGTGCCTCAAACTACTATTTTGAAAAATAATAAGGCACCTGAACATGTTTCTAATGAACAAGAAATACCACTCCATTTCTTTCAAAGAGCAATGAGTACTAAAAAACAAGATGAGGCGGATAGGGACAGTGAGATCTTAGATACTTTTAGGAAGGTGGAAGTCAATATTCCCCTCATTGAGGCAATCAAGCAGATTCCAAAATATGCCAGATTTCTGAAAGAGTTGTGCACACACAAGAGAAGGAGAACGTTGAAAGGAGCTGAAATAGTCAATGTGGGTTATATTGTTTCATCCCTCATGTTGCCCATGCCTCAAAAGTGCAATGATCCAAGAACTTTCTCCATCCCATGTACCATAGGAAATAGTCAATTTGACAATGCCAGGCTAGATCTAGGAGCTTCAATCAATGTAATGCCCACATCTATTTTTAACTCTCTTGCTCTTGGACCTTTGCAGGAAACAGGTGTTACCATCCAACTAGCAAATAGAAGTAATGCTCGACCTGCTTGATTGATTGAGGATGTTCTTGTCAAAGTTAATGATTTGATTTTTCCTGCAGATTTTTACATTCTAGACATGGAGGAAGAAACTAAGTCCAGCAGGTCGCCTATCATTTTAGGCAGGCCTTTCTTGAGGACTGCAAGAACTAAAATTGATGTCCATGCAGGGACTCTTTCCATGGAATTTGGTGATACTACAGAAAAATTTAGCATCTTTAATGCTAAGAAACACCCCATGGAAGAGCATTCCCTTTACAAAATTGAATTGCTTGATGGTTTGGTTGATACTTTACAGGTTGACACACTTCTATAGCTAATGTTGGTGGATGTAGCTGCTGCTGCCATTGTGCAACCCTTTGTTTTAGAGCTTGAACCACCCCATAGAAAATTTAATTATGCATATTCAGAGGGGAGTGGGAAGCTTCATGAGACTAATATGGCAGAGTTTAAATCTGAACTAAAAGAGAAGCCGCCAATCCTAAGGAAACACAGAAGCAACATTGGTTTAACCTTGGCGGGCATTCCTGCCAAGAAAATGTGGAAAGCTAAGCATGATAAGATGATTTCCAGAAATAAGTTCTCCATTGGGAAGAGAGTTTTATGGTTCAGACCCTACCTGAAAATTATGGCTGGGAAACATCGATCCAAGTGGATTGGTCCTCTTGTTATTACTAACATTTTTCCTCATGCTGTAGTGGAAATAAAAAGTGAGGCGACAAATTCAAAGTCAATGGAAAGCGCCTCAAGTTATTCCATGAGAGTTCCGCAATTGAAGATGCAGCCATAAGAGAACTCTCATTGGAACATCCCACCTACACTGAAGTTTGACCAGGGAGTTTCATCCCCTTTACTCTTATTTTATGTTTGTTGTTTTCAATGAGGACAATGTATGATTTAAGTGTGGGGGGGGGGGGTGTATTTTAGTAGCTTAGTAGTTTTTCTTTTTCTTTTAATTTTTTGTTTTGTTTTTTAGTTTTCCTTGTTTTTAAAAAATAAAAAAATTCTTATTTTAGCATGTTTTTCAATGAGTTCTTTGTTTCTACAAATTGTGAGTGATTTTGACTATTCTAGGACCATAGGTGTTTTGACATGATTTGATTGATTTCTTGTTTCTCTTGGTATAATAAGTTGGATGTGAGCACTAGATTTTGCATCATCTGTGATAGTCAGTGTCCCTGGTGATAATTGAGCCTTTTAATGGATGGACTACATTTTGCCATTCTCTTCTTTCTTGTGTGTGATTCACTCGTGTTTGTTAGTTACCCTAGAACTTGACTTGATTCTTGTTGAAACACTTGTTCACATGCATGTTTGAAATGATCTAGACAATTTTGTTTTTTTAGCTACTAGCCAAATAAGCCTACCTTGAATTTATCCCTTTGTGTAAGCCCATTTGAGCCTTTTTATCCCATTCTTTGTTTTATAGCTCATTACAAGCCAAAAAGTGAAAAACAATGTTATTACCCAATCTTAGAGGGTGAAGGAGCTTTGATTTGAAAATTGTCATATCCATAAGTATGGGGGTGTCCAAATTGTGGTTCTCATTTGGGTTAGTTCTTGGGTTCTCAATGAAAAGTTTGGCAAGTACATTTGTATAGGGAAATACTCCACAAAAAGAAAAAAAAAGAAGAAGAAGAAATGAAAAAAAAAGTAAAAAGAAAAGAAAAAAAAGAAGTGTATCTTTTGATTTTTGTATCAAGAAGAGTGAATGTCGTGTGAAGAGAGTTATGGAGAGAAGTATCAAAATAGAGAAATTTATCATACCTTGTTGAAGTTGGATCCTCTCATTCTCACTTTACAATTGATTTTCATTGCTTCTTTGCCCTCTTTGATTCTTTTTAGCTTAGTTCCCCTTAGGATTATCCCACATTGACCTTGGCCCCATTACAACCCTTTTAAAGACATTTTGATCTTATGTGCATGTGTTCTTAAGTGTGGATGTTAGAAGCTTGTCAAGCATATGGTAGTGCTAACTTTCATTGATGTGCTTATAATATATATGTGAGTAAACACAAGCCTAGACACTTGAGGGATTGAGAGCATTACTCATACATATCTTGTGAGGACTCATCACTTATGATTCACTCTTTGGTGCTATATCCTCTTGTTTTCCTTGATTGAAATTAAGTGCTATCTTTGATTGTAATTAAGTGCTATCTTTGATTGTAATTAAGTGCTATCTTTGATTGTCATTCTCCTTGAAGCCTAGGAAAAGAATCTCTCTTATGACTTTGCATTCTTTGGGTTCATTGGAAATTCATGTACTGTTTTTGTGTCTTGTTTTGTGTGTTTTGCCCGGAGTGCAAAAACTTAAGTGTGAGGGAATTTGATCAGTGCATTTTAATGCACCCTTTATAGCTTTACACTTGGTATTTTTGATTGGGTTCTGTGCCTAATATTTAAGTCTTGGCGCGTTTCTAGATTTTGGGTATTATTTGAGCAATATAGTAATTTCTTGATTAATTCTTGTTTTTATTGCATATTGATCCCTATCTACTCTGCAGGTCATAACTTTGGCTGTGGTTATCCGATTAAGGTGTGCAAGCATGCGTTGGAAAGCTAAGGAACAGAGCTACAATTCTTATGTTGTGCTAGAAACCCAATGCGGAAGTCCTGAAGGTGAAAACTTCGAATTACCGAAGCAGTACTGTGTAAAACGGGTTTTGGGCTGAATATTAGTTTGTTAACGGGCTTTTATCCAATAACCCATTTAGGTATTAGGTATCTTGTTTTAGTCTTATAGATTTGACTGGTCAGCAGCCGTTTGACTCCTCTTACGCATTATCTTATACTTTACAAAACTTTTGTGCTCTAGCCTTCATGGAAGCCTAAACTCCTAAGTTGATTCATCGGTGAAAGACTGTCGTCTACGGATTTTGAGATCTGGTGTCTAATGTTAATTCGTTTATTTCGTTTTTAGTTTTCAGTTCTTTCTTCTCTATCAATTCCACAATTGAATTCTTTGTTTGCAATTTTTCGTCTTTGTGTGATGCTTAATTACCCAGATTCGGCTTATTTGCTATACGCGAATCATTTATATATGACACTTGTTTGTATGTGAATCTGGTTTTCGCAATTCTTAACTATTCAGGTTATTTAATCGCTTGTTTTATTTAATTCGAGTAGGAATTGATAGATGATTGATTGAATTCAGTTATGATATTGATTGCGTTTAGTGGCGCTTGTTCACCATCACGATTGATTGAACACGTTGTTTTGATGCTTGCTTTAAAACGATATGAATTCTATAAACTAATTGACGCTTGCTTGATTAGTTTATTATCGATCAAGAACTGAAACCTTGAACGAGTCTTGCACGAATATTTGGAACCAATGATAAATCCGAGACGCGCACCCAGAACCGGTGAATTGATTGTCACTCTAAGATTGTTAAACACCTCAAATAGAAATCGTTCTTCAAAAACCCCCTTTTTATATTGTTAATTTCATTTTTGATTTTGGTAATTTCAGTAGTTAGAGGACCTCGTGAGACGACCAAGGTCTCTTACCTTGATACTATATCTACCCTTTAAATTATTTTGATTCGCGTACGACCACTGATCATCAGTCAGAGCCTGAAGACAACAATTCCCAAGAAATGCACGTGAATGCAACGCGCGCGGCATACTATTGCTGCAGGAAGACTTAAGAGCAGACCGAGGGCAACCAATTCAAGTCAGAGCCTGACCTATGGTCGGGCCCGACTTGGGGCGCAACTGTTCTGGACTGAGCCGAGCTCCCAATCCAGCTAAATGGGCTGCGAACTGTCCCAACTGTAATATCCCCAATTTTCGCTATTTTAAATTAATTGGCATGAAATCATATTGAGTGAATAACTAAGCTTGTTGAAAACAAAATGAATTGTTTGTCATGTTAGCTATTAGAATTTGTGTGTTATTGGTGGATAATTTCATAAAGTTAGGGTAATGAGAGATAAAAGGGGACATAAGGGAAAGCCAGGATTAGTTGAGGGGTAGTTACGTCTTTTTACCTTGCCCATTTATATACCCCCATCCAGCTGAACAAACAGAAACACTTTACTTGGTACTCTTTTCAGAAACAAAATCTGAGAGGAGAGAAAGAGAGGGTGAGGCGCGAGAAGGAGAGGAGAAGAGAGCTCCTCCAAGATTCAGTGCATGTATAATCCATCCATACCAAAGTGATCAGCTCATCTTCCTCCTCCTATTGATACCAAATTCGAAGTCATCCTCCTCCTCCACCATAAATCACCATTGAAGACCAACCCAAGCTCCACTTAGCCAAATTACCAAATCTGACCTTGCATGTTATCTTTGTTAGCCTTAGAACCAGCTACAACAACATACCACGAATTGGAGCAGCTTAGGAATCTATTCGGTGTTTGGGTTCAGAGTACAAGCCAATTTGGAAGCTGGGTTTTCGGTTGGGAGCATTTGGAGCGAATCCGGGAAAGTTCGGGAGTCTCCGTTCGTTCGTTTCGAGAATCTCGGCATTGTGTGGTTGTCGTCGCTAAAGAGGTGAGTTCTATACTCACTAGGAATTTATGGTCATGTGTCATGTGTTCTGAGTTGAGTCACGCGCTTTATGAGAAACCGGTATCGAAACGTTTGTGAAAACCTCGCGTTTGGGTCATCGAGTCGTAAGATCGTTTGATTGGAAATATGAATTGATGATGTGATTGTTGATTGTGATTGCTATATGTTGATTGATATGTGACATTGTTGGACTGGAATTGCTGAATATTATGTCGGTTTTGATGTCTCGGAGGTCATAGAAAGTCTCGGCACCGGATTGAAAGCGAAACGGGACAAAATCGCTTTTCAAAAACCTGTTTTTCTGAGAATCTGTCAACCATCGCGTCGCAACACGATCCCATCGCGTCGCGACCATGCTTATTTTTGCGAAGAATTTTGGTTCTGTAAGTTTTCGCGTCGCGACGGAACCTATTCGCCTCGCGACGTAGTGTTATTTTTCAGCAAACCCTAATGATTTTGTTTTCGCTATAACTTTTGATCCGGTGGTCCGATTTAAGTGTTCTCAGGTGCGTTAGGATGCTTATTGAAAGGCCTAACCAATCATGTAATCAGAATTGTATGATGTTATGATGATATTGCCATGAGTTTGGATGATGATTGATGATTAGTTGAATGTTGTAAATCATGTTTATATTATGAGATTGATTATGATTAAGTTATGCTATCATAATGTTGAGTGTGAGTGATACATTATGATTCGGATTGAATGATGGATAACTGTAAGTTAAGTTAACGACGTTAGTAATTCCATGTGAGATTACATAATAACAAGATCATGCTAAGTATAAGATTAAGTTAAGATTCAGATTATGTTAAGTATAAGTTCATTGTTATGTTCACAGATCATTGTTCACTGTTCATTGTTCAAGGTATATTAAAATATATACATCAGTTCAGTTAGGGTGACGACCCTATTTTCAGTTTAGTGTGCTAGGGGAGGGGAAGTCATGAGCCCTATGAACCTAGGCCCCATGAGGGATCCAGTCGATTAGTGGAATGGGTTCACCGGGAGCTTATTTTGCCAAGTGACCGGTGACACGCTAAAAATCATTGTTCATGTGTTGCCTCTTGTAACTGCTTATGAGGGTTATGAGGACAACGTTTATGTTAGCCACATAGTCAAATATTAAGACTATGAGTTATGAATCAAGAATAATGAATCAAGCATAATTGAACCGAGAGAGTTAGTAAGGGGTCTCGATAGAACTCACTGAGACAAGTTGTCTCACCCAATCCATGTTGTTGTTTTTCAGAGTCGCAGGTTAGGTTGAAGACGATGAGGCATGGCTATGGAGACGCTTGAGGAGTTGCTGACGCTGTTTATTTTGTTATGTTATGTATCTCTGTATTTTCATTCAGTATCTTATTAGATGTACGATGGTACGACTTGTATTATAAGTTGTAAATCGCTTCCGTAGGCTTTCTATTTTGGTACTGAACACTAGTTTGAGTGGTGTAAGAACCGGATTTATGTATTTTATGTTAAGTTATGTAAGCGCACTTGATGGGTTTTAGCATCGAGTATTAGTATGTGTTCAGTATTTAAAAAGGAAGTTACTTTGATATATGCCAGTAGTGCATTTCGGTGATTTCTACAAGTTAGAAATTATCGGGGTGTTACACCAACACTCCAGCGGTCCATGGACAGCACCCATGCAAATCGAGATCAACGGCTGAGAGCAAGCCGCACCATCCGACGGCCACAGAACGTTGTCAGACGCTATAAATAGGGGTCAAATCCCACTGACAGGTACACTATTCATTCATTTAATATTTCTGCCTTGACCATTACCCCACTAACTTGGGCGTCAGAGTGTCATTGCAGGTACAACCCGAGTCGAACTCTGCTCCCGACATACGCTTGCCCAGGCGCGACCAGCAATCAGATCGGCCCTTCTATCAGGACAGAGTAGTACGGTTCAATATTCTTCCATTAACAAACATTCTCTTGTTGAAATTCTTAAAGTGGATCAATATTCTCTTCGTGCAGTGCAGCTCGACTTTTACTTGGTCGTCATTGTGCAAAAATATATAGAAAAATACAATGTTTATCCTTCACATATCGCATCTTTTACATAATTTAATTTGTCACAATTGTCTCATAATTTTTTAAAGAAAGAAACCCAAAGTTTGTTGACCTAGCTCTAATAATATATATTTCTGAGATGTTGACATTGTCAGACATATATAGGTACTTAAAAAAAATTGACACATAAGAAACTGGATATACCTTGGCACTTCACCTGTTTAGAAAATGGAAGTGATTCGACCAAAAAAAAGTAAATGGAAGTGACAAATATATTAAATTTAACTGAAAAACAGATTAAAATACACCCATTACAAAAAGCACTGATAGTAAGAACAATACATGAAAAGAAGGATAGAACTAATTAATACAGAAATTTATCATGGTTACAAATTACAAAGGAAGAATATTAAGGTTGTTAAAATGTAAAGATCAAAAGCAAAGTTCTTATAGATATAAATAGAACTCATATATGTATGTATTACAATTACAATTACTTTTTTTTGGCAAATATAAGGAAACCTCGTTAAAACTTTCTATTGAAAAATTTAAAGCATCAAGAAGAAAAAAGAGTATCACCCCTAATTTTATTAAAAATCAGGGGTATATATATTACAATTACAATGCAAGCATTTATATATGAAGAGAATTTTTATCCTCTCTAATATCTAATTACTCATGTAATTATTTTCTTATTTCCTCCACAATGAAGTAAACCTATTATAGACACACCCTCTTCTCATTTCCTTGTTCTTCTTTCTCCTTTCTTCATTATCCTTTCTTCTCTTCATCATCACCAAGAAGCAACTCAAGCTAGTAACCCAAAAAGACTCCTTGGATTTGTCTAGGGAGTCAACTTTGTTTTCCATCACCACATCATGAGAATGATGAGAGAATGTGGGAATTGATCCATGAAGAGATGGGAATTCCATTAGATTCCTGTCAATAAGATGATTAAGTTTCACCAATTCATAAGAGTCATATAAAGGGCTTCCACAATCCCACTTAGCTTTTTCTTCTTCTTTCTTCATCATCAAGTTTTGATCATTTCCCTTCCATGATTCTCGTTCATCTTTTTCATGTTCTTTTCCACTCAAGTGTGTTGTTTTCATCTCTTGATTTTCTTTGATGAGCCTTTTATTGGTTTGGACGGAGTTCCCTATATAACCACATCTTCTGCATTTTATTAGGCTTTGACTTATAAAGTTTGTTGAAGAAAATGACAAATAAGACTAATTTATAATGTGAGTTAAGTATATATAAAGATAGGTGAAGAGTGTCATGTACCAACCTATATATGCATGCCATTAATTCATGTCTCACAACCAACCAAAGTATAATCAAAGCATTTTCTGAAGTGTAATTTCTCTTTGCCTATTTGGGGTTTTCGAGGTGATTGGTAACTAAACTTCTTTGGATCCTATAGAGAAATAGACAGAACACATAAATAATGATACCTAGTGAGCAAAATGCTCCTTTGTCTTTTTCTCCTTTCCCATGTCAGCAAAACCTTTTATATAACTAAAAAGTAAATATTATATATATATATATATATATTACGTAATAATTCATCTGTACTAAATGTTAGTATTAAATGGTCCTCAAACAAAAGTGAATCAAGAGATCTTTATATGTAACCTCAAGGGGTTGGTCTAGTGGAGCATGACATGATTTGTAACCCGGAGATCTTGAGTTCAAATCTCCACTAGTCTCTTTGGAGTGAGGTAAATGTAATTTTCTGTGTAAGCTCTCAAATAGCCCGAAAGTTTTCTCTACCTTGAATTGAGGTAAATATAATTTTCTTTGTAAGTGTTGAAAGAACCCGAAAGTTTTTCCCACCTTAGACTGTGGTGTCATGTCCTCACCCTAAAATTTTTGTAATAAATAAAAAGAGATTTTTAATTATGGTTTTAATTATGTATTATTTGAGATAATTGTATGAGCCTATTAACTCTTCATTTATGATTAATCTATTTAATGATATCACATTAATATTAACACCCTATGTTAATTCCTAGGTAATATTATAAGGTGTTGCATTTATGGTATCTAAACAATTTGACCTAGCTAGTCTGACTCTGGATAATTAGTTTATCGTAGTTTTTTTTGAAGAAGCTAAAAAGATTTCATTTAGAAAGATGAGATCAAGCAAATGACAGCAACAGTACCATTGTTTGACATCAGCATGGTAGATGATATACCCATCCACTTAAAAAGTTAGGATCCCAAACCATCGAGTACTTAGAGCAAGTGAAAAAAAGAAGTGAGACCGATTCTAAATCTTGGTTGCAATTGGTGGATTCTTGGAGGTTCACTAAATTGTCCTTTGTAGCAATCCTAATTTGGATTAATCTCCGCAGTCTGTTGGCAAAAACAAGATTGAGAAATAAAATGAGTACAATTGGAACACAAGAATTTAACGTGGAAGACTCCAAAATCAGAGAAAAACCATGAACCATTAACCAGATAATAATATTATGTGAAAATTGTTACAACACATAGAATTCTCTCAAACACCCAATAACCCCCGGTACATCACACCCTCCAATTGATAGTCATAAGGTTAGGATTATGGTAATACACAATGCTATCTTTTTTGGATTTCCAACCCCTTCATAATAATGAGTAACCATATTACCAACCGCGATATATCTGGATTAGTGTTATCAATAACATGTGAAGATGAGTTGTTACTTGTTACTTTGTTAGGAAGGATTAAGTACAGTATTTATGATGGGATCGCGGCAAGTGTACTGGATCGTTGTAAGTTATAGTCAGGAAAGACCGAGTGTCGAACTCAGAGACTGCGGTTAATTATCAGTTTAACAATTTAACTTCTAAATTGAAAATGGACTAATTTGGACTTGTTTGACAACAAATTAAAGTGAAAAACAGTAAATATTTTTAGTAATTTTAATTTATAATGATAGCAAGAACACAAGTGTGAATTTGTATGAGAGTTAAACAATACACGGTACGAGAGTTAAACAAAACAAAAAAAAACAGTACAAAATGAAAATAAACAAAACTAAGTCAAATAAAATGAAAAGGAGAAGAGATAGACCACTCCCTCGCATGGGTTGCCTCCCATGAAGCGCTTGTTTATCGTCCTAAGCTTAACGTTAAGGTAATTTTTCAATTTGGCTCAGGTGGAGAACTCTGCTTCTCAGGTACCTCCTTCAGTGCTCCTTGGGTACCTTTTCTTTTAAGCTTAAGTTTCTTCTTCCTAGAAGTTGCATGAGGGGAATAGAACGGAAGATCCACTGACATAGCCACAACTTCTTTTTCCTTAGTGTCACCTCCTTCTTCAAAATCTTTTGATACAACAAGTAAATTCTCAAGAGGTGAGTAGAGGACTTGATTATGAATTCTTTTTTTTTTTTTAATTATGGGATCAAGTACCTCAATACGATAACACCCTTCTTTTCCCTTTTTAGGGTCCATGGCCTTGAACACATTGAAAGTCACAACTTCATCTTGGACTTTCAATGTCAAAGTTCCATCCGCCACATCAATTACAGCTCTACCAGTAGCTAGGAAAGTTCTTCCTAAAATCAACGGGATGTCATTGTCTCCTTCCATGTCAAGAACCACGAAATCCACCGAAAAGATGAATTTGTCGATTTTCACAAGGACATCTTCGACTACACCATACAGATGTTTCACCGAAGGGTCAGCTAGATGTAGAGTCATCATGGTGTTTTTGATTTGACCAATCCCCAACTTTTTGAAAATGGAGAGGGGCATTAGGCTAATACTTGCTCCCAAATCACACAGTGCTTTCCCAAACGTTCTATCCCCAATAGTGCAAGGAGTAGAGAAACTTCCGGGATCTTTGAGTTTTTGTGGGAGCTTCCTCTGCAAGATTGCACTACACTCCTCAATAAGCATGACCGTCTCCTCATCTACAACCCTCTTCTTCTTTGAGAGGATTTCTTTCATGAATTTGGCATATTTGGACATATGTTCAAGAGCTTCTGCAAAAGGAATGTTAATTTGTAATTTTTTAAAAACTTACCAAACTGCTCCTCATTTTTCTCCTTCCCTAGTGTCTGAGGGAATGGTAGCTTAATAATTGGCCATGAACCATTTTTTACCCTTCGTCTTGGACTTTCAATGTCAAAGTTCCACCCGCCACATCAATTACAGCTCTACCAGTAGCTAGGAAAGGTCTTCCTAAAATCAACGAGATGTCATTTTCTTCTTCCATGTCAAGAACCACGAAATCCACCGAAAAGACGAATTTGTCGATTTTCACAAGGACATCTTCGACTACACCATACAGATGTTTCACCGAAGGGTCAGCTAGATGTAGAGTCATCATGGTGTTTTTGATTTGACCAATCCCCAACTTTTTGAAAATGGAGAGGGGCATTAGGCTAATACTTGCTCCCAAATCACACAGTGCTTTCCCAAACGTTCTATCCCCAATAGTGCAAGGAGTAGAGAAACTTCCGGGATCTTTGAGTTTTTGTGGGAGCTTCCTCTGCAAGATTGCACTACACTCCTCAATAAGCATGACCGTCTCCTCATCTACAACCCTCTTCTTCTTTGAGAGGATTTCTTTCATGAATGTGGCATATTTGGACATATGTTCAAGAGCTTTTGCAAAAGGAATGTTAATTTGTAATTTTTTAAAAACTTACCAAACTGCACCTCATTTTTCTCCTTCCCTAGTATGTCTGAGGGAATGGTAGCTTAATAATTGGCCATGAACCATTTTTTACCCTTCGTCTTGGACTTTAAATGTCAAAGTTCCATCCGCCACATCAATTACAGCTCTACCAGTAGCTAGGAAAGGTCTTCCTAAAATCAACGGGATGTCATTGTCTTCTTCCATGTCAAGAACCACGAAATCCACCGAAAAGATGAATTTGTCGATTTTCACAAGGACATCTTCGACTACACCATACAGATGTTTCACCGAAGGGTCAGCTAGATGTAGAGTCATCATGGTGTTTTTGATTTGACCAATCCCTAACTTTTTGAAAATGGAGAGGGGCATTAGGCTAACACTTGCTCCCAAATCACACAGTGCTTTCCCAAACATTCTATCCCCAATAGTGCAAGGAGTAGAGAAACTTCCGGGATCTTTGAGTTTTTGTGGGAGCTTCCTCTGCAAGATTGCACTACACTCCTCAATAAGCATGACCGTCTCCTCATCTACAACCCTCTTCTTCTTTGAGAGGATTTCTTTCATGAATTTGGCATATTTGGACATATGTTCAAGAGCTTCTGCAAAAGGAATGTTAACTTGTAATTTTTTAAAAACTTACCAAACTGCTCCTCATTTTTCTCCTTCCCTAGTGTCTGAGGGAATGGTAGCTTAATAATTGGCTTTGGCATTTTTGGCTTCTCTTTTACATTAGAACTCTCGACAACACCCACAGGAGCTTTGTCACCAGACTCAACCACTTCTTCCAGACTCTTCCTTGCTACAGCTTCAACTGTTTTGCCACTCCGTGTTGTTATAGCATTCACTGTTTCACCCCCCCTAGGATTTGGAATAGTGTCACTTGGAAGAGAGCCTGAAGGTCTTTGTGAAATTTGCTTGGCTAGTTGGCCACCTGAGTCTCTAAATTTCTGATGAATGCCTCTTAATTTTTAGAACTAGCTTCTAGACTTTTGAAACCCGCTCTTGCCTCCTCCATGAATGAGGAAGTTTGTGCGACTAGTCCCTCAAATGCTATCTCCCAATCCGCTTTCTTTTGGGGAGCATTTTGGCTTTACCCTTGATCCTTCCAAGAGATATTCGGATGATTCCTCCACTCCGGATTGTAAGTGTTGGAAAATGGATTATTTTTGACAAAAAATATCTTCTCTTGGACTTGTAGGGGAAGTTCGCAATCCTGGTTAGAATGTGGACCTTCACAGTAGTCACACTTCAAACTTGTCACAATGTTTACTTGAGCAGAATGGTGTTGCACAAAATTCAACTTTAGAGCTTCCATTCCCTTTTTTCAGTTGAGTGATTATCTTCTGTTGAGCCAACCCGACAGTCTGAGCATCTAAGTCAAGGAGAATTCTTTTAGATGTACTTCCTCTATCATGAGCCGCCAAGTAATCATTTGAAGCCATAGCTTCAAGAATTTCTATTGCTTCTACTGTAGTCTTGAAATTCAAAGAACCACCTGCAGAGGCATCAAGCATCATCCTGGCATTCGGCCTCAAACCAGTACAAACGATTTGCATTCGGTCTCAAGCATCATCTTGGCATTCGGTCCCAAATCTATTTACGGTTACCGGTTGATGAGCAATTGGTAACCTCTGTCTGTTTGTGTCACGATTCCCATAGTCTCCAAGAAGGCGTTTAACTGGTGGGTCAGCCATATCTTTAATCACAGGAATCTCAGACACAATATCTTCTTCTCTTACTACTTCTCTTTCTTGGAGTCGCCTTTCTCTTGTAGCCTTTCGATTAGCCTTAGCAGTCTTTTCAATTTCTGGATCAAAGAGAAGGTCAGCCGAGGCAGTGCTTCGCATAAACAAAGTTAGAACAAAAGTAAGAGATTAATAGCTAAAAATAAAATAAAATGACAGAAATTTAAATTTAATCAAGAAATTAAAAATTAAGTTGATGGAATCACGACAAGTGTACCGGATCGTTGCAAGTTATAGTACGGAAAGATCGAGTGTCGAACTTAGAGACTGCGGTTAATTATCAGTTTAACAATTTAACTTCTAAATTGAAAATGGACTAATCTGGATTTGTTTGACAATAAATTAAAGTGAAAAACAATAAATATTTTTAGTGATTTTAATTTATAATGATAGAAAGAACACAAGTGTGTATTTGTATGATTTAAAAAGCGTTGGGGACGAGCTTCAATTTACTTCACTCTTATATCTAACGAATCAAACGTGCCTATTGAACATATTTTATGAGCTATAATTATTCTGATCCTAATTCCTTAGGTAAGAGAACATTTATTTCTAATAAAAATTCCTAATTCCGTAGGTGACATTAAAAAGAAATAAGCAGTAATAACAACAATTATCCTATGATTCTGAATACCAATGACTATTCCTAGACTAGAGATATACATATTTCAATTCTCAAGCATATGTAATTCAAATTTTCATTCACAATCACATATCATAAATCATCCTAAGAGTGATCAAATCCTAGAAGCATTAAGGGAAAATATTTGAAACATAACTCACAAAATTCATTCAAATAACAGAGGTTTAATTAAAAAACATAAGAGATTCATAAATCGTTACTCATCCCCAATAACATGAAGTTTAGCTAGACATAGAAATATAAATAACAAGAGAAAAGATCAAACTAGAGAGAGAAGCTGAGAACATTGATGCTCCAATGACTTGTTCCTAAACTTGAATCATCAACGGAGGTCAGCGGAGTGCAAATCCTTGCAGTCACGGACTTCAGAGTGCAAAACAAGATTGTTCCCAATGATAAGTATGACCTAAAATTCGAGTTACGGGCTTAAGTATGAGCTGGGTAAGTGACCCATCATTTGGCGAGTAGGATCCATCTCCAGGCGACCTGAACAAAAACAGGGAATTTTTAACACCATCGCCTGGCGAGCAGGATCCATCGACAGGCAACCCGAACCAAAGTAGCAATTTTTTAACACCATCGCCTAGCGAGCAGAACCCATCGCCAGAAGACCCAAACCAAAACAACGAATTTTTAACACCATCACCTAGCGAGCAGAATCCATCACCAGGCGACCCGAACCAGAACAACATCAGGGAAACTCAGTCACCATCATTTGGCGAGCTAGTCCCATCGCCACGCGATCAGAAGCAAAATTTTTCCTATTTTTGTATCTGTTGAACCGCTAGGTGAGCTGCTGTCATAGCTAGACGAATGACAACAAAAACAAACAAATTAAACGTACCAAGTATCTCAAAAACACAAACAAACTCAATGAAAAACTAATAAACAAAAATCAAACTATTATGATTGTAAAACTCACTATAATTGAGAAAAACTAATTAAAATCTAGTCAAACTATACATATAATGCAGAGCAATCAATTTAACATGTCATATTCTAATTGATGACAAAACAATATTTGATCACATATTGTGGAATGTGAAACAAGTTAGCATTTATAAAATCCAGATTCACAAGTTAGCTTGTTGAGTTGGGTAGCGCCAACTTGTGACCCAAGTGGGGGAAACAATGTGATGGGACATGGCTTTAACTTGTCAGGTTGGGTTGGTGGTTGCACCGTATTGACCTTCCCACTCCAAGTCGAGAGTTGGGCCATGAGTCTTGGGCGAAAGCTCGAGTCTCTTGGCTCCTAGACAAGAGGGCCATTGCGCGAGGCTGGCTTCACAGAGCAGCGAGAACCTATGGCTCCTAACAGTCGAGGGATCACATGCTACTGCAATTCCAGCCCACATAACCTGTTGAGTCTAGTCCCTTGAACCATCACTTTTTTCTTTTCCAGTTTGCATAGATAACTATTAAATTTATTCAATAAGTATTATATTCATCATGAACATACCGTATGCTTTTTTTCAACACTAGTAATTCAACTTATTCCATGAGTAGGTGTATTTATATTCATAATTAACATTACCTGCTTCTAAGTTCTTCATCATCCAAGCTTACATAAATTTAGATATGATACAATTCCAATTTTCCAACAATTAGAGTTGTTGTGTGGTTTGGTCATATGAGCCTGAAGTTCACTATTGATGGTAGGAGTATAACAGGTAGTGTCGAGGTAAATTCAAGTAAGTATGGAGCATGACTGACAAGATGATAATGTGCGAGGCTTTCACAAAGCAACAAGAACCTCTAACTCCTGACAGTGGAGGGATCACAAGCTACTACAATTCCTGCCTACAAAACCTCTTGAGCCTAGTCCCTTGAATCATCACTTTCTTTCGAGTCTCATAGATAACTATTCAAGTTTTCCTATGAGCATAATATTCATCATGAACATTTCATACGTTTTCTTTTAACTCTCAAACTAATCGGTTGTTTTGAATTGATATTTCAAATCACGAATTTTATCATATAAAAAAATTTCTTGAGTTTTAAAAGGCAATATGTTATGAAAGTAAACCAAAATAGAGAAAGAGGAAGAACAAGAGAATGAGAGAAGCAGAAAATATGAAGGTCTTTGTATTATTCCCTTCACACAAGTCTCACCTTACACAAAAGAGTGTCTCCTGTTCTGTACCTTGTAGTGTTGTAGAGACTGCAGTTGGTAGGTCTCCTGCCGTCCAAGTGGTATGCCAAAGTGATCCCAGGTGGGGTGTCTGCGATGCCACTCGGACGAGCCAGTATTGAGAATTGTAGAGTAGTATAGCAATGAATGAGAATGTACCTATTTATGGCAATGTGTGCCAGTATTTATAGGGATTCATACAGGCTTTGAGCCGTTGGATTGATTGAGTGAATATGAGCCGTCCAAGTATGATAGTCATAAATGGGTTGATTTATTGTGGATATGGATCAAAGTGATTGGGCTTATCCATGTCTAATTGCTGAATGGGCTTCTTGGCCCAGTCCAGAACATGTCCTATTTATAGGGTGTAGATTGGCAAGTGAATGGACAATCATCAAAAGTCACTAAAAACCCAATTACTAAAGAGAGTAATGGGAATGTGGAAGAAATATAGTGGACATCCACTAATATCATATTATTCATAACACTCTCCTTTGATGTCCATCGAGGACATGTCTTATTAAAACCTTACTAGAAAAAATTCAGTGTGATAAAAATCTAGTGAAGGGGGTGTACAATATCCTTTCAGTGGAATTGCCTCGTTAAAAACCTTTTCAGGAAAACCCAGTGGAACAAAACCGTGGCAAAGGGAAAAAGAGTGTAGTTTTTCTCTCACTGTTTGAAGCGTCACTTAAGAATATGAATTCAAACATTTGGAGTTTCTCCTTGTGTGCATATGGAGCAATCTACTCCGCTCTGTCACTTGTGATATATCCTTTTTTAACAGAGTTTTGCGGTCAACATTATCTTCAGAACATCTTCCTTGAATAGTTGACATTTGAGAATGAAATGAAAAAGCAAGAGCCATAGATTATTTTGTAGATCAAAAAGATATTTAAATGTCACCACATGTAGATAATAGCTGACTTGTCATCTGACTTGATCTAGATCAAAAAATTATACTTTGTATCTGCATGATTAATTTGTGTAACATACGTAAAATGATTTATTTATTACAATAGTAAAACATAAAATATGCATCTTACCCCTTTTTTGATGTATTTTCGTTTGTGATAAACTATATTACTACTAACTATCACATAATATTATCATATCAAACAAATTAAGTAGCATTTAGTAATATGCATGTATGGTTCTTTAGCCTTCAGAACCGACATATTTGTTATTTTATTGGCACACAACTCATGTACTCAATATAAAAAAATATATATCATGAGTCAATTAAGAACTAGTTCTTTATAACATGTTAAACAAAAAATTAACTAGCTAGTTGTTCAGTCTCCAGATCAAGACAAGACTTTGTTTTTCATAAGATTTTAAATGAATATATTTCTTTATATCTTGAATCTTTCTGGGATTTTTCATGTAGAGATAAATCACATGCTCAACCTCAAAATCCTTCATGTATAATTTGGGGGCATTCATATAGAACTCTTTCTTAGAGCAATCTATAATTTTTGAAAGCTCTTCAGGAGTTTCAATAATAACAAACTATAACAAATTCATTTCTTGATCTTTTCATAAAACTATATGGACAAGTGATGTCATTTTTCTATCCCTCCTTTAGAATATGAATTGAGACGATTATAACACATGTGTTAAAATTATATTATCTCATGGAGGGACTGAATCAATTTGAGTAATCATCTCGAGAATCTGAAAAGTGTGTCTCAGAATATTGAATCCTTTGGGGATCTTCATATAATTACGACTGTCAAATGAGTCATACATATAAGTGGTAACAATATTCATCATGTGCAAATTGAGCTCTTCATGAGCTACAAAGATAATTAAATACCGAAAAGTACTTGCATCCACTAAAGGTAAATATGTCTCATCAAAACCAATTTTAGGTCTTTGTGAAAACCCTCGAGCAACAAGTCAAGCTTTGTATCTCACAATTTCACCATTCTCATTCCATTTTTGCACAAAACCCGATTTGTATCCAATTGGTTTCTCACCTTCAGGTGTTTGGACTAAAGGTCCAAAAATAGTTTTGCTTGTAAACTGAATTTAATTCTGCTTCAATTTCATCTTTCAGTTTTGGCCAATTCTCACTTTGTCTATAATATTTAATAGACTTTGGTTCATGATCCTCACAATCATATTTAGCACTATATTATATGCAAAAACATCGTTAACGTTGACTTCATTTTGGTCCACCGTATCTCATTCTTGACATAATTCATTGAGATCTCTTTGATTTTATAATTTGTCAGGTACCTGATTAGTTCTTCTAGAACTGAAATGTCAATTATGTTTGAAGACTCTTTTAGAGTTTCTATATCCTCGCTTAGACCATGTTTCTTTTTAGCTCCTTTTTGTTAAAAGATTTTTATCTATGGAATCGATTGGTCTACCACGCTTCAGGAGCGGTTGAGACTCATTTGCAATATTAGGTTGTCCAATAGGGACATCCATTTTATTAGAGCATTAGCAGTTAATATAAATGATTTGGTCACACCTTTTGGATCAGTGAATGTATTTGATAGATGATTTGCTATGCTATGCAAATGAACTATCTTATGAACTTCTAATTCATATTGATTAGTTCGAGGATCAAGATGAGACAATGGTAATTCATTCCAACTGATCACTTTTTCAGATGCTTATTCCCCCCTAAATTTGGGAAATTTAATTCATCAAATGATAATCATCAAACTGGACTATAAACAAGTCTCCAATTGTTGGCTCAAGATACTTTATTATACATGGAGATTTATATCCAATATATATTCCCAAAATTCTTTGAGGACCCATCATAGTGCATTGTGAGGTAAAAATTGGAACATACATTGCACATCCACAAATTCTAAGATGTGGAATATTGGGTTCGTGACCAAGAACCAAATGTAATGGGGAAGAGTTGTGATAACTTGTTGGCTTGATGCGAATAAATGTTGTAGCATACAAAATTGCATATTCTCAAGTAGAAATTGGAAATTCTTATCTCATAAGTATTGATCATATAATTAACTTTAAACATTTAAAGAATGGTTCTTCAAGACCATTTCATTTTATGAATGAACATATGCTACATGATGTCTAATATCAATTCTAATAGACATACAATACTCATCAAATGTTTTCTATATAATTTAGAAAAATAAGCTCGTAGTGAAGCAAAGTAGCAAACAATCTCACAAACTTTTAGTTGAGTTGACGGCACATATATGTTCATGTACATCTAATTGATACATCAATTAAAAGTATAAAATATCTAAATGGTACACATGATGTGTGGTGTATTTGCCCACAAATATCACCATATGTATTTTGTAATACTTAAGTTTTGAAGTGTCAATTTTAGACTGAAATCTATAAATTATAAGGGAAGTAAGACTTAAATGTAATTTTCCAACTTTTACAAGGAGAATCTAGGTATAAATTATAATACATGTAATATTATTTAAATTATTAGAGTAGGAAGAAGATTTTAAATTTTATAATAGTTTTTTTTGACAAAATTGTTATAATATTTTATTTATAATTAGTTTACTAGTTTATATGTAAGAAAAAAAATCAAAGTGAAAAGATATGCCGGAGAAAGATCTCGAGATTTGATTGATCATATATAATATAATATAGGCTTAAATATCATTTACTCCCCGCAAATATCACGTTTATCCATTTACTCCACTGCAAAAAAAAACTTTTAAAACAAACCCTACAAAATGTAACTGCATCCAGTTACCCCCCTGCTGTTAGTTTTGGCTAACAACGTTAATATTTGCAGGAGGGTAACTAGAAACACTTAATATTTGCAGGAGGGTAACTAGAAACACTTAATATTTGCAGGGGTTTAACTAGATCTCAAATGTCAGCCAAGTCAGCCTAGACTTAACGTTGTTAGCAAAAACTAACAGCAGGGGGTAACTGGATACAATTACATTTTGCGGGGTTTGTTTTAAAGGTTTTTTTTTGCAGGGGGTAAATGAAAAAACGTGTAATTTGCAGGGGGTAAATGATATTTAAGCCTATAATATATCTGTTAAAAAAAAGATTTGCTTGGGACATTTGTAGACATTTTCAAGCCTACAAACCGATCATATATATTTATATCTATCTATATAATAAAATCATATGTCAGGAAAATTACATTTGTAGACTTTTTCAAATTTTTCCATTTGTCACTTTTTCTTTTACTTTTTTTTAAAACAACTGATTTTTTTTTTCAAAAAACTAATTATTTTTTTCAGTTTTTTTCCTAAAAAAATTTTATTAACTATTTTTATAATTTACTCCAACTACTAAAATTAATCAATTTAACTACTAAAAATTGTCAAAAAATTAAATTAATATTGTACTCAATAATTAAATGGTCTAAAATTTACTATTTACTATAATCTCTCTATTAAAACTATTAAAATGAATCAATTTAACCACCAAGAATTGTAAAAAAAAACTTTAACCACTACCAAAAACTACAAAATAACTTTTTTATAATTAAATTAATATGATTAAATTTATATTAAGTTATATAGAAAAAAAAGAGTAAACACGTGCCAACGGGAGCAGGAACGAGATACTGGTAATGAAATCAGCAACGATGTCGAGATCGACGGGAGTGGCAAAGAGAGTGGCAACGAAAGAGGCAACGAGAGCGGCAAAGAGAGTGCCCACGGGAGTGCCAACGGGAGCGCATATTTTACCTTAAATCTCATTTTCCTTCATTTTTACTCCATCTAAAATTTACTATTTACTATAATCTCTCTAATTAAACTATTAAAATCAATCAATTTAACCACTAAGAATTGTAAAAAAAACTTTAACCACTAGCAAAAATGAGAAAATAATTTTTTTATAATTAAATGAATATGATTAAATTAATATTAAATCATATAGAAAAAAAGGAGTCAACACGTGGCAACGGGAGCGACAACGGGAGAGGCAAAGAGAGCGCCAACGAAAGAGCCAATGAGAGGGCCAACGAGAGTGCTAACGGGAGTGCCAACGGGAGTGCCAACACAACTATTTTAATAAATTTGAAAATATAGCCTTTTATCAAGTTTTTTGTTTTTCTTTTATTACATTTTGTAATTTTCAACCTATTTATAATTTCATAGCAAATTATAACAAATGCACAGGTAAAATACTAGTTTAGTATAGAAAAAAAATACCGATTTACTTCTCCTAAAAAAATACTAGTTTAGTATAGAAAAAAATACCGATTTACGCACGGGTAAAGTTTATAAATGAAATTTATTAGAACCAAAGGAAAATAGTGATGGTTCTTAGTTGAGGATGAGTATCTTTAAATTACATTTTAGACATGGGTAGTCATTAAAACTTGAGTTAACAAAAATTTGAAGAAGTTTCAATTATTGAAAAGTCTAGGAAAAACATAAAATAAATGTGTTATGAAATCATAACATAAATAGGGGTCAGAAATTGGATCTGCTGAACCAAAATGCTAATTAAATTTTATCCTAATCTAGATTCGAATAATCCATCCTATTGGTGTCGTGGTCCAAGATTCCTCTTTAAGCCGCTTAGAAAGCCGGTGAGTAAATAATGTTGACTATAACAAGCCTTAGATTATTTCTTTAAACTTCTTTTATATCTATTTGGTAAAAGTTGCTTTACTTTGTTCTCAATTCTTGATCAAATGATTACTCGAAATTCTTGGTTGTTTTAGAGGGACATGATAGTATTGTTTTATTGTTTGATAATTTAAATGTGAGGTTTCCATTGGATTATTTCAAGAACATAAAATTTTATGATCGTTGTGGCTCTCGGATTTGAAGTATTGATGGATTACTATATGATATATATTTGATTTGATCTTTTAGAAATTTTTTGTGAAACTATCTATATATCATATTCATTGTTGATTCGAGTTGGTGTTTTTCGGATTTTCAACGGCTTTGGGGTAGACTTTGTCAGAACACTGCATGCTAACAACAATATGTGTTAGCCTTGGTACACCGTGATTTACCTATCAGGCGGGGAGCCTATTATATTAATATTTTGAGGCGGGGAGCCTATTATTGATATTTTCAGTCGGGGAGCCTATTATTGATATTTGCAGGCGGGGAGCCTATGATTTATATTTATCGGCGGACAACCTATTTTATTTCTGTATAAGTATTAACCCTTATTATTATTTTTATTTTTATTATTATTATTATTATTAATATTTTATTTTATACGATATACTTGATTAAACTATTTTTTTGTTGAATCATTTTAAAAATGATATTATCGTGTCCTGCTTGTTATGTTCTTTATTATTTACTCACTGAGTGGTGACTCACCTTATCTCTCTTATATGTTTCAGATTCCCAGGTTCGTGCAAAACTGAGCACCCTTGCTAGAGTTTAGTGTCTTGCCTCTAGGTGATGATTCCTTGAGTTTAGAGACCTGCTAGTGATTCTATCTTGATTTCGTTTGGTGTCCTTATGTATTTGATCTTCCAAAATTTGTAGTGGCTCTGTTACATTACTGGGTTGTATATTAGCTGTTACATGTGACTCCGTTGGCCTCTTTGAGGGCCTATCTTAATTCGTATTTTGTATAATGACTATACAGGTGTATATGTTAATTTGGAAGCTCCATATTTCAGAGTAGATTCTGTAGAACTTTAGTTCGAAATTTCTTCAAAATATATACTTTTATAGGTTCTGATAAGATGATCGTTCTTTAGGCCAGCTTGATCCTATCGAGGGTGCCACATTACGGTAGTAATCTGTGCGCTGGTCATGGTCCAATTCGGGTCGTGACAAAGTTGGTATCAGTGCTTAGGTTTTGTTTAAGCATGTAAAAGAGAAAATGACCTTTAGTAGAGTCGTGATTGTGATAATGTACCCGGGCATTATCATACTTGGGACCCTATTAAATACCTTTACAATTTTTAGCAAGTTTTTATAAAATATTATTTTTATTTTCGAATATATTTGATTCTAAAAGTCCTTACTAGGGGCTGCCATATATATATATATATATATATATATATATATATATATATATATATATATATATATATATATATATATATATATATATAATTCCTCCGTCCCAAAATATAAGACCCCTTTTTCATTTTAACTTGTCCCAAAATATAAGGCCCCTTACAACTTTCTAGATACATTTATTACTATTTTTCCAAACATATCCTTTTTAATAGTACTAAGTTATGTTGGTATATTAAAAGTTAACATTAAATGTTCGGGTAATTTAGTAATAGTCATACAAAATTTTAACATACTAATTACATCAACAACTTTTCTTAATAACTGTGAAAAGTGGAATGGTGCCTTATATTTTGGGATGGAGGGAGTATATATATATATATATATATATATATATATATATATATATATATATATATATGTCAAATGTGTTATAATATAAATCAAAATATAAGCATGTTGAGGCTTCATCGCCAATTTCTACCCAAAAAAAAATATAAGCTTCATATTGTAATTATCGAAGAGGTAAACAAATAGAAACATAGATGTAAGACAATTACTGTGGTATTGTGAGGGACAAGAATTTGAGTTTTTTATCTAGTCCCTCGCCCCCCCTTTTGTCCTTTACTATGAACAATTTCCAAATCAAACGGGGTACACCTGGAGTTGTACTGTCCAATCCCTTTCTTTTTATTAAATCAAACACACCCATAGTCCTTGAAGGGTAGTTCACATGGTTGAGTGAGTGAGACATCGTTGGTGGAAAAACGTAGGCGTACGAGAATAAAACCCCGCTCCCCCTCCCCTCTAACAACTAACACACTAATTACTAACCACTTTGCCTATAAAAAACACATCTTTTGTATTTTACTCTTAATTATGTATTTTACAATGCTACATGAGTATTTATAGGACACAAATTTTGGAACTAACAATAATCATCACAAAAAGTAATAATACATTACATTGATAAATGAGTGTTTTCTAAAGTACTTCTACTATATAACTCTTGCATTTTTTTTAACTATTGCATGAACATCTATATATACATTATTCGTAACAAAAAGATTTAATTTGTAAGTTTTATGTTTCATACGCTTACTAAAGTCAATAATTGTTTTTCATAAGCAATAAAGTCAATAAGTTAATAAGAGAAAATGAACCAAAAGATAAGTAATTGTCACTAGATCAGAAGCTCATAATCTGGTTTTCATTGATGCAATGATCTTTGGATTGTTTCCTATAAAGAACTGTTTCATCGATCTAAATCTAGCAAAGGTGAGGTACATTTATGGTTTTGCAGTGTAACATCCCTAATTTTTAAAATAATATTATAAGTGGATTTTATAAAACTACTAGTCGAAGGAATTAATAATTCACAATTCGGAATCGGCCGAGTCGAGAAATTATTTATCGAATAAATAACCGTAAAGTTAGTGGGGGTCTTGGCCTAAAACTTTGATTAAATGAGCTGGGGGCATTATGGTCTTTTCCCAACCACAACACCCTCAGCCCCAACTTAAACAAAACAGCTCCCATCTACTCTCATGTGAATTCAGCTGAAGACAAAGAAGAGAAAAGCAAAAACAGAAAGTGAGAGAGAGGAGAGTGGGGCGAAGGGAGAAGGAAGGAGAAGAGAGGAGGGCTTCTCCAATTGTCCTTGCATGTAAGTTCTCTCTTCACATTCCCATTCCATTTTTGATTCTGAATCCAATGGTACCAAAGTCAGGAACTGATTCTCACTCTTCCTCTATATCCCATTTTCGGATTTGAACCTTCAAGGTCGAAGACAATGAACTTCTGAGTTTGTGGTGGCTTGCATGTGTTACACCAGTTGAGGAAAGGGGGCATCTCAGTCCTATACTTCGAGTTGGAGAGGAGTTTGGCAGAGAGGGTTGCTGGTTCAGTGTATAGTGGAGGAGATAGCAGTTTTGGAAATCGGTTTGAGTTCTAGCGGGGATAGTTCGTTGACTTCGGTTCGGTGACTTCGCTTTTCGGTGACTTCGCTTCTCGGACTTCGGTGTAACTGTGAGTTCTACTCACAGATAGGAATGTTTTTGGTGTGTCCTGAAAATGTGTCGGTTTTGAGTCATAAGGCATTTATCTTGTTTTCGAAAGATTTTGGAATCGAAAACCGTTTTCGAGCAATATTGCGTTTTTACGGTTTTTATTGAATTGTTGAACAACTTACGAAATTGTGATTTAAACGCTTTCACTGGAATATAGTCTAGAATGTGGTTTATTGAAACTGTTTTCAGGTTGGATTACGATCGGAATTCGATTTGGGCGAGAAACGGAAAAGCGGAATGAGAATCGGATTGGAAAATAGAGAAACAGAACAGACCGCACGGGTCGTGCGCCCCTGGGCACGGACCGTGCGTCTGCTTCGCAATTGGCTGAATTAAGGAATAAAACAGGACGCACGGATCGTGCGCCCTCTTCGGGTTGGTTGTGTGATTTTTGTAAATCACGCACGGGTCGTGCGCCCCTGGGCACGGACCGTGCGTGAGCTTCTGTTACCGATCCCCGATTTCTCATTTCGTCGCTCCTTTCGATCCCAAACCACTTCTAATCTTCTTCCCAACCAATTTTAAGAATATTGCCTTACTGAAAACCTTATTTTGAACTTGTTCAACTAATGGTTTTGAAAAAGATCTTTGAAAGCTTATTTGATTGAAAAGCCGAAACCCTAGTATACGTGTGGGTACACCGACTGATGGATTGACTAAATATATATAACTACATATTTCGTTGTGTATGATTATAACACCGGATGTCTAACCATTGAATTCATCTAGACGGGTTATAGATCGATTTAGATATAAATTATCTAATAAGCTTATGTGATTGATCCTTTGGTGATCAAAAATCAAAAAGAAGATATAAATTATCTAACTCTCGAGAATTGATACGTATTGTCATATGTATCGCGTTGGGTGACGATCCGACAAGTAGCATACTAGGGAGGGTAGTCACGACCCCTTACCTAGGCCCTGTATACGTTTTGGCGTGGTCAATTCGTGGGTTATCGGGATTCGTAGTCATTGTACAGCCGATTTATGCTAAACTAGAACCCTGGCATTATTCGGATAGAATTTTGAATTGGGGATTACCGCAGATATTGGGCAAACTAGATTGTCTGGCATTATATCTCGGGGATTACCGTAGATATTGGGCAATCAAGTTGTCTGGCATTATATCTCGGGTTGTGTTAAACTAAAGAAAACTTATTTGAGAACACGATTTGCTTGGCATTTCGATTTGTAGCTTGTGATAGCTATAATGAATATGTTGTAACGGTTTAATAATTGAACCGAGTGTTAGTGAGGGGGCACGGTAGAGCTCACTGAGATAATGTTATCTCACCCAATCCATATTTGTTGTTTTTCAGAGAAGCAGGGAAAAAGGAAGACTATTGTGCACGAGTAATTGGCATACTCTCGGAGGTGCTGAAGACTTAGTCATATTTACCCTTTGTCCTTTTGTAGTTTTATTTGGTTGTATAAACTTGTATTGGTTATGAGTTTTACGAACCACTTTACGTTTCTGTTTGGTATTTGGACTTGGATATTGTATTCCGTTCGGTATGGAACCGATGAACTTCTATTTTATGAAGTAATGTTATTTCCGACTATGTGTTTATTTCAGAAAAAGTTTGTATGTCCAATACTTAAACAGGAACTGTGTCCTCTGAACTTCCGCATCTGTGCATCTTCGGTTTCTCTACACGTTAGAAATACCGGGGTGTTACATTTGGTATCAGAGCGGTTCGACCTAGTCGGACTTAGATGTTAAGAGTCGTTTACGTCTTCTAAGTCTGATTCTTCTTAGTATGCTATTAGACATTGAGCCTGATCAACTTAATACTTTGTGCATATTTCGCAGAATCATGGCTGGAAGAGGTAGGAGAAACCCACCTGTTGATCCTCATCAAGAATGGATGCAGAATGTCATCGAGACTCAACAGAAGATGATGAATGACATGATGCTAATGCAACAGCAACAGATGGCTCAGATGACTCAAATTCAGCAGATGCATCAAGTGCCTCAACCACAACCGACTGAGCCAGTCAATGTGCCAACACCTGAGGATCCCAATAGGGTGTATTTTCGGTTTCTGAAGATGAAACCCCCAACCTTCAAAGGAGGATCCGATGCAATGAAGGCCCATTTCTGGGTAGATGCCATGGAACGGATCTTTGTTACTTTGCAATGCAATGAAGAAGAGAAGGTAACTTGTGCTGCTAACGCTCTGGACGAGGATGCTCACACCTGGTGGGTTAATGCTCGTAGAATGCTACAAACTCAAGAAACTCCTCTTGAGTGGAATGCTTTCAAGGAATTATTTTTGGGTCATTATTTCCCCGACACTCAAAGACTCGTCAAATAGATGGAATTTCTGAATCTGAAACAGGGAGAGATGACAGTTGAGGAATATGCTGCAAAATTTGAGAGGTTGTTACAATTCTATGAATTGGGGACCACCGCTCCTGATGATAAGTGGAAAATGGTGATGTTCAGACAAGGTCTTCGAGGTGATGTGAATCAAGGCCTCAGTTCTTATTCCATGTCCACTTATCCTGCTTTGGTTCAACAAGCTCATTCAGCTGAAAGTGATCTTAAGAGAATGTATGCTGAGAGGAAAGATTTCTGGAAGGATAAACGAAAGAGTAATGAGTCAACTACATCAAACCCTAGGTATAAGGGAAATTCAAGTAAAGGGAAGCAAGTACAACAAGCAACGCTGCAGGGTTTGGCAAGTGTGATGTGTGCAAAAAGAATCATCGAGGAAAATGTCAAGTCGGGCCAAACCAATGTTACCATTGCAAGGAGGTGGGCCATTATGCCAATAATTTCCCCTCAAGGAGAGCTTTCTTAAAGACTCCAGATGCTCCGAGGCAGGCTCGAGTCAATACTCTAGATGCCAAGACCATCAAGCCAGATGATAACCTCATAAGGGGTACATGTTCTATCTTTCAACAATCAGTTAATATATTGTATGACTCTGGTGCTACGCATTGTTTTATTTCTGAAGCATGTGCTGGAAGGTTAGGATTAGAAGTATCTCCTATATCTGAACCGATCACAATTCGTACTGCTGCAAAGGGTCATGTTCGAACCCAATCATTATGCCTTAATTGTCTACTTGTCATAGGAGGCAGGGAATTCGTTGTGGATTTTATCTGTTTGCCTATGCGGGGGATGGAGATTGTTTTGGGAATGAATTGGATGACTTCCAATCACATTACTATTGACTGCTTCAATCGTGCAATTAATTTTCCTTCTGAAGTAGCGGAACATTCACTACCTGTAAATGATGGTGTTATTTCGTTCGCTTCAGCCAGCCAGTCTCTATTCCAAGGTGCGGAAGCTTTTGTTGTTATTTTATCTGCATCAACTGAAGCTGGTTTGAACTTATCGTCTGTTCAAGTCGTCAATGAATTCTTAGATGTTTTTCCCGAGGAAGTTTCCTCTTTACCTCCGGAGCGAGAGGTAGAGTTCTCCATAGATATGGCACCGGGTGCGGGGCCAATATCCATAGCACCTTATAGGATGTCTCCTCTCAAACTGAAGGAATTGAAATCTCAACTTGAGGAATTAATTTCCAAGAAGTTTATTCGATCGAGTGCTTCTCCATGGGGTGCTCCAGTACTGTTAGTCAAGAAGAAGGACAGAAGTATGAGATTATGCATCGACTATCGTCAGCTCAACAAGATAACTATCAAGAACAAGTATCCGTTACCAAGGATAGATGATCTGCTGGATCAACTTCGAGGTGCTAAAGTTTTCTCCAAAATTGATCTAAGGTCAGGGTACCCTCAAATCAGGGTAAGAGCCTTAGACATTCCGAAGACTGCTTTTCGTACGAGGTACGGACACTACGAGTTTGTGGTGATGCCCTTCGGATTGACTAACGCTCCGGCCGTATTCATGGATTACATGAATAGAGTATTTCATTCCTACCTAGATCAGTTTGTGGTCGTCTTTATTGATGATATCTTGGTTTACTCAAAGTCAGTTGAGGAGCATGCCCAACATCTCCGCTTTGTCCTAGGAGTACTCCGAGAGAAGAAACTTTATGCCAAACCGTCAAAGTGGGATTTTTGGATGTCCGAAGTATAGTTCTTGGGTCATGTGATTTCCCAGGAAGGGGTTGCAGTTGATCCTAGCAAGGTAGAAGCAATGATGAATTGGGAACGGCCGACGTCGGTGACTGAGATCAGAAGCTTTCTGGGTTTAGCTGGTTACTATAGAAGATTCATTGAAGGTTTTTCACAATTGGTACTTCCGCTTACTCGATTGACTCGCAAGGGTCAACCGTTTGCTTGGGATACCGATTGTGAAGAGTGTTTTCTTGGATTGAAAGAAAAGTTAACTTTTGCTCCGATCCTAATTCTTCCGGATCCGTCATTGGGATTTCAGATTTACAGTGATGCCTCCGGGAAGGGTTTAGGATGTGTCCTTATGCAGAATAAACATGTGGTGGCCTATGCATCCAGGCAATTGAAGACTCACCAACGGAATTACCCAACTCATGATTTAGAGTTGGCGGCTATTGTGTTTGCACTGAAAATTTGGAGACATTACCTTTACGGTTCTCGTTTCGAAGTTTTTAGTGAACACAAGAGCTTGAAGTATCTGTTTGACCAAAAGGAGTTGAATAATAGACAAAGGAGATGGACTGAATTTTTGAAGGACTACGACTTCGACTTGAAATATCACCCTGGGAAAGCCAATGTGGTAGCAGATGCTCTGAGCAGGAAGTCTATCAACACGACAAGGTTAATGATTCACGAGATGGCTTTGTTAGAGTCGTTCAGAGACTTGAAGCTCAAGGTAGCAAGAAAGAGGGACCGTATAGTGTTGCGGCAGATTCGGATAGCCAGTGTGTTAAGGGAACAAATCCGTGTAGCTCAAGAAGCTGATGGGGAGTTACAATGTAACACCCCGTTTCTACCCCTTTAATTTTGTACGTCATTATCAGAGTGCTTTCGTTTTAAAAAAAAATCATAATTTAATTAGTAGAAAAGAAATGTCACATCTTCATTGATAAAACTCATCGACTACGCCATTAACATTCGTGTAAAAACGCATTCGTCACAAAAGTCGAACTTCAAAATTAAATCTCATCACAGCGGAAATAATAGCTCACCAAAATCGCTCAAACACGTCTCACACATCAATAAATTATTAAAACAGTTAATTAAATAAGTCATCAACTTTAACCCCGCCCCCTAGGTGTTACAATATCAGAGAGCGACTCGAACATCTCAACAGCTAAAAAGGAAGGCAGCATGTCCTTCAATCGGAGTCACCTGCAGCGTTGCCACAACAGAGCAACATTCCAAGCAGAAGGGGTGAGAATTTTCAACAAAATATAATTAAACATACAGCAGAGTAATATGAGCAAACCATCACACAACATCGTCACTAATATCAACTTCATCGTCGTTACACACAACACCAAACAAAATCACAATTCACGTCACCCGTCATAAAAAAAAAAGAATGCGCATGAAGATGCAACCCACACCTGGGCATATGCATGATGGTACCATACTCGTCATAATAAGCCACTATGGGCACACCGTCACTGTTTTCTCGTCATAAATAAGCCACTATGGGCACACCGTCACTAAGAGGCCGAAGCCTATTCGTCATAAGATGCACATGCTATGAGACACTATGGACACATGTGCAATCACCAAAATTTGCTCACCCGGAGTACTCATCATCACCACCATAAGACACTCATAGAGTGTATTCATCATAGTCACCATAATAATATCACCACTCTTCATAACAATCACATTCAAAAATAATGTCACAACATCTTTAAAATTATGGAATAAACATTTCACTTTACATCTTTAAAATTATGGAATAAACATTTCACTTTCATACTTAGGAAGCGCCACAATTAAATTTGGGAAGAACATCTCATTTTCCAAGTGGAAGAAAACCTCACATTTTTAACCGGAAAAATAGTAATAGTATCAAAGTCACATTTACACGCTCTTCTCTTTTACAAAGTACAGAAATTCGGTTGATAAACGGCAACAAACCGAAGCTGGAAAACAGTGGCATTTTTATGCGCAAAACAGTAGCATTTTGACATCAAATCAAAACTGAAAATAGTGGCCATCATTTCGCAAAAACAGTAGAAATCTTTCGTCAAATCGAAACTGAAACAGTGGCCATTATTTTCGCAAAAACAGTAGCAATCTTTCATCAAATCGAAACTGAAACAGTGGCCATTATTTTCGCAAAAACAGTAGCAATCTTTCATCAAATCGAAACTGAAACAGTGGCCATTATTTTCGCAAAAACAGTAGCACTTTTAAGGCTGAAACAGCAGCAAAAACAGCAACTTTGATTTGCAACACAGCAGTATTTTAATTGGTAAAAACAGCAACATTTTATTGTGAAAACAGCAAAATTAAAATACAGTAACAGCATCACATTATTGACAGCAACAGCACCAAAAAGAAATTCCGCAACAGCAATACATATTTAACAGCAACAGCACAATTAAAAATTCTGCAACAGCAATACTTATTTAACAGCAACAGCACAATTAAAAATTCTGCAACAGCAATACTTATTTAACAGCAACAGCACAATTAAAAATTCTGCAACAGCAATACTTATTTAACAGCAACAGCACAATTAAAAATTCTGCAACAGCAATATTTAAATGACAGCAACAGCACAATTAAAATTCTGCAACAGCACATAAATAATATGGCAACCAGCAAATACAAAATTCTGCAACAACACATGAATAATTAACAAAAACAGCAATACATTTATTTGACTCACAGCAACAATTCATCTCCTCACTTTATAGGGCAATTCGCATATCAACATACTACTTCCACTCATCATTCCTCCTCACCTATAAGTTTCTAATTCAACCACTAACACAAACCCACAAACCCTCCATATACTCAATTATATTAAATTGAAATCGCTCACCCTTACCTCGAATTTTGTATGCCCCGAAACAACGATGAATGCGACACGTACAAAACTCCGCAACACGACGAGCCAAAGTCCCCAAAAATTCGCAGCAGCCCCTTCTTCCTCTTCTAAGCAATTCGCATCCATCACCACAATCCATGGGAAAAAAAATCGTAACATGGAACAAGGAAGGGTTTTAGACTACCACATGGGAGAGGAAAAATAAATGGAAGGGAAAGGATTCAAGGAAGCTTACCTAAGCCAAGATGAATACAAGTTCCTCTCCCTCTCTTGCTTGAAGTCGCGCCTCACCCCTTCTCACTCTCTCAGATGCGCTGAATCTCTTTCTTTGGTGGAATGACACTAATTCTTAGGTTTTAGGATAATTGGAATGGGCTTGGGTCACTTAAGTGGCTTGGGCCCATTTTTCACACCACTCTTTTTAATTCTTTTCACCTCCTACAATAAAACAATTATACTTAAATTATCCCACTTAAATAAATATTGCATCCCTCCAATAACTTAATTTAATTAATAAATTAAATTATTTTAGGGCGTTACAACTCTCCCCCACTTAGAGAATTTCGTCCTCGAAATTACCTGAATCAAATAACTCTGGATAGGCTTCTTTCATCTTACTTTCCAATTCCCACGTCATGCTCTCGCCTACGGCTCCCAACCAAACCACTTTCACTAAATTAATCTCTTTGCCTCTTAACACTTTCACTTCACGGTCGACAATTCTAACTGGCATAGTCTCCACGGTGAGATTGTCCCGCACCTCAACATCATCTAGTTGAATCACATGAGACGGATCCACAACATACTTTCGAAGCTGCGACACGTGAAACACGTCGTGCAAGTTTGAAAGGTTAGGTGGTAAGGCCACCCGATATGCAACATTTCCAACTCTCTCCGTAATCTGATACGGCCCGATGAATCGAGGAGCCAACTTCTTTGATTTCAGCGCTCGCCCAACACCAGTCATAGGCGTGACCCTCAAGAACACGTGGTCACCAGCTTCAAATTCTAAATCTTTCCTTCTCTTATCATGGTAACTCTTCTGCCGACTCTGCGACGCTTTCATTTTCTCCCTGATCATCTTTACCTTCTCAGTAGTCTCTCTGACTAGCTCAGGTCCAAGTACTAAACTTTCCCCAGTCTCGTACCAACACACCGGAGTCCTACACCTCCGGCCATACAACGCCTCAAACGGCGCCATTCCGATACTGGAATGATAACTGTTGTTGTAGGTGAACTCAATTAACGGAAGATGAGTATCCCACGCACCTCCCTGCTCTAGTACGCATGACCTCAACAGGTCTTCCAATGATTGGATTGTCCTTTCTGTCTGCCCATCAGTCTGAGGATGATAAGCTGAACTCAACCTCAATTTCGACCCCAACTCCTTCTGTAAACTACTCCAAAACTCCGAAGTGAACCTTGGGTCCCTATCAGACACAATGCACAAAGGAACCCCATGCAGCTTCACAATCACCTGAATGTAGATTTCAGCCAATCTCGACACTGGATACTTAATACCGATAGGAATAAAATGAGCCGACTTCGTCAACCTATCCACAATCACCCAAATTGAATCATGCCCTCTCACCGTATTGGGTAACCCGGTCACAAAATCCATGGATATACTATCCCACTTCCATTCTGGAACATTCAACGGTTGCATCATTCCCGCAGGCTTCTGATGCTCGACTTTCGATTTCTGACAGGTCAAGCACGAATACACAAACTGCGCCACATCGCGCTTCAACCCAGGCCACCAGAACATCTTCTTCAGATCTTGGTACATCTTCGTCGCTCCAGGATGGATACTCAATTTACTCTTATGCCCTTCCTCAAGAATTGCCTTTCTCATTTCCTCATCTTCGGGAACACAAATTCTCCCACGATACCTCAATACATTTTGCGTATCTATCACGAAGTCTTCATTCTCAGACTGACCGATCCCACTCATCAGATCAACTAATTTCACATCTAATTTCTGCGCCTCTCGGATACTCGCCATAAAATCATTGCCAATTTTCAACATACCTAACCTGACACTCTGAGGCGTAACTTCACACACTAAACTCATGTCCCTGAACTGCTCAATTAACTCAAGCTCTCTAGCCATCAATGCCGACATGTGCAAAGTCTTCCGACTCAGCGCATCCGCAACCACATTCGCTTTCCCCGGGTGATAACTCAATTCAAAATCATAATCCTTCAATAGTTCTAACCACCGGCGCTGCCTCATATTCAATTCTTTCTGGTCAAACAGATACCGTAGACTCTTGTGATCACTGAACACCTCAAATTTCGATCCATACAAGTAATGCCTCCAAATTTTTAATGCGAATACCACAGCAGCAAGTTCTAAGTCGTGAGTAGGGTAATTCTTTTCATGAATTCTCAATTGCCTAGACGCATAAGCGATCACTTTCCCATTCTGCATAAGTACACCACCCAAACCCATCTTAGACGCATCACAATAAACCACAAACGGTTCAACTGGATTAGGCAGGGTCAACACTGGAGACGTAGTCAACCTCTTCTTCAGCTCATTGAAACTTTCTTCACATCGGTCATTCCAAACAAAAGCCCTACCCTTGCAGGTCAATTGAGTCAATGGCAGAGCCAACTTCGAGAACCCCTCAATAAACCTTCTATAATAGCCAGCCAACCCCAGAAAACTCCTGATTTCAGTAACTGACTTTGGAGACTCCCATTGCAACACTGCATCAACTTTGGAAGGGTCCACCGCAATTCCCTCACTAGAAATCACGTGACCGAGGAAACTGACTTCTTTCAACCAAAACTCACACTTGGACAGCTTCGCATACAACTTTCGATCCTTCAGAATTTCTAACACCAGCCTCAGATGTTCCGCATGCTCCTCTTCTGACCTAGAGTAAATCAGAATGTCATCAATGAAAACTACGACAAACTTATCCAAGTACTCACGGAAGATTTGGTTCATGTACCCCATAAATACCCCCGGCGCATTAGTCACACCGAAAGGCATAACGGAATACTCATAGTGCCCATATCTTGTCCTAAATGCCGTCTTCTGGACATCTTCATCCTTGACCTTGATCTGATGATAACCAGACCTTAAGTCAATCTTGCTAAATACTTTAGCACCCACTAACTGATCCATCAAGTCATCAATTCTTGGCAACGGATACTTGTTCTTGATTGTAACTTTATTTAACTGCCGATAGTCTACGCACAACCTCATACTACCGTCTTTCTTTTTCACTAGCAACACTGGGGCTCCCCAAGGTGACACACTCGGTCTTACAAACTTCTTTTCTAATAAATCTTCAAGTTGTTTTTTCAACTCTGCCAACTCAGATGCAGACATCCTATATGGCGCCATAGACACAGGCTTAGTGCCGGGAACCAGGTCAATAGCAAACTCCACCTCTCTCTCTGGTGGTACATCCGGAATCTCGTCAGGGAACACCTCAGAAAACTCACGCACTACCGGCAACACATCAATCTTCGCTTGGCTCTCAGCAGACAACGACGCCAACAGAGAAAACAGCTGAACCTCTTCTCTCATCACTCTATGCAGCTGACCCGCAGATAACAGACCAGACTCCCCTTCAGGCGACTCAAAACTCACGGACCTCTCTCGACAGTTGATATGGACATGGTTATCAACTAACCAGTCCATACCCAGAATGACATCCATTCCACTCAGCGGCAAACAGATCAAATCAATTAAGAATTCTCTACCATATACAGATACAGGACATTTGGCACAAACAACGGAGGTAGTCACCGAACCCTTAGCTGGAGTGTCGATGACCATCTCCCTCAACATATCAGATAAAACAAGGCTTAACTTCTCAACACATGCAGCAGCAATAAAACTATGGGTAGCACCAGTATCAACAATAACAACAAGAGGAAAATTATTGATATAACACGTACCTCGAATCTCGTTCACTACATCAGACTCAGCCAGAGCGAACACCTTTCCAAAGGACTTCTCCTTCTTGGGTTTCGAACACTGTGTACTAACATGACCACTCTCCCCGCAGTTGAAACATACCACTTCTTTCTTATCACATCCGGAAGATATATGCCCCTCTTGTCCACACCGATAACATCTCTTCTTATCCCCGCTTGGGCAATCTGGACTTTTATGACCCACTTTCCCACACGAGTAACAAGTAACACTGGCCGCAGCATCTCCCCCACTTCGCTTAGGCCCACCAACAAACTTACCCTTGCCCTTACCAGCAGGCGCCTCATATGGCTTACCACGACTTGAGAAATTCTTTTGTTTTTCTTTCATGACTCTGGAGAAAGCATTATTGTCCTCCTCAAAAATTCTGGCGCTATTAACCAACAATGGAAACACACGAATCTGCTGGTACCCTATGGCCCTCTTAATGTCAGCACGCAATCCATTTTCAAATTTGATGCATTTGGAGAACTCCGCACCCTCTCTATCATAATGAGGGTAAAACTTAGACAGCTCAGTAAATTTTGCAGCATACTCGGTTACAGTCATGTTGCCTTGCTCAAGTCTTAGAAACTCAACCTCCTTCTTCCCGCGGACATCCTCCGGGTAGTACTTTCTCTTGAATTCTCTCTCAAACACAGCCCAGGTAATCCCCTCATTGGCAGCCGTCAACCCCTGACTAGTAGTCCTCCACCAATCATAAGCCTCTTTCTTCAACATATGTGTGCCATAGCGAACCTTCTGAGCATCGGTGCAATCCATAACGCGGAAGATCCGCTCCATCTCACTTAGCCACTCAAGGGCACCATCAGGATTATACCCGCCTTCAAAAGCAGGAGGGTTCTCACGCTGGAACGTAGCCAAACTACGCGTCCCATCACCAATAGCATTGGGTATGTTACCCACAACTCCGGCTATAGCCTGCAAAGCAGCAGCAAGTGCAGCATCGTTCCGTCCTGCCATTCTAGTACTGCAACAGAGAACAAAATTTAGATACGAGTAACAAAATTCAAATGTTACTCAACTTGACAACTCGACCACCGGCCGGACAGACCGAACTGCTCTGATACCACTAATGTAACACCCCGTTTCTACCCCTTTAATTTTATACGTCATTATCAGAGTGCTTTCGTTTTAAAAAAATAATAATTTAATTAGTAGAAAAGAAATGCCACATCTTCATTGATAAAACTCATCGACTACGCCATTAACATTCGTGTAAAAACGCATTCGTCACAAAAGTCGAACTTCAAAATTAAATCTCATCACAGCGGAAATAATAGCTCACCAAAATCGCTCAAACACGTCTCACACATCAATAAAATTATTAAAACAGTTAATTAAATAAGTCATCAACTTTAACCCCGCCCCCTAGGTGTTACAATATCAGAGAGCGACTCGAACATCTCAACAGCTAAAAAGGAAGGCAGCATGTCCTTCAATCGGAGTCACCTGCAGCGTTGCCACAATAGAGCAACATTCCAAGCAGAAGGGGTGAGAATTTTCAACAAAATATAATTAAACATACAGCAGAGTAATATGAGCAAACCATCACACAACATCGTCACTAATATCAACTTCATCGTCGTTACACACAACACCAAACAAAATCACAATTCACGTCACCCGTCATAAAAAAAAAATGAATGCGCATGAAGATGCAACCCACACCTGGGCATATGCATGATGGTACCATACTCGTCATAATAAGCCACTATGGGCACACCGTCACTGTTTTCTCGTCATAAATAAGCCACTATGGGCACACCGTCACTAAGAGGCCGAAGCCTATTCGTCATAAGATGCACATGCTATGAGACACTATGGACACATGTGCAATCACCAAAATTTGCTCACCCGGAGTACTCATCATCACCACCATAAGACACTCATAGAGTGTATTCATCATAGTCACCATAATAATATCACCACTCTTCATAACAATCACATTCAAAAATAATGTCACAACATCTTTAAAATTATGGAATAAACATTTCACTTTACATCTTTAAAATTATGGAATAAACATTTCACTTTCATACTTAGGAAGCGCCACAATTAAATTTGGGAAGAACATCTCATTTTCCAAGTGGAAGAAAACCTCACATTTCTAACCGGAAAAATAGTAATAGTATCAAAGTCACATTTACACGCTCTTCTCTTTTACAAAGTACAGAAATTCGGTTGATAAACGGCAACAAACCGAAGCTGGAAAACAGTGGCATTTTTATGCGCAAAACAGTAGCATTTTGACATCAAATCAAAACTGAAAATAGTGGCCATCATTTCGCAAAAACAGTAGAAATCTTTCGTCAAATCGAAACTGAAACAGTGGCCATTATTTTCGCAAAAACAGTAGCAATCTTTCATCAAATCGAAACTGAAACAGTGGCCATTATTTTCGCAAAAACAGTAGCAATCTTTCATCAAATCGAAACTGAAACAGTGGCCATTATTTTCGCAAAAACAGTAGCACTTTTAAGGCTGAAACAGCAGCAAAAACAGCAACTTTGATTTGCAACACAGCAGTATTTTAATTGGTAAAAACAGCAACATTTTATTGTGAAAACAGCAAAATTAAAATACAGTAACAGCATCACATTATTGACAGCAACAGCACCAAAAAGAAATTCTGCAACAGCAATACATATTTAACAGCAACAGCACAATTAAAAATTCTGCAACAGCAATACTTATTTAACAGCAACAGCACAATTAAAAATTCTGCAACAGCAATACTTATTTAACAGCAACAGCACAATTAAAAATTCTGCAACAGCAATATTTAAATGACAGCAACAGCACAATTAAAATTCTGCAACAGCACATAAATAATATGGCAACCAGCAAATACAAAATTCTGCAACAACACATGAATAATTAACAAAAACAGCAATACATTTATTTGACTCACAGCAACAATTCATCTCCTCACTTTATAGGGCAATTCGCATATCAACATACTACTTCCACTCATCATTCCTCCTCACCTATAAGTTTCTAATTCAACCACTAACACAAACCCACAAACCCTCCATATACTCAATTATATTAAATTGAAATCGCTCACCCTTACCTCGAATTTTGTATGCCCCGAAACAACGATGAATGCGACACGTACAAAACTCCGCAACACGACGAGCCAAAGTCCCCAAAAATTCGCAGCAGCCCCTTCTTCCTCTTCTAAGCAATTCGCATCCATCACCACAATCCATGGGAAAAAAAATCGTAACATGGAACAAGGAAGGGTTTTAGACTACCACATGGGAGAGGAAAAATAAATGGAAGGGAAAGGATTCAAGGAAGCTTACCTAAGCCAAGATGAATACAAGTTCCTCTCCCTCTCTTGCTTGAAGTCGCGCCTCACCCCTTCTCACTCTCTCAGATGCGCTGAATCTCTTTCTTTGGTGGAATGACACTAATTCTTAGGTTTTAGGATAATTGGAATGGGCTTGGGTCACTTAAGTGGCTTGGGCCCATTTTTCACACCACTCTTTTTAATTCTTTTCACCTCCTACAATAAAACAATTATACTTAAATTATTCCACTTAAATAAATATTGCATCCCTCCAATAACTTAATTTAATTAATAAATTAAATTATTTTAGGGCGTTACAACTCTCCCCCACTTAGAGAATTTCGTCCTCGAAATTACCTGAATCAAATAACTCTGGATAGGCTTCTTTCATCTTACTTTCCAATTCCCACGTCATGCTCTCGCCTACGGCTCCCAACCAAACCACTTTCACTAAATTAATCTCTTTGCCTCTTAACACTTTTACTTCACGGTCGACAATTCTAACTGGCATAGTCTCCACGGTGAGATTGTCCCGCACCTCAACATCATCTAGTTGAATCACATGAGACGGATCCGCAACATACTTCCGAAGCTGCGACACGTGAAACACGTCGTGCAAGTTTGAAAGGTTAGGTGGTAAGGCCACCCGATATGCAACATTTCCGACTCTCTCCGTTATCTGATACGGCCCGATGAATCGAGGAGTCAACTTCTTTGATTTCAGTGCTCGACCAACACCAGTCATAGGCGTGACCCTCAAGAACACGTGGTCACCAGCTTCAAATTCTAAATCTTTCCTCCTCTTATCATGGTAGCTCTTCTGCCGACTCTGCGACGCTTTCATTTTCTCCCTGATCATCTTTACCCTCTCAGTAGTCTCTCTGACTAGCTCAGGTCCAAGTATTAAACTCTCCCCAGTCTCGTACCAACACACCGGAGTCCTACACCTCCGGCCATACAACGCCTCAAACGGCGCCATTCCGATACTGGAATGATAACTGTTGTTGTAGGTGAACTCAATTAACGGAAGATGAGTATCCCACGCACCTCCCTGCTCTAGTACGCATGACCTCAACAGGTCTTCCAATGATTGGATTGTCCTTTCTGTCTGCCCATCAGTCTGAGGATGATAAGCTGAACTCAACCTCAATTTCGACCCCAACTCCTTCTGTAAACTACTCCAAAACTCCGAAGTGAACCTTGGGTCCCTATCAGACACAATGCACAAAGGAACCCCATGCAGCTTCACAATCACCTGAATGTAGATTTCAGCCAATCTCGACACTGGATACTTAATACCGATAGGAATAAAATGAGCCGACTTCGTCAACCTATCCACAATCACCCAAATTGAATCATGCCCTCTCACCGTATTGGGTAACCCGGTCACAAAATCCATGGATATACTATCCCACTTCCATTCTGGAACATTCAACGGTTGCATCATTCCCGCAGGCTTCTGATGCTCGACTTTCGATTTCTGACAGGTCAAGCACGAATACACAAACTGCGCCACATCGCGCTTCAACCCAGGCCACCAGAACATCTTCTTCAGATCTTGGTACATCTTCGTCGCTCCAGGATGGATACTCAATTTACTCTTATGCCCTTCCTCAAGAATTGCCTTTCTCATTTCCTCATCTTCGGGAACACAAATTCTCCCACGATACCTCAATACATTTTGCGTATCTATCACGAAGTCTTCATTCTCAGACCGACCGATCCCACTCATCAGATCAACTAATTTCACATCTAATTTCTGCGCCTCTCGGATACTCGCCATAAAATCATTGCCAATTTTCAACATACCTAACCTGACACTCTGAGGCGTAACTTCACACACTAAACTCATGTCCCTGAACTGCACAATTAACTCAAGCTCTCTAGCCATCAATGCCGACATGTGCAAAGTCTTCCGACTCAGCGCATCCGCAATCACATTCGCTTTCCCCGGGTGATAACTCAATTCAAAATCATAATCCTTCAATAGTTCTAACCACCGGCGCTGCCTCATATTCAATTCTTTCTGGTCAAACAGATACCGTAGACTCTTGTGATCACTGAACACCTCAAATTTCGATCCATACAAGTAATGCCTCCAAATTTTTAATGCGAATACCACAGCAGCAAGTTCTAAGTCGTGAGTAGGGTAATTCTTTTCATGAATTCTCAATTGCCTAGACGCATAAGCGATCACTTTCCCATTCTGCATAAGTACACCACCCAATCCCAACTTAGACGCATCACAATAAACCACAAACGGTTCAACCGGATTAGGCAGGGTCAACACTGGAGACGTAGTCAACCTCTTCTTCAGCTCATTGAAACTTTCTTCACATCGGTCATTCCAAACAAAAGCCCTACCCTTGCAGGTCAATTGAGTCAATGGCAGAGCCAACTTCGAGAACCCCTCAATAAACCTTCTATAATAGCCAGCCAACCCCAGAAAACTCCTGATTTCAGTAACTGACTTTGGAGACTCCCATTGCAACACTGCATCAACTTTGGAAGGGTCCACCGCAATTCCCTCACTAGAAATCACGTGACCGAGGAAACTGACTTCTTTCAACCAAAACTCACACTTGGACAGCTTCGCATACAACTTTCGATCCTTCAGAATTTCTAACACCAGCCTCAGATGTTCCGCATGCTCCTCTTCTGACCTAGAGTAAATCAGAATGTCATCAATGAAAACTACGACAAACTTATCCAAGTACTCACGGAAGATTTGGTTCATGTACCCCATAAATACCCTCGGCGCATTAGTCACACCGAAAGGCATAACGGAATACTCATAGTGCCCATATCTTGTCCTAAATGCCGTCTTCTGGACATCTTCATCCTTGACCTTGATCTGATGATAACCAGACCTTAAGTCAATCTTGCTAAATACTTTAGCACCCACTAACTGATCCATCAAGTCGTCAATTCTTGGCAACGGATACTTGTTCTTGATTGTAACTTTATTTAACTGCCGATAGTCTACGCACAACCTCATACTACCGTCTTTCTTTTTCACTAGCAACACTGGGGCTCCCCAAGGTGACACACTCGGTCTTACAAACTTCTTTTCTAATAAATCTTCAAGTTGTTTTTTCACCTCTGCCAACTCAGATGCAGACATCCTATATGGCGCCATAGACACAGGCTTAGTGCCGGGAACCAGGTCAATAGCAAACTCCACCTCTCTCTCTGGTGGTACATCCGGAATCTCGTCAGGGAACACCTCAGAAAACTCACGCACTACCGGCAACACATCAATCTTCGCTTGGCTCTCAGCAGACAACGACGCCAACAGAGAAAACAGCTGAACCTCTTCTCTCAACACTCTATGCAGCTGACCCGCAGATAACAGACCAGACTCCCCTTCAGGCGACTCAAAACTCACGGACCTCTCTCGACAGTTGATATGGACATGGTTATCAACTAACCAGTCCATACCCAGAATGACATCCATTCCACTCAGCGGCAAACAGATCAAATCAATTAAGAATTCTCTACCATATACAGATACAGGACATTTGGCACAAACAACGGAGGTAGTCACCGAACCCTTAGCTGGAGTGTCGATGACCATCTCCCTCAACATATCAGATAAAACAAGGCTTAACTTCTCAACACATGCAGCAGCAATAAAACTATGGGTAGCACCAGTATCAACAATAACAACAAGAGGAAAATTATTGATATAGCACGTACCTCGAATCTCGTTCACTACATCAGACTCAGCCAGAGCGAATACCTTTCCAAAGAACTTCTCCTTCTTGGGTTTCGAACACTGTGTACTAACATGACCACTCTCCCCGCAGTTGAAACATACCACTTCTTTCTTATCACATCCGGAAGATATATGCCCCTCTTGTCCACACCGATAACATCTCTTCTTATCCCCGCTTGGGCAATCTGGACTTTTATGACCCACTTTCCCACACGAGTAACAAGTAACACTGACCGCAGCATCTCCCCCACTTCGCTTAGGCCCACCAACAAACTTACCCTTGCCCTTACCAGCAGGCGCCTCATATGGCTTACCACGACTTGAGAAATTCTTTTGTTTTTCTTTCATGACTCTGGAGAAAGCATTATTGTCCTCCTCAAAAATTCTGGCGCTATTAACCAACAATGGAAACACACGAATCTGCTGGTACCCTATGGCCCTCTTAATGTCAGCACGCAATCCATTTTCAAATTTGATGCATTTGGAGAACTCCGCACCCTCTCTATCATAATGAGGGTAAAACTTAGACAGCTCAGTAAATTTTGCAGCATACTCGGTTACAGTCATGTTACCTTGTTCAAGTCTTAGAAACTCAACCTCCTTCTTCCCGCGGACATCCTCCGGGTAGTACTTTCTCTTGAATTCTCTCTCAAACACATCCCAGGTAATCCCCTCATTGGCAGCCGTCAACCCCTGACTAGTAGTCCTCCACCAATCATAAGCCTCTTTCTTCAACATATGGGTGCCATAGCGAACCTTCTGAGCATCGGTGCAATCCATAACGCGGAAGATCCGCTCCATCTCACTTAGCCACTCAAGGGCACCATCAGGATTATACCCGCCTTCAAAAGCAGGAGGGTTCTCACGCTGGAACGTAGCCAAACTACGCGTCCCATCACCAATAGCATTGGGTATGTTACCCACAACTCCGGCTATAGCCTGCAAAGCAGCAGCAAGTGCAGCATCGTTCCGTCCTGCCATTCTAGTACTGCAACAGAGAACAAAATTTAGATACGAGTAACAAAATTCAAATGTTACTCAACTTGACAACTCGACCACCGGCCGGACAGACCGAACTGCTCTGATACCACTAATGTAACACCCCGTTTCTACCCCTTTAATTTTGTACGTCGTTATCAGAGTGCTTTCGTTTTAAAAAAAAATCATAATTTAATTAGTAGAAAAGAAATGTCACATCTTCATTGATAAAACTCATCGACTACGCCATTAACATTCGTGTAAAAACGCATTCGTCACAAAAGTCGAACTTCAAAATTAAATCTCATCACAGCGGAAATAATAGCTCACCAAAATCGCTCAAACACGTCTCACACATCAATAAAATTATTAAAACAGTTAATTAAATAAGTCATCAACTTTAACCCCGCCCCCTAGGTGTTACAATATCAGAGAGCGACTCGAACATCTCAACAGCTAAAAAGGAAGGCAGCATGTCCTTCAATCGGAGTCACCTGCAGCGTTGCCACAACAGAGCAACATTCCAAGCAGAAGGGGTGAGAATTTTCAACAAAATATAATTAAACATACAGCAGAGTAATATGAGCAAACCATCACACAACATCGTCACTAATATCAACTTCATCGTCGTTACACACAACACCAAACAAAATCACAATTCACGTCACCCGTCATAAAAAAAAAATGAATGCGCATGAAGATGCAACCCACACCTGGGCATATGCATGATGGTACCATACTCGTCATAATAAGCCACTATGGGCACACCGTCACTGTTTTCTCGTCATAAATAAGCCACTATGGGCACACCGTCACTAAGAGGCCGAAGCCTATTCGTCATAAGATGCACATGCTATGAGACACTATGGACACATGTGCAATCACCAAAATTTGCTCACCCGGAGTACTCATCATCACCACCATAAGACACTCATAGAGTGTATTCATCATAGTCACCATAATAATATCACCACTCTTCATAACAATCACATTCAAAAATAATGTCACAACATCTTTAAAATTATGGAATAAACATTTCACATTACATCTTTAAAATTATGGAATAAACATTTCACTTTCATACTTAGGAAGCGCCACAATTAAATTTGGGAAGAACATCTCATTTTCCAAGTGGAAGAAAACCTCACATTTTTAACCGGAAAAATAGTAATAGTATCAAAGTCACATTTACACGCTCTTCTCTTTTACAAAGTACAGAAATTCGGTTGATAAACGGCAACAAACCGAAGCTGGAAAACAGTGGCATTTTTATGCGCAAAACAGTAGCATTTTGACATCAAATCAAAACTGAAAATAGTGGCCATCATTTCGCAAAAACAGTAGAAATCTTTCGTCAAATCGAAACTGAAACAGTGGCCATTATTTTCGCAAAAACAGTAGCAATCTTTCATCAAATCGAAACTGAAACAGTGGCCATTATTTTCGCAAAAACAGTAGCAATCTTTCATCAAATCGAAACTGAAACAGTGGCCATTATTTTCGCAAAAACAGTAGCACTTTTAAGGCTGAAACAGCAGCAAAAACAGCAACTTTGATTTGCAACACAACAGTATTTTAATTGGTAAAAACAGCAACATTTTATTGTGAAAACAGCAAAATTAAAATACAGTAACAGCATCACATTATTGACAGCAACAGCACCAAAAAGAAATTCTGCAACAGCAATACATATTTAACAGCAACAGCACAATTAAAAATTCTGCAACAGCAATACTTATTTAACAGCAACAGCACAATTAAAAATTCTGCAGCAGCAATACTTATTTAACAGCAACAGCACAATTAAAAATTCTGCAACAGCAATACTTATTTAACAGCAACAGCACAATTAAAAATTCTGCAACAGCAATATTTAAATGACAGCAACAGCACAATTAAAATTCTGCAACAGCACATAAATAATATGGCAACCAGCAAATACAAAATTCTGCAACAACACATGAATAATTAACAAAAACAGCAATACATTTATTTGACTCACAGCAACAATTCATCTCCTCACTTTATAGGGCAATTCGCATATCAACATACTACTTCCACTCATCATTCCTCCTCACCTATAAGTTTCTAATTCAACCACTAACACAAACCCACAAACCCTCCATATACTCAATTATATTAAATTGAAATCGCTCACCCTTACCTCGAATTTTGTATGCCCCGAAACAACGATGAATGCGACACGTACAAAACTCCGCAACACGACGAGCCAAAGTCCCCAAAAATTCGCAGCAGCCCCTTCTTCCTCTTCTAAGCAATTCGCATCCATCACCACAATCCATGGGAAAAAAAATCGTAACATGGAACAAGGAAGGGTTTTAGATTACCACATGGGAGAGGAAAAATAAATGGAAGGGAAAGGATTCAAGGAAGCTTACCTAAGCCAAGATGAATACAAGTTCCTCTCCCTCTCTTGCTTGAAGTCGCGCCTCACCCCTTCTCACTCTCTCAGATGCGCTGAATTCTTTTCTTTGGTGGAATGACACTAATTCTTAGGTTTTAGGATAATTGGAATGGGCTTGGGTCACTTAAGTGGCTTGGGCCCATTTTTCACACCACTCTTTTTAATTCTTTTCGCCTCCTACAATAAATCAATTATATATAAATTATCCCACTTAAATAAATATTGCATCCCTCCAATAACTTAATTTAATTAATAAATTAAATTATTTTAGGGCGTTACATACAGTCTCGAAGGGGATCGCCAGATTTTACCGAGGATCGAGACGACATGATTTGTTTTAATCGGAGAATTTGTGTTCCCGACGATGATGATGTCAAAAGGCAAGTATTGGAAGAAGCTCATAGGAGTCAGTACTCTGTACATCCGGGATCCACTAAGATGTACCGAGACTTGAGGTTAATGTATTGGTGGCCTGGGATGAAGGCCGAGGTTGCAGAATTTGTTTCTCGGTGCTTAACTTGTCAGAAGGTTAAGGCGGAACACCGAAGACCGGGCGGTCAGTTACAACCACTAGATGTGCCAGTTTGGAAATGGGAAGATATCTCAATGGACTTCGTCATGGGTTTGCCGAGGTCACATGCCGGCAATGATTCTATTTGGGTAGTAGTGGACCGATTGACTAAATCCGCTCACTTTATTCCCGTTCGCTCGACTTATAAGGTTTCCAAGTTAGCAGATGAATATGTGAAGAAAATTATCAGACTACATGGGGTTCCAACGAATATCGTGTCAGACCGAGATCCCAAGTTTACTTCTAGATTTTGGAAAGCATTGAACGAAGCCCTAGGGACGAGAGTGCTTGTTAGCACTGCATATCACCCTCAGACCGATGGTCAGACTGAGAGGACAATACAGACCCTTGAAGACATGCTGCGGGCATGCGTACTTGATAACGGGTCGAAATGGAAAGACCACCTTCCATTGGTGGAATTCGCCTACAACAACAGTTACCACTCCAGTATTGGAATGGCACCATTTGAAGCACTTTATGGTAGGAAGTGTAGAACTCCGTTGTGTTGGTGGGAGATTGGTGAAGATAGGTTTTTGGGACCCGATATGGTTGACGAGACTACTGAGAAGATCAAGTTAGTTCGAGAAGGATGAAGGTTGCTCAAAGTCGGCAAAAGAGCTACGCTGACAACCGAAGGAGACCGTTGGAATTTGATGTTGGTGATCATGTATTCTTGAGAGTTTCTCCAAAAGTGCACCGGGAGAGCCTAGCGAGCGAAGAAGCTCAGTCCTCGATATGTTGGACCTTTCCAAATCATCGAGCGGATTGGGCCAGTTGCCTATTGCCTCGCATTGTCTCCGGCCCTATCAAATCTCCATGATGTGTTCCATGTGTCTCAGTTGAAGAAGTATGTTGCCGATCCGCATCAGCCGTTGAGTGTTGATACGATTGATCTTCGACCAGATTTGTCATTTTAACCTTATCCTAGCTATATCTTGGAACGCGGCGAGAGGACGCTGCGGTCAAGGACCATTCCTATTGTCAAAGTGGCCTGGGAAGGTTTCTCAACCGAAGAGGCTACCTGGGAGTTGGAAGAGGACATGCGGGCCCGATATCCATATCTCTTCCATTGAGGTACGTCTTTCAATTTTGAGGACAAAATTTTAAAAGTTGGGGTGATTGTAACATCCCTAATTTTTAAAATAATATTATAAGTGGATTTTATAAAACTACTAGTCGAAGGAATTAATAATTCGCAATTCGGAATCGGTCGAGTCGAGAAATTATTTATCGAATAAATAACCGTAAAGTTAGTGGGGGTCTTGGCCTAAAACTTTGATTAAATGAGGTGGGGGCATTATGGTCTTTTTCCAACCACAACACCCTCAGCCCCAACTTAAACAAAACAGCTCCCATCTACTCTCATGTGAATTCAGCTGAAGACAAAGAAGAGAAAAGCAAAAACAGAAAGTGAGAGAGAGGAGAGTGGGGCGAAGGGAGAAGGAAGGAGAAGAGAGGAGGGCTTCTCCAATGGTCCTTGCATGTAAGTTCTCTCTTCACATTCCCATTCCATTTTTGATTCTGAATCCAATGGTACCAAAGTCAGGAACTGATTCTCACTCTTCCTCTATATCCCATTTTCGGATTTGAACCTTCAAGGTTGAAGATAATGAATTTCTGAGCTTGTGGTGGCTTGCATGTGTTGCACCAGCTGAGGAAAGGGGGCATCTCAGTCCTATACTTCCAATTGGAGAGGAGTTTGGCAGAGAGGGTTGCTGGTTTAGTGTATAGTGAAGGAGATAGCAGTTTTGGAAATCGGTTTGAGTTCTAGCGGGGATAGTTCGTTGACTTCAGTTCGGTGACTTCGCTTTTCGGCTCAACTCTCGGACTTCGGTGTAACGGTGAGTTCTACTCACGGATAGGGATGTTTTTGGTGTGTCCTGAAAATGTATCGTTTTGAGTCATAAGGCATTTATCTTGTTTTCGAAAGATTTTGGAACCGAAAACCGTTTTCGGGCAATATTGCGTTTTTACGGTTTTTATTGAATTGTTGAACAACTTACGAAATTGTGATTTAAACGCTTTCACTGGAATATAGTCTGGAATGTGGTTTATTAAAACTGTTTTCAGGTTGGATTACGATCGGAATTCAATTTGGGCGAGAAACGGAAAAGCGGAATGAGAATCGGATTGGAAAATAGAGAAACAGAACAGACCGCACGGGTCGTGCGCCCCTAGGCACGGACCATGCGTCTGCTTCGCAATTGGCTGAATTAAGGAATAAAACAGGACGCACGGATCGTGCGCCCCTGGGCACGGATCGTGCGCCCTCTTCGGGTTGGTTGTGTGATTTTTGTAAATCACGCACGGGTCGTGCGCCCCTGGGCACGGACCGTGCGTGAGCTTCTGTTACCGATCCCCGATTTCTCATTTCGTCGCTCCTTTCGATCCCAAACCACTTCTAATCTTCTTCCCAACCAATTTTAAGAATATTGCCTTACTGAAAACCTTATTTTGAACTTGTTCAACTAATGGTTTTGAAAAAGAGCTTTGGAAGCTTATTTGATTGAAAAACTGAAACCCTAGTATACGTGTGGGTACACCGACTGATGGATTGACTAAATATATATAACTATATATGTCGTTGTGTATGATTATAACGCCGGATGTCTAACCATTGAATTCATCTAGACGGGTTATAGATCGATATAGATATAAATTATCTAATAAGCTTATGTGATTGATCCTTTGGTGATCAAAAATCAAAAAGAAGATATAAATTATCTAACTCTCGAGAATTGATACGTATTGTCATATGTATCGCGTTGGGTGACGATCCGACAAGTAGCATACTAGGGAGGGTAGTCATGACCCCTTACCTAGGCCCTGTATACGTGTTGGCGTGGTCAATTTGTGGGTTATCAGGATTCGTAGTCGTTGTACAGCCGATTTATGCTAAACTAGAACCCTGACATTATTCGGATAGAATTTCGAATTGGGGATTACCGTAGATATTGGGCAAACTAGATTGTCTGGCATTATATCTCGGGGATTACCGTAGATATTGGGCAATCAAGTTGTCTGGCATTATATCTCGGGTTGTGTTAAACTAAAGAAAACTTATTTGAGAACACGATTTGCTTGGCATTTCGATTTGTAGCTTGTGATAGCTATAATGAATATGTTGTAACGGTTTAATAATTGAACCGAGTGTTAGTGAGGGGGCACGGTAGAGCTCACTGAGATAATGTTATCTCACCCAATCCATATTTGTTGTTTTTCAGAGAAGTAGGGAAAAAGGAAGACTATTGTGCACGAGTAATTGGCATACTCTCGGAGGTGCTGAAGACTTAGTAATATTTACCCTTTGTCCTTTTGTAGTTTTATTTGGTTGTATAAACTTGTATTGGTTATGAGTTTTACGAACCGCTTTATGTTTCTATTTGGTATTTGGACTTGGATATTGTATTTCGTTCGGTATGGAACCGATGAACTTCTATTTTATGAAGTAATGTTATTTCCGACTATGTGTTTATTTTGGAAAAAGTTTGTATGTCCAATACTTAAATAGGAACCGTGTCGTCTGAACTTCTGCATCTGTGCATCTTCGGTTTCTCTACACGTCAGAAATACTGGGGTGTTACATTTTACTAGATCAATTGGTAGTGGGAATGCATTGAGCATGTACCTAAGCCTCAGGGTACATGGTTCGATTTCCACGGAAGGCAAAAACTCTACATGGGGAGTAGAGAAGATCATGAGTGCATCGCTGGGCAGCCATCTAAGTAAGAAAAGGGCCCAGGATGTTACATGCAGCGTGGTCATGGTATGAGAAAACAGAAGAACATTCTAATCAAAGGTTAGGATTATGCTAATACACAATGTTGTGTTTTTTGGATTTCACACGCATTTATATATGTCAGATTGACAAGTTAGCTTGTTGAGTTGGGTAGCGCCAACTTGTGACCCAAGTGGAGGCAAAAATGTGATGGGACATGGCTTTGACTTGTCAGGTTGGGTTGGTGGTTGCGCCGTGTTGGCCTGCCCACTCCAAGTCGAGAGTTGAGCCATCTCTTGGCTTCTAGACAAGAGGGCATTGCGTGAGGCTGGCTTCACAGAGCAACGAGAACCTCTGGCTCCTGACAGTGGAGGGATCACAAGCTACTGCAATTCGAGCGCACAAAACCTGTTGAGTCTAGTCCCTTGAACCATTACTTTTTTTTTATTGATAACTATTTAATTTATGCTATAGGCATTATATTCATCATGAACATACCGTATGTTGTTTTTCCCAACACTCAGAAATAACTATTGAATTTATTACATTAGCTGATGTATTTATATTCATAAGTAACATTACATGGACTTTAATAGACAATATAGGAATTTAGTGACTTATAAGAATTTTAAATATTTTTAACATAATTTAAGCTATGCACAAAACGTTATTGGATTCTTGCATGTGTGTCTGTATAGGAATTTAGTGACTTATAAGAATTTTAATATTTTTAACATAATTTAACCTATGCACATAAAGTTATTGGATTCTTGCATGTGTGTCTATATATATATATATATATATATATATATATATATATATATATATATATATATATATATATATATATATATATATATATATATATATATATGTACGACTCCCTAGTATTGACCAAAAAAAAGTCCACCGGCGGACCTTTAACATTATTAGCAAGTTTTTAAAAATATTATTTTTAATTTTGAAATTATTTGAGTCTAAAAATCATTTTTTACCAAAAATCGTAATAGTCCACCGGTAGACTTTTTTTGATGTCCATATAAGGGGCTGCCAAATATATATATATATATATATATATATATATATATATATATATATATATATATATATAAATATCAAATGTGTTATAATATAAATCAAAATATAAGCATGTTGAGGCTTCGCCCCCGATTTCTACAAAAAAAAAAAGATAAGCATCATATTGAAATTATCGAAGAGGTAAACAAAGAAAAAAATAGATGTTAGAAGATTACCGTGGTTTTGTGAGGGACAAGAATTTAATTTTTGTCTAGTCCGTTGCGCCCACATTTGTCCTTTACTATGAATAATTTCCAAATCAATGAGGGTTCAACTGAGTTATCCTGTCCAGTCCCTTACTTTTTAACAAATCAAACACACCCTTTGGGATGGTCGCTAGAGACTACTTTCAAAACTTGTTTCAACGAAAGGATAGTCTGTATGACCAAGTTTTGCGGCATTTGAGGCAGTGTATTCATGATGAGGAGAATCATGCGCTGATAGCCCCGTTATGAGTTGAAGAGTTTAAGGACGCCCTCTTTCAAATGCACTCGGACAAGGCTCTGGGTCCTGATTGTAACGCCCTAAAATTTAATTAATTATTTAATTGAATTGTTTGGAATTTAATTGGTAGAAAATAATAAAATAAAAATAATGTTAGAATATATGGACCTATGGTTAGGGTTAGTAGTAGTGAAGTTGAAGTGTCATGGAAAAGGCCCATGATTAATTCGCATATTCCAAGAGAAAAGCCCATGAAAATTAACTAAGTATAAATAAGCATTTTTTAGGGTTTTGCTCACTAATTAGAAAAACAAAAATTTGAGAGTGAGAAAGGAGAAAGGAGGTGCGGCGAAGAGGAAGAGGAGGCTAGGGCAAGGTCTCGAATTCTTCAAGGCTAAGGTAAGGGTGGGGTTCTATCTCTATAATTGGGTGTATGAAGGGCTCTATGTAGAAAGGTTAATGGAACCCTAGGTGATTAAGTTAGAGAACCCTAGTTGTAGGAATTAAATTTGATTGATGATGAATGAATGTGATTTGATGATGATTGAGCATGATTGATAATGATTGGACATGATTGATGATGATTGAGCTTGCTTGTTGATGATTTGAACCAAAAATTCTGTCCATAGGGTGCCATGGGCGCCAATGTTGCTGTTGCTGTGCTGGGCGCCTTCCTGGGCGCCAAATTCTGTGTGTGTTGCTGCCTGGGCGCCATGGGCGCCGTTCCTAAAACTGTGCTGGGAGCCATGGGCGCCATCCTGTGTTGTGTGACTGGGCGCCTTCCTGGGCGCCATCCTGGGTGTGATGTGTTCTGGCGCAGGGGCGCCAAGGGCGCCATGTTGGCTGCCCAGTCCTGTTACTGGGCGCCAAGGGTGTAACACCCATTTCTACCCGGTAATTTATTAGCTAAAATCAGAGTTTTCAACAATGAAACGGGTGTCACACTTTTCGACTTAAAAAAAAACCTTAAACGGATACATAACACTCATCACTCGGATGAACCGGCAAACAACATTTTTAGTCTTAAAAACAAATCAACTCTTACTCATTCACGCAGCGGAAAATCATAAGGGTTCAACTAAAACAAACGTAGTGACCATGTAAGATTTATAACATCAAAATCCACAAAATAACATAAACAATATAAATAGAGTTCATCCCCCCGAGTGCTACGTATCAGAGCGACGACACGATCGAACTAGTGAAGTATAACAGCCTTCACTCGTGGATACCTGCACGTTACCAACATAGGGGTAACATTCAAACAGAAGGGGTGAGATATCACACAGTATAAAAAAAATCGTATAAAAGACCGTATATCTAGGTCAGAAAGTCAGATAATCATAACAGACAACAGGTCTACAACAGCATGGACATAACAGTCAATATCAGCACAACATGCAAATATCATCTCAACAGTCAAATATCAACCCAACAGTCGATATATAACAACAACAGTCAATATACAACAACAACAGTCAATATACAACAACAACGGTTCACCACAGTCAGTGACTTCAAACATGCGGTATAAATGCGGGATGTTCAACAGAGGGCCAACTACCCTATAATGCATGTGGTACCGGGTCCAGCCAAATGAGGCTTCCAACAAAAATCCATGCCAAAAGAGGCAATCCAACGTGGTGGAGACTAGCTCCGGGGCCAACTACCCCATATGCAAATGATATGCATGCGACACAATGATGCAACACGGACAATCAACAACAAGCAACATATCTTAGCACACAATGACACAAGACTCAACACTGGCCATAGGCCCACAACACAAAATCAACAATGGCCACCGGCCTACAACATAAAATCCATGCCTAAAGAGGCAATCCAACATTCGCCACCGGCCTACAACAACAAATCCATGCCTTAAAGAGGCAATCCAACATTGGCCACCGGCCTACAACAACAAATCAACGAGACAACAGGGCGCTAAGGCCACCAACAAGGCAACAACAATGAATCAACAAGACAACAGGGCGCTAAGGCCACCAACAAGGCAAAAACACTAGGGAACAATACTAGGCGCTAAGGCGCCAAAGGGCAACCCACAAAAATAGGAACAACTCGAAAAAATAGGAACGACTCGCAAAAATAGGAATAGTGCCCAAATATAGGAGCAATAACAGTAATTTTCGAAAATAATAACAGCAATTTTCGAGAACAGTTTTCAGAAACAGCGACAATTTTCCGAAACAGTTTTCAGAACCAGCAACAATTTTCGGAAACAGTTTTCAGAACCAGCAACAATTTTCTTTCAGCAACAGCAATAATAATTTTTCAGTAACAACAACAATAATTTCCAGCAACAGCAATAATAATTTCCAGCAACAGCAATAACAATTTCCAGCAAACATACCTCTACTTCGGTGAATTAATTAACCTATCAAACGGTATCGAAACTTAGCAAAGGACCCCTCTATGGAAAGCTAAGAATGTCTAGTTCCTGACTATAATTTTTATTTTGCAAAATAATGGTCCAATTCGTACAGTTTCAGTAAATAAGCAACAAGGTTTAGAAAACAGGACAGCCACCATGACCTAGCTTGTGACACCTCTAAAATTATCAAAACTCAGTCAAATGACATGGGACTTGAGCCTAACCCGGCACAAATTGAGTGTAGTTTACCATCAATCAAGAATCATTCAAAAAGGAGTTCAAACGAAAACGTTATACACGAAATACCGAACCTATATCCAGATTGTTTCCAGAATTTTAACCTAACTTGTGACACCTATAACTCGAGCTATACAACTCCAAATGCAACAAAACTAGTTCCAAATCAACAAGAATTAAGTCTAGTTAATGAAAAGGTAAACCACATAATTTTGGGACCACTAGATTGTTCCCAGTTACTGTATAACCGAACCTATACCCAGTTTTCTTTGCGAATTAAAAACCCCAAATTGATTTCCAACCTCCCCAACATATTCAAATATCAACAAGTGATCTCAAACAGCAACAAATAGGTTCAATCATCAACAATTGGTTCAACAAGGCAACACAAACATATAATCATACATGTGATAAATCATCATACCCTAACCCCCACATGCAATCATCAAACATAGTATTAGGGCATGAGAACATCAATTACATGACAAAATCAACCAATATAGCATCCAAAGCATTTTATCAAACACATAATAAACATGATACACATATGATGACTACCAAACCCTAACCCACATACAACCCTTCATACCAATCCTTATAAAGCATGAACCTCACCCTTACCTTAGCTTTTAGAATCGAAACCCTAGCCTTAGGAAGTCCCACGAAATCTAGCTTTCCTTCTCTCTCCTTTTGCTACGCCTCTCTCTCTTGTGCCTTGTGGATTCACGCCTTCTTCTCTTCTTTTCTCTCTAGCCGTCACCCTCTCCTCTCCTCTTCTCACTTTCTAGTTGTGTTTTGTTTCTAATTATGAGAGAAACCCTAACCTAATTCCCTTAAGTAGACTCATCACCCATCATGGGATATTTTCCTTAGCCCTATTCGCATACCCTATTGGGCTAGTTCCCTCCACTTAGTTATTTCCAATCCTAATATGCACCAACACACTAAAATAATTAACTTACATTTCTATTATTATATCTATCACATAAAAATAATATAATTAATTAAATCAATAAATATTTGATTAATTTTGGGGCGTTACAAAGGGCGCTGTTCCTGTCCTGTTGCTGGGCGCCATGGGAGCCATCTTGCTGTTGTGTGTTGCTGTCTTGCAGATTCCTGGCGCATGGGCGCCAAGGGCGCCAAAATCCTGGCTGCCCAATTGCTGTTTATGTTGGTCTGGCGCTTGGGCGCCAAGGGCGCCAAGATGGTGGCTTCCCAATTGTGGTTTTCTATGTTGTTCTGGCGCATGGGCGCCAAGATGGTGGCTGCCCAATTGCTGTTTCAGGTGTTGTTCTGGCGCATGGGCGCCAAGGGCGCCAAGGTTGTGGCTGCCCGGTTACTGTGGCTGTGCTGTCCTGGCGCATGGGCGCCAAGGGCGCCAAGATTGGCTGCCCGGTTGCTGTTGTTGCGTGCTGTGTCTGGCGCAGGGGCGCCATGGGCGCCTAAATCAGGCTGCCTCGTGTTGTGTCTGGCGCAGGGGCGCCATGGGCGCCAGAATCTGGCTGCCTTGTGCTGTGTTGTGTTGCTGGGCGCCATGGGCGCCAAGGGCGCCAGTTTGGCTGCCCGTTGTGCTGCTGGGCGCCAGTTTGGCTGCCAATTGTGTTGTTTGGCGCAGTGGGCGCCAAGGGCGCCAAGTGTGGCTGCCCAAATGTGAATTTCACGATTGTGGTTTAAAATGATGTGGAATATGTGATTAGGCCCAAAGTGGCCAAAATGTTGAAAGTTGCTAAATTATTGTGATGCTGCCAAAATGTTGAAAATTGCTAAGTTATAACTTGTTGACGACGAAGGTTGTACGAAGATGAATTTGCCTCTATTTATTGGCAGGTGATGTGTTGTAGGCCTACGGCCAATGTTGTTTCCGATGTTGTGCGTTGCTATGTAACCGTTGTTGTTTGTTTGTGCATTTACATAGCATCGCATGCATATCATATTTTTACGATGGAGCTATGCTCAAACCACGACGACGATGTTGGGATGTTGATGCCCCAATTTACGGGTTTTGGATTATGGTACCACATGCATTATAGGGCGGTGGCCCTGAGTTGAGTAACATTTCACATTATGTGCATACTTATGTGATTGAGACGATGTTGACTGCTGTTAAATGATGTATTGATGCTATGACCTGAATTACATATTGCGTTTCATGTATCTGATTATATAGTGTGATATCTCACCCCTTCTGTTTGAATGTTACCCCAATGTTGGTAACGTGCAGGTAATCCCAAATGAAGGCAGTTCACCTTCGTTTGATCGAGTCGGTGTCGTCGCTCTGATATGTAACACTCGGGGGGAATGAACACACGTTCTAATGTTATTGCTTTGTTATTTCGTTGTTGGAGCTTTAAGCTGTTTGTTGCTATTTGATGTTTTCCGAGCTGTCTTGAGTTGTTAAGACGCAACGATGATTTTAATTGACTTGTTGTGAATCCGCTGCGTAATTACGAAGATGAATTATTTGGAGGACTAAAACGTTGTTTTACCGGTTCGTCCAAAAGTGTTATATAACTGTTTCAAAAGCGAATTAATATTGTTTGTTTTTTTGACGAAGCAAATGTGGCACTCCGTTTATTTGTTGAAAAAGATTTTTATGAACTCTGATTTTGCATTATTTTGCCGGGTAGAAATGGGGTGTTACATTAGTGGTATCAGAGCAGTTTCGGTCTGTCCGGCCAAGTTGTCAAGTTACTGTGTCATTGACGATCAAGTATTGTTGATTAGTTCTAACTGTTGCTTATGTTGTAGTGATTAGTTGAGATGGCTGGAAGGAACAATGCTGTTATTGCTGCTAACTGTGTTGAAAGATTGGGTCTTGCGTTGTCTTCTATGAATGGAAGTATGAGGCACCGTATAGGATGTCTGCATCTGAATTGTCCGAATTGAAGAAGCAGCTTGAGGATTTGCTCGAAAAGAAGTTTGTGAGACCAAGTGTGTCACTGTGGGGAGCTCCTGTGTTGCTAGTAAAGAAGAAAGATGGAAGTATGAGGCTCTGTGTTGATTATAGACAGTTGAATAAGGTAACGGTTAAGAACAAGTATCCACTCCCAAGGATAGATGATTTGATGGATCAACTGGTGGGTGCTCAAGTGTTTAGTAAGATTGACTTGCGGTCGGGCTATCATCAGATTAAAGTGAAAGATGAGGATATTCAGAAGACGACTTTTAGGACGCGTTATGGGCATTATAAGTATTCAGTGATGCCTTTTGGTGTTACTAACGCGCCGAGGGTATTTATGGAATACATGAACCGTATATTCCATACTTACTTGGATCAGTTTGTGGTGGTATTCATCGATGATATTCTGGTCTACTCTAAGTCGGAAGAAGAGCATGCAGGGCATTTGAGATTAGTGTTGGATGTCCTGAAAGAGAAGAAGTTGTATGCAAAGTTGTCTAAATGTGAATTCTGGTTGAAGGAAGTAAGTTTCCTTGGTCACGTCATTTCAGGCAGTGGCATTGCGGTAGATCCGTCTAAAGTAGATGCTGTGTTGCAGTGGGAAGCCCCGAAGCCGGCTATCGAGATTAGGAGCTTTTTGGTGTTAGCTGGTTATTATAGAAGGTTCATTGAAGGATTTTCCAAGTTAGCACTCCCGCTAACTCAGCTGACGTGCAAGGGTAAAGCTTTTGTGTGGGACGCTCATTGTGAAGAGAGTTTCGCCGAATTGAAGAAGAGATTGACGACGTCCCCTATCTTGACGTTGCCCAATCCGGGAGAATCTTTTGTGGTGTATTGTGATGCTTCCAAGATGGGTTTAGGAGGTGTGCTTATGCAGAATGGGAAGGTAGTTGCTTATGTGTCGAGGCAGTTGAGGACTCATGAGAAGAATTATCCTACGCATGACTTAGAGCTTGCTGCAGTTGTGTTTGTGCTAAAAATTTGGAGGCATTATCTTTATGGTTCTAGATTTGAAGTATTTAGTGACCAGAAGAGTTTGAAGTATTTATTTGATCAGAAGGAATTGAATATGAGGCAACGACGGTGGTTGGAGTTATTGAAGGATTATGATTTCGGGTTAAATTATCATCTGGGAAGAGCTAATGTCGTGGCTGATGGTTAAGTCGAAAGACCTTACACATGTCAGCGATGATGGTTAAGGAGTTGGAATTAATTGAGCAGTTCAGAGATATGAGTTTGGTCTGTGAAGTGACACCGCAGAGTGTCAGGTTGGGAATGTTGAAAATTAATAATGACTTTTTGGAAAGTATCAGAGAAGCTCAGAAGTTGGATGTTAAGCGGGTGGATGCGATGGTTGGAATCGATCAGTCTGAGAATAATGATTTCAAGCTGGATGCGCAAGGTGTATTGAGGTTCCGTAATAGAATTTGTATTCCTGATGACGCGGAGATGAAGAAAGCAATCCTTGAAGAGAGTCATAAGAGTAAGTTGAGTATTCATCCGGGAGCTACTAAGATGTATCAGGACTTGAAGAAGTTGTTTTGGTGGCAAGGAATGAAGCGTGATGTAGCGCAGTTTGTGTATGCATGTTTAACTTGTCAGAAGTCGAAAGTTGAACATCAGAAGCCTGCGGGGTTGATACAACCGTTAGAGGTTCCAGAATGGAAATGGGATAGTATTTCGATGGACTTTGTGACGGGATTGCCAAATACCGCGAGAGGTCATGATGCTATTTGGGTGATTGTTGATAGGCTAACGAAGTCGGCTCATTTTGTCCCTATTAACATCACATATCCAGTGCCGAAGTTGGCAGAGATTTATATCCGAGAGATTGTGAAGCTGCATGGTGTTCCGCTATGTGTCGTTTCGGATAGGGATCCGAGGTTCACGTCTGAGTTTTGGAAGAGTTTGCAAGCAGAGTTGGGCTCTAAGTTGAGGTTGAGTTCGGCGTATCACCCTCAGACGGATGGTCAGTCAGAGAGGTCTATTCAGTCGTTGGAGGATTTGTTGAGAGCTTGTGTTCTGGAGCAAAGAGGTTCGTGGGATGCATACCTTTCGTTGATAGAGTTCACTTATAATAACAGTAACCATTCTAGTATTGGGATGGCACCTTTTGAAGCGTTGTATGGTCGGAGATGTAGGACTCCTCTCTGTTGGTATGAATCTGGGGAAAGTGTAGTACTTGGACCTGAAATTGTTCGAGAGACTACTGAGAAGGTGAGATTGATTCGGGAGAAGATGAAAGCTTCGCAAAGTAGACAGAAGAGTTACCATGTTAAGTGAAGGAAGGATTTAGAATTTCAAGCAGGTGAGCATGTGTTTTTGAGAGTCACTCCAGTGACCGGTGTTGGACGCGCTTTGAAGTCTAAGAAGCTCACGCCTCGTTTTATCGGTCCGTATCAGATTTCGGAAAGAGTGGGAAATGTTGCCTATAGGGTGGCCTTGCCGCCTAATCATTCGAACTTGCACGATGTGTTTCATGTGTCGCAACTTCGGAAGTATGTTTCAGATCCATCTCATGTAATTCATATGGATGATGTGCAAGTACGGGATAATCTCACCGTGGAGACGATGCTTGTGCGTATTGAAGATCACGAAGTGAAGACTCTTAGAGGCAAGGAAATCACATTGGTGAAAGTGGTCTGGCTGGGAGCTGCCGGAGAAAGCATGACGTGGGAGCTGGAAAGCAGGATGCGGGAGTCGTATCCAGAGTTGTTCGAATCAGGTAAATTTTCGAGGACGAAAATATTCTAAGTGGGGGAGAGTTGTAACGCCCTAAAATTTAATTAATTATTTAATTGAATTGTTTGGAATTTAATTGGTAGAAAATAATAAAATAAAAATAATGTTAGAATATATGGACCTATGGTTAGGGTTAGTAGTAGTGAAGTTGAAGTGTCATGGAAAAGGCCCATGATTAATTCGCATAAGCCAAGAGAAAAGCCCATGAAAATTAACTAAGTATAAATAAGCATTTTTTAGGGTTTTGCTCACTAATTAGAAAAACAAAAATTTGAGAGTGAGAAAGGAGAAAGGAGGCGCGGCGAAGAGGAGGAGGAGGCTAGGGAAAGGTCTCGAATTCTTCAAGGCTAAGGTAAGGGTGAGGTTCTATCTCTATAATTGGGTGTATGAAGGGCTCTATGTAGAAAGGTTAATGCAACCCTAGGTGATTAAGTTAGAGAACCCTAGTTGTAGGAATTAAATTTGATTGATGATGAATAAATGTGATTTGATGATGATTGAGCATGATTGATGATGATTGGACATGATTGATGATGATTGAGCTTGCTTGTTGATGATTTGAACCAAAAATTCTGTTCATAGGGCACCATGGGCGCCAATGTTGCTGTTGCTGTGCTGGGCGCCTTCCTGGGCGCCAAATTCTGTGTGTGTTGCTGCCTGGGCGCCATGGGCGCCGTTCCTGAAACTGTGCTGGGCGCCATGGGCGCCATCCTGTGTTGTGTGACTGGGCGCCTTCCTGGGCGCCATCCTGGGTGTGAAGTGTTCTAGCGCAGGGGCGCCAAGGGCGCTATGTTGGCTGCCCTGTCCTGTTGCTCGGCGCCAAGGGTGCTGTTCCTGTCCTGTTGCTGGGCGCCATCTTGCTGTTGTGTGTTGCTGTCTTGCAGATTCCTGGCGCATGGGCGCCAAGGGCGCCAAAATCCTGGCTGCCCAATTGCTGTTGTCTATTTTGTTCTGGCGCATGGGCGCCAAGATGGTGGCTGCCCAATTGTGGTTTTCTATGTTGTTCTGGCGCATGGGCGCCAAGGGCACCAAGATGGTGGCTGCCCAATTGCTGTTTCAGGTGTTGTTCTGGCGCATGGGCGCCAAGGGCGCCAAGGTTGTGGCTGCCCGGTTGCTGTGGCCGTGCTGTCCTGGCGCATGGGCGCCAAGATTGGCTGCCCGATTGCTGTTGTTGCGTGCTGTGTCTGGCGCAGGGGCGCCATGGGCGCCTAAATCAGGCTGCCTCGTGCTGTTTCTGGCGCAGGGGCGCCAGAATCTGGCTGCCTTGTGCTGTGTTTTGTTGCTGGGCGCCATGGGCGGCAAGGGCGCCAGTTTGGCTGCCCGTTGTGCTGCTGGGCGCCATGGGCGCCAGTTTGGCTGCCAATTGTGTTGTTTGGCGCAGTGGGCGCCAAAGGCGCCAAGTGTGGCTTCCCAAATGTGAATTTCACGATTGTGGTTTAAAATGATGTCGAATATGTGATTAGGCCCAAAGTTGCTAAATTATTGTGATGTTGCCAAATTGTTGAAAATTGCTAAGTTATAACTTGTTGACGACGAAGGTTGTACGAAGACGAATTTGCCTCTATTTATTGGCAGGTGATGTGTTGTAGGCCTACGACCAATGTTGTTTCCGATGTTGTGCGTTGCTATGTAACCGTCGTTGTTTGTTTGCGGATTTACATAGCGTCGCATGCATATCATATTTTTACGATGTTGATGCGTTGCTATGTTGCGATGTTGATGCCCCTATTTACGGGTTTTGGATTATGGTACCACATGCATTATAGGGCGGTGGCCCTGAGTTGAGTAACATTTCGCATTATGTGCATACTTATGTGATTGAGACGATGTTGACTGCTGTTAAATGATGTATTGATGCTATGACCTGAATTACATATTGCGTTTCATGTATCTGATTATATAGTGTGATATCTCACCCCTTCTGTTTGAATGTTACCCCAATGTTGGTAACGTGCAGGTAATCCCGAATGAAGGCACTTCACCTTCGTTTGATCGAGTCGGTGTCGTCGCTCTGATATGTAACACTCGGGGGGAATGAACACACGTTCTAATGTTATTGCTTTGTTATTTCGTTGTTGGAGCTTTAAGCTGTTTGTTGCTATTTGATGTTTTCCGAGCTGTCTTGAGTTGTTAAGATGCAACGATGATTTTAATTGACTTGTTGTGAATCCGCTGCGTAATTACGAAGATGAATTATTTGGAGGACTAAAACGTTGTTTTACCGGTTCGTCCAAAAGTGTTATATAACTGTTTCAAAAGCGAATTAATATTGTTTGTTGTTTTCACGAAGCAAATGTGGCACTCCATTTATTTGTTGAAAAAGATTTTTATGAACTATGATTTTGCATTATTTTGCCGGGTAGAAATGGGGTGTTACACTGATGGTCTTAATCCAGCTTTCTTTAAGTGCTTCTGGGACTTATGTGGCGTTGAGCTTTTCCATACCGGAAGGGCGTGGCTTTATAGTGGTGAATTTCCGCCGAACCTCAATGATGCAAACATAGTTTTAATTCCAAAGGTCGATAATCCGGTCTCTATGGGTGATCTTCGGCCTATTTCTTTATGTAATGTCATCTATAAAATAATTTCCAAAGTTCTTGCTAATATAGACTGAAGAATGTTCTCCCTTTATGCATTTCTCCCGAGCAACCGGCTTTTGTATCTTCTAGATCGATTTTAGATAATGTTATGGTGGCTAGTGAGACTATTCATCATATGAAATGTAAAGTGATTGGTAAAGTGGGGGAGGTTGTAACATGTAACACCCCAAAATTAATTAAATATTTATTTATTTATTTATTTAATTAGTTATATTAGATTCATGTGATAGATATAATAATAGAATAATATATGTTAATTATATTAGTGTGTTGGTCCATATTAGAGTTAGAAATAACAAAGTGGAGTGAATTAGCCCAATATAGTATTCGCATAAGGCTAAGGGAAATAGCCCATGATGAGTGATGTCTACTTAAAGGGCTAGGTTTAGGGTTTCTCTCATAATTAGAAACGAAACGAAATTAGAAGTGAAAAGAAGAGAAGAGGGCGACGGCTAGAGAGAAGAGACGAGAGAAGGCGTGATCCACAAGCAAGGAGAGAGAGAGGCGTAGCACCAAGGAGAGAGAAGGAAAGCTAGGATTCGATTTCTAAAAGCTAAGGTAAGGGTGAGGTTCATGCTTTATAAGGGGTGGTATGAAGGGTTGCATGTGGGGTTAGGGTTTTGATAATTACCATAGGTGTGTCACGATTCTTATATGTTGATGTTACGTCTTGATGCCTTGATTTAATGATTTTATTATGTGTTGATGCTTCCATGCCCTAAAACCTAGTTTTGATGTTGATATGTTCATGACTTGAATTGATGTCATATGTTGTTGAATTCGTGTGATTGATGAATAATAATATGTACATCTCATGTTGCCTTGAAAATTCGTAGCCTAAGTTTGATATTTACCATGCCCTAAAGTTGTTTGATGATTGCCATGATCATAGAAATTGAATTGAAATCACATGTGCCATGCTGAAATTGGGGCCCTAGGCGCCCTGTCCCTCCATTTTTATGTTGCTGTTAGCTGAAATTATTGTTGCTGTTAGCTGAAATTATTGTTGCTGTTAGCTGAAAACTATTGTTGCTGTTAGCTGAAATTATTGTTGTTGTTAGCTGAAATTATTGTTGTTGTTAGTTGAAAACTATTGTTGCTGTTTGCTGAAAACTATTGTTGCTGTTAGCTGAAAATTATGTTGCTGTTAGCCGAGAACTATCGTTGCTGTTAGCTGAAAAACTATTGTTGCTGTTGCTGAAAAATTATTATTGCTGTTGCTGAAAAATTATTATTGCTGTTGCTGAAAAATTATTATTGTTGTTGCTGAAAAATCATTGTTGCCGTTTTCTGAAAAATCATTGTGCTGTTTTCTGAAAAGCATTGTTGCTGTTTCTGAAAATAATTGTGTGTTGTTTCTGAAAATCATTATTGCTGTTTTCTGAAAATCATTGTTGCTGTTCCTATTTTTATGCGTTGTTCCTATTTTTATGTGCTGTTTCTATTTTGTGGGCTATTCCTATTTTTTTTTGGGGTGGTCGTTGGCTGTCCCTAGTTTTGTGGGTGGTTGTTGGCGCCCTTAACGCCCTGTTGTCTTGTTGATTTGTTGTTGTCGGCCGGTGGCCATTGTTGGATTGCCTCTTTAGGCATGGATTTGTTGTTGTAGGCCGATGGCCCTTATTGATTCGTTGTTGTAGGCCTATGGCCGTTGTTGATGTGTATGGCTATTGTTTGTCTGTGTTGCATCATTGAGTCGCATGCATATCATGTGCATATAGGGCAGGTGGCCCTGGAACTTGTCTCTGAATTGTTGGATCGCCTCTTTTGGCGTGGATTTGTTGGAAGCCTCTATTTACGTGCTGGATTTCGGTACCATCATGCATTATAGGGCAGACGACCCTCTGATGAGCATCCCGCATTCATACCGCATGATTGAAGTCACTGACTGCTGTGACATGTTGTTTACTGAATATTGACTGTTGTGATGATATATGGTTGTCGTGCTGATGTTGACTATTATGATGATAATGACTGTTATGTCCATTCTGTTGTTGACCTGTTGACTGTTGTGACCATAACTGTCTGTTGTGATTATCTGACTTTTTGACCTGTATATACGGTTTTTCATACGATTCCTTATACTGTGTGATATCTCACCCCTTCTGTTTGAATGTTACCCCTATGTTGGTAACGTGCAGGTGATCTCGAATGAAGACCATAGTTCTTCATTAGTTCGGTGTCGTCGCTCTGATACGTAGCACTCGGGGGGGGGGGGAGAACGCTGATTTGTTTTATTTATGACTTTGCATTTTGTTGGATTTTAGTATTGTGAGCCTTGCGTACTTGCAACGATTTTTGATGATTGAACTTGTCGAATTTTCCGCTGCGTGATTGAATAATTCCTAGTGTTGATGTTTTAAAGTGCTATGTATTCGAGTTGTTTTGAAGAAAATGTGACATCCGTTTTATTGTTAAAAAAAAAGAAACTCTGATTTTACGCTAATAAATTACCGGGTAGAAATGGGGGTTACATTAGTGGTATCAGAGCAGTTTCGGTCTGTCCGGCCAAGTTGTCAAGTTACTTTGTCATTGACGATCAAGTATTGTCGATTAGTTCTAACTGTTGCTTATGTTGTAGTAATTAGTTGAAATGGCTGGAAGGAACGATGCTGCTATTACTGTTGCGTTGGCTGCTATGGCTCAGGCCGTGGAGGGTCAGCAGAATGCTGGTGAGAATGCTGGGTCTCGTAGTTTGGCGACCTTTCAAAGAGAGAATCCGCCTACTTTCAAAGGCAAGTATAATCCTGATGGAGCATTGGCTTGGTTGAAGGAGATGGAGAGGATCTTCCGTGTGATGGACTACACTTCAGCGCAGAAGGTTCGTTATGGTACTCACATGTTGGCCGAATAGGCTGATGACTGGTGGCTAGAGGCTAGTCAAAGATTGGTGGCTACAGGTGAAGAGGTCACTTGGGTTGTGTTCCGTAGGGAGTTTCTGAGGAAGTACTATCCGGAGGATGTTCGGGGTAAGAAGGAAATTGAGTTCCTTGAGCTGAAGCAAGGAAACCTGTCGGTTACTGAGTATGCTGCTAAGTTTGTGGAATTGGCCAAGTTTTATCCGCACTACAGTGAAGCAACTGCTGAATTTTCGAAGTGCATCAAATTTGAGAATGGGTTGCGACCAGAGATCAAGAAGGCCATTGGGTATCAGAAGATCCGTGTTTTTGCTGATTTAATTGATAGCTGCAGAATCTATGAAGAAGACAACAATGCGCATTATAAGATTATTAATGAGAAGAGGGGCAAGCCTCAGAATCGTGGTAAGCCGTATGATGCTCCTGCCGGTAAGGGTAAGTCAAGAGTTGCTGATGGCAAGAGAACTAGTGGGGGAGATACTCCAGCTGGTATTGTGTGTTTCAGATGTGGAAAGACTGGTCATAAGAGTAATGCGTGTACTGCTGAGGGGAGGAGGTCTTACCGCTGTGGTAAAGTCGGGCATGATTCATCTGTGAGTGAGCATAAGGAGGTGATCTGCTTCACTTGTGGAGAAGGAGGTCACATTAGTACTCAGTGCGAGAAGCCGAAGAAGGAGAGGGTCAGCGGAAGAGTGTTCGCGTTGGCAGGATCAGAGGCTACTGAAGACGACGGTCTTATTAGAGGTACATGCTTCATTAATGGCACTCCTCTAAATTCTATTATTGATACTGGTGCTTCACATTGTTTTATTGCTGCTGATTGTGTTGCAAGGTTGGGTCTTGCGTTTTCTCCTATGCTTAGAGAGATGGTTGTCGACACTCCAGCTAAGGGGTCGGTGACTGCTTCTCTTATGTGTTCTCAGTGTCCCTTGTCGATCTTCGACAGAGACTTTGTTGTGGACCTGATTTGCTTGCCGTTGAGTGGGTTAGATGTGATTCTAGGTATGGACTGGTTGCAGCATAACCACGTTCATATCAATTGTAGTAATAAGTCAGTAAATTTTGCTGCTCCAGAGGAAGAGGAAACTGGTTTGTTGTCTGCCAGTCAGTTGCGGAAGCTTATGCAGGAGGGAGCTCAGTTGTTTTCGCTGATGGCATCGCTGTCCGTGGAGAATCGAGCCATCATTGAGGAGTTGCGAGTGGTGTGTGAGTTTCCCAAAGTTTTCCCTGATGAGATTCCGAGTATACCGCCAGAGAGGGAAGTTGAGTTTGCGATTGATCTTGTACCTGGTACCAGACCTGTTTCTATGGCACCGTACAGGATGTCGGCATCAGAATTGTCAGAGTTGAAGAAGCAACTTGAAGATCTGCTTGAGAAGAAGTTTGTAAGGCCGAGTGTATCGCCGTGGGGAGCTCCTGTGCTGTTAGTGAAGAAGAAGGATAGTAGTATGAGACTCTGTGTTGATTATAGGCAATTGAATAAGGTGACAATTAAGAACAAGTATCCACTTCCGAGTATAGATGATTTGATGGATCAGCTAGTGGGTGCTCAAGTGTTCAGTAAAATTGATTTGAGATCAGGTTATCATCAGATCAAGGTGAATGACGAAGATATTCAGAAGACGGCTTTCAGAACCCGTTATGGTCATTATGAGTATTCGGTGATGCCGTTCGGTGTTACCAACGCACCAGGAGTATTTATGGAATATATGAATCGTATTTTTCATACTTACTTAGACCGGTTTGTGGTGGTATTCATTGACGAAATTCTGATTTACTCTAAATCGGAAGAAGAGCATGCAGAGCATCTGAGGTTAGTATTGGAGGTACTGAAGGAAAAGAAGTTGTATGCGAAGTTGTCAAAGTGTGAGTTTTGGTTGAAAGAAGTGAGTTTCCTCGGTCATGTCATTTCTGGTAGGGGTATTGCAGTGGATCCGTCGAAAGTTGAAGCAGTGCTGAGTTGGAAAGCCCCGAAGTCGGCTACCGAGATTAGAAGCTTTTTGGGATTGGCCGGCTATTATAGGAGATTCATTGAAGGTTTTTCTAAGTTAGCACTTCCGTTAACTCAGTTAACCTGCAAAGGAAAGGCTTTCGTTTGGGACGCCCGTTGTGAAGAAAGTTTCTTGGAATTGAAGAAGAGATTGACAACGTCTCCTGTCTTGACGTTGCCCAATCCGGAAGAGTCGTTTGTGGTGTATTGTGATGCTTCAAAAAGAAAAGAAAAATGCTTGAATACCCAACGTATAAAGACCCTCCTTTGAGACCCGGTCTTAGTAAATGGAGGACCCAAGCTTAAGAATGCTGGGGAACCGGTTCTATAATTACATTGATATCCTCTCTAGAGTATCGATACTTTAAAAATTGTCTCCCAATTCCACAAGAAGCCCAGATAGTATTTCTCAAACCAAAGTGTTAGAATTGCCCCACAGTTCACTTAAGGTTTCGATGTGAAAATAATTTTCCTTCAGAATTGGCCTAAAGATTTACACTGTTTTTGCTTGAGGACAAGCAAAGGTTCAAGCATAGGGGAGTTTGATAAGGCTATTTTTAGAGTCTTTTTAATAGTTATTTTTATTAGGTTTATTTGGTATTTTAATTATATTTTTGAGCTATTTTACTGCAAATGTTTACTTTTTATCTTCAGGTTTTATTTTGAAGCAATTTCGACTGCTTCTGTCTCAGCAGGTTAGAATTCGACAGCATCTGTCTCCCAGAATTCGACTGCATCTGTCTTCCAGAATTCGACTGCATCTGTCTCCCAGAATTCGACAACATCTGTCTCCCAGAATTCGACTGCATCTGTCTCCCAGAATTCGACTGCATCTGTCTCCCAGAATTCGACTGCATCTGTCTTCCAGAATTCGACTGCATCTGTCTCCCAGAATTCGACAGCATCTGTCTCCCAGAATTCGACTGCATCTGTCTCCCAGAATTCGACAGCATCTGTCTCCCAGAATTCGACTGCATCTGTCTCCCAGAATTCGACAGCATCTGTCTCCCAGAATTCGACTCTGTCTCCCAGAATTCGACAGCATCTGTCTCCCAGAATTCGACACCATCTGTCTCCCAGATTCGACAGAACAACGCAAACTGGCGCAGGACAGGGCGCCAAGGGTGCCAAAAAGCAGTCAATTTTGGCTGCGGCCACTTGTTTGTGGCCATCTTTGCCAACTTGATTTTTCACTTCTTTTTGACCATTTTGCCCCTCCACTCAAAGTGCTTTGTCCACTTGTTGATTGCTATCCTTGCCAACTTGCTTTGTCCACTTGTTGATGGCTATCTTTGCCAAAACTTGAAATGACCATTTTGCCCCTTCCCTCATATTTTCCTATAAATAGGACATTGATCCTCACTTGTAAGCACACTTGAATTTTGTGAGAAAAATCACTCTCAATAAACTCTCTCAGATTCATGACTTCAATTTACTCTTCATGTTCTTTATGATTCTTGCTCTTTATTTTCTTGCCCATTTATTTTGTTGCTCTTTACTTTTCTTGCCCATTTATTTTCTTGCTCTTTTCTTTCTTGCCCTTTTAATTCTTGCTCTTTACTTTTCTTGCCCATTTATTTTCTTGCCCATTTAATTCTTGCTCTTTACTTTTCTTGCCCATTTATTTTCTTGCCCTTTTACTTTCTTGCTCTTCTATTTTCCAAGTCATTTAAATTCCTTGCAATTTACTTTTTAAGCAATTTACTTTCTTGTCATTTACAATTCCGCTATTTATAATTTTCCAATTTTCTCAATTCCTAACATTTATTTTCTTACCATTCTAACATCTAATTCCTAACTCATTTACGCATTTCGCACTTATCGCTTTCTTTACAATTCTTGCAATTTACAAAATCTTCCTCTTCTCCTCTTTTGTCTACAATGATCATGAGTGAGTAGACTTTCTTAGCCTTGGGGTTTTTGGCAACCATCAAATGATGGCTTCCTACTAATTAATTCCCGAGACTATTCTCCACCTTAATCGCTTTGTATTTTTAAATCTAATTTCATCACTTTTCATTATTATTTCAAAACACCACACGATGTACCAAAAGGGGAAGTGTGGTTGTTGGATCTATGAAATTAGACAATAAAATCAACACATGTAAATAGTTTTGGTTTTATTGAGACAAAAAAAGGTCTTTGCTTAATGGGTTCTAATAATAATCAACCATGAAAATAGGCTTGATAATTAGTTTAGAACACACGTTTGTATTCCGAAAGGAAACTCTTGCTACAACCGTCGCCCTGTCTTAAGAAATATATCGTTCTTTAAACTGGAAAATAGTCAAAAGGATTAATAACGGAAACCTTATCATTTCGATGAAACTAATACCCCAAGTCTCTTTTTATCTTTAAAACATCAACAAAAACATTCCTTCTTTCTAAAAAAGACTTTCTTTTCAGTTAATCAACTTTGGAAAATTAAATTGGTAATTGTAACATCCCTAATTTTTAAAATATATATATATTATAGGCGAATTTTATATAATCGCTAGTCGATGGAATTAATAATCCGCAATTCGGAATCGGTAGAGTCGAGAAATTCGGATGCCGAATGATTTAAACATAGAATTGTTGAAGTCTTAGCCTCATAAACAAAACTTAGATGGACTAAGGGCAGTTTGGTAAAATTACCACCACTTAACCTCAGCCCTTTTTCACCTCATCTAAGCTGACCCATCTCCTCTCTTTACCTTCAGCCACTTAACCATTCCACTAGAAAATTTAAAAGAAAGGAAATGAGAAGCTGAACTCAAGGAGAGAAAAGAGAGAGAGGGTCGCGAGCTTGAGGAAGGAGAATAGCAAGGTCCAGCTGAAATCTCCATTGCATGTAAGAACCCTCACTCCCATCCTACTCCAACTTTGATTCTCTTTCCATTAAGCCCATTTTCAGTTTCTGATCCTCCCTCTAACTCTCCACCCCATTTTCGTAACTTGAAGCTTCAAGTGAGGAAGAAGATGGAGTTTTGAGCAATAGCTGTCTTGCATGTTCAGTAGAAGCTCCTAGGAAGGAGATTTCAAACTTGCATGGTTGATTGAAAGGAGGATTTGAGTAGTGGTGCAGCTGGGTTCGAGATTTGGACAGAAGAGAGTGGCTGTATTGGAAGCGGTTTTGTACTAACGGGGAGCGTTTGTGTGATTCGGATCAACACCTCCGTACTCCGGCTCCATTCTCGGAATTTCTACGTACCGGTGAGTTCTACTCACGGTTAGGGACGTTTTATGACCTTGAATAATTATGTTTCGGTACTGTGTCAAAATCCCAGTTTTTGAACGATTAAAGGATCGAATCCACTTTACAACGAATTTCCAGAATTTGTGAAATGATAGATGATTTTGAAATGATTCTAAGTGTGATTATATACTGGAAATATGTTCTGGAAATTTTCTGGGTTTCAGGAGATTGAAATTAGAAATCGAATTGGACGAGAATGGAGAGTGAAATTGAGAAAAATGTGAAATTCTGGTAACAGACACAGGTCGCACGGACCGTGCGCCCCTGGGCACGGATCGTGCGCCTGCTTCGGGTTGGAAGAATTGGAAATCGAACGGGACGCACGGGTCGTGCGCCCCTGGGCACGGATCGTGCGTTTCTTTCTGATAGATGGGTTCTATGTAGTGTACCACGCACGGGTCGTGCGCCCCTGGGCGCGGGTCGTGCGTGAGGTTCTGTTACCGACTTCTGTTTCCTCGATTTGTGACTCCGTTCGATTCCGAACCTTTTCTAATCTCCTTCTCAAACATTTAAAAGATATGGCCTTATGGAAAAACCTCATTTTTGAACTGGTTTATCTCGTGATTTTGAAAAGAAGCTTTGGAAGCCCAATTGATCGAAAAATCGAAACCCTAGTACGCGTGTGAGTACACCGACTGATGGATTAACTGAATATATATGTCTATATATGTCAAAATGAAAATGATTATAATGCCGGAGGTCTAAATTATGAATTCCTCAAAACGGGTTATAGATCGATATGGATATTGTTTATCCAGTTATTATGTAATTGATCCATTTGGTGATCGAAAAGATATAATTATCTAACTCTCGAGAATTTGATGCATATTGTCATATGTATTGCGTTGGGTGACGACCCGACAAGTAGCATACTAGGAAGGGAAGTCATGAGCCCTCACCCTAGGCCCTGTATACGTCTTGGCGTGGTCAATTCGTGGGTTACCGGGATTAGCAAATTGTTGTGCGGCCGGTTTGTGCTAAGTTAAACACATGGTTCCCGGGATTAGCAAATTGTTGTGCGGCCGGATCATGTTAGGTTCAACTCATGAATTGCCGTGATTAGCAATCGTTGTGCGGTCGGCAAATTCGATTAATAAATAAGACATGGTTATGTCCGCTCTTGTTGTAACGGTTTAATAAATTGAACCGAGTGTCAGTGAGGGGGCACGGTAGGACTCACTGAGATAATGTTATCTCACCCTATCCATATTTGTTGATTTTCAGAGAAGCAGGGAAAAAGGAAGACTATTGTGCACGAGTAGTTGGTATACTCTTGGAGGTGCTGAAGACTTAGTCATTTGATCCTTTGTTCTTTTGTTATCCTATTGGTTGTATAAACTTGTATTGGTTATGAGTTATACGAACCGCTTTATGTTTCTGTTTTAGTTTTTGGACTTGGATGTTGTAATCCATTCGGTATAGAACCGATAAACTTCTATGTTATGAAGTAATGTTATTCCGATTATGTTTTGATTTCGGAAAAAGTTTTTATGTCCAATACTTAAACAGGAACTGTGTCCTCTGAATTTCCGCACCTGTGCACTCTCGGTGTCTCTACAAGGTTCGATTCCCACGGAAGGCAAAAACTCTACATGGGGGGTAGAGAAGGTCATGAGTGCATTGCTGGGTACTATGATGCCTAAGACCGAGTAATTATTTACAATCAAACACGTTTTCTTGACTTTTCACCAACACGTTTTCTTTGATATGAATTGTGTAACGCCCCAAAATAATTAAGTATTTATTAAATTAAATTACTTAGGTATTTCATTGAAAAGTCATAATAAAATAATAGGATGGTGTTTTAATTAAGAAAAAGGGAGTAGTGTTTACTAATTAAGTGAGTGGTATGTTAATTAAATTAGGGAGTGGTGTAAGTAGTTAATTGGGTGGTAAATAGGGCCCAAGGCACTAGAGCCCATGATACTTAAGCTCTAGGTTTAGTGTCTCAGACACAATTGGAGAAAAGAAAAAAAAAAGAAAAAAGAGAGAACATGAGAAGAGAAGAGAAGAGAAGAGCGCACGCTAGGGAGAAGGAAAAGAGAAGAAAATCGCAAGAGAGAAGAGAAGAGCTTGTTGCTGCGTTTTGGTGATTCGTGGAAGGGTTTTTCATCTCCAACAATTCTTAAGGTAAGGGGAGTCTCATAGTATAAAGGGTTATATGATGGGTAGTATATAGGAGGGTAGAATCTATGGTGCCTAGGAGTTGTTTGATAATATGCATGAATGAATTATGAAATTATATGTATGTTGTTGGTGTTGTTTTGAGTGTTGATGGCCTTGAGTGAATAGATGGTAAAACGTTGCACGCTAAGTGTTTGATAGAACGTGTAAGTGATGTTTAGAATGCATGTTAGATGTTTGATGAAATGCATGTTTGATTGTACCTGGTGTTTGATGATGTGTGTTGGTGAAAAGTCAAGAAAACGTGTTTTGGGCGCCACTAGGTCTTAGGCATCATAGTACCCAGCAATGCACTCTACTATGATGCCTAACATCCCTAATTTTTAAAGACTCGTACTATGATGCCTAAGACCGAGTAATTATTTGTGGGAATAATTGGTCGTGTCTCGGGGATTAATAGTCGAGGAAAAGTCCAAAGAAATCCTACTCTACATTTAATTGTGGCTTAGTCATGATTTAAATGAACAATTCAGCTGAAGGGTAAAATCGTCATTTCGCCGCACATCGAAGATGTATCCTTGGACGAAATAATAGATTGGGTCCTAGTCATAGCAGGATCATGAGTATGGTATTAAATCCCAAAGTCATATAAATTGGTGAATACTTGATGGGTTAAATGGGAAATTGGGAGCCAAGGGCATTTTGGCCATTTCCCTACCACTTAAACCCTCAGCCCCTCACACTCTCACCCAGCTGACCCACTTCCCCACTTCAGTTCCTGAACCAAAAATCAAAGAGAGAAACAGAAATAGATGGAAGCTAGAGAGGGAGAAGGGAGGCGTGAATGGGAAGGAGAAGGGAGAGTCTACCTCCAAACTCTCATGCATGTTAGAAGTGTCACCACCATTCTTTCTTATTTCCTCTCCTCTTTCCACTGATTCCATTTTCACTCAAAGGTTCAGCTCAGCCATGGCCAAGATCAAAAAGATTTCATTGCATGTGTCTTTTGAAGCTTGGGGGTGAAGTGAGAAGACAAGGTTCAGCCCTAGGACCCATGAGCAAGCCACATTGCGAATTGGAGCTCCATGGATAGTGAATTGGTTGCTGGCTTCGAAGTATGAGTTGTTGGGCTCGAGTTGGAACTCAAATTCGTGATTTGCAAAGGATTGAAATGGGTGTGTTAAGTGCAACAGAAATTCTGGGTAAAACCCGTTTTACCCACCTTCATTGTTTTCATCGTAGCTCGCTGTACACTACTCCGATGATCGTGATTCTTGTCCCTCTGGAAACTAGACACAAAGCTATTCATTTTGGGCACAAGAACCGTATGATTTCATGGAGAAATGAGAGAGATATCCTGTTGACAAGTTTCGGTTTCAGAATCAAACACTGTCCTGGACCAGTCACATAGTTTCGGTGATATCTCTCAATCTACTGGATGCATGCGCGTGAAACTTCTTCCATCAGAAAGTAGACGAAATTATCTTCACATTGAGCACTTGTTTGGATAGTTTTGGTCACGAATTGACCAAGTTATGCTTGTTGCAAAACTGAATCCAGATGCTGGGGAAAACAGAAATAAAGCTGGGAATGTTGAATTGGCGGATCCGGGGTCGAGTCGTCAAAGTGTCGAGAAACACCAATTCCAGTCACTGGAAGGAAGTCAGTATCAAGAGTGATGTCGGTTACTGAATTCAGATGCGGAAGCCTTCGGATCGTGTTCGAGATTCGGGAACCGTTCGAGTGGCTATCGGTTCGGTAATTCGAGCGAGGACGCGACTTCTCGGGGATCGTCAACCGGGTGAGTTCTACTCACGGATAGGGATATTTTTCGTGTCTTGAAAATATATCGGTTTGATTCATAAGGCAATTATCAGTTTTCGAAAGATTTTGGAACCGAAAACCGTTTTTGAGCAATATCGCGTTTTTGCGGTTTTTATTGAATTGTTGAACAATTTACGAAATTGTGATTTTAAGCGTTTTCACTGGAATATGGTCTGGAATGTTGTTTATTAAATCCGTTTTCAGGTTGGAGAATGTTAACATTTTGGCAAGTGTACCAAATGTCGCAAGTAATATAATTTATCGGTAAGAACCGGTCGATCCACAGGGATTGCGCGTTGACAACAATAGCAAAATTGTAAATTCGTAGATTGTAGATATTTGATAAATCGAGTAATTGGTAACAGAACACGAACGTGAATTAATAACGCGAGAAAAACGACTAGGGATCGAATCCTCTCACCTCGCCAATCACATGAACCTCAGCCAATTTAAGTTAATTATTCAATTTCTAGATTCAATTCATTAATTTAGGTCAAGGGCAATTCCTTGTCTCAAGATCCCTATTACCCTAAGAGTTACCCTAATTCCTTAGGTGAGTCGTGTCAGAGGGTAACGCACTAAGATTAAGAATTATAATGAATTCACATAAGCTACCACATATTCCTATGATGATTACTAGCATGTGATCTAAATACCCAATTTCCAGCTACTAATTCATATCCCTATGCAATCACTAGCCTGGATCATCGCAATTATCATATGTAATTGAAAAGCGTTAAGAACATAGGTAATTAGACAAGCAAATCAAATAACAACTGAATTAACTAGATCAATGGTTCACATGATAGGTTTGGGAGATTCATCTCTCCCTAATCTAAGCAAATTAGTTACAAATCATCCTAAGAGTGGAAACCAACATAGAATAGAAAACAAACATAAAGGAAGACATTTAGAACCTTCAATCCCTTGTTCCCAAGTGGTGAGAAGGCTCCAAAATCGCACCTCCAGCTGCTCCAAAGTGTGGCTCCCAATCCCAAAAACGAAGTCTTTTTTAAAATTGCTGAAACGGCTTTAAAAACCCTAATTTTTTACGCACCATCGCGACGCGGCCCGTGGCCGTCGCGTCGCGACAAATGACAGAAACTTCAGGCCTCGCAAAACTGCTCCAGGTCGCGTCGCGAACCCTCCTGGTCGCGACGCGAAGAATGACAGAAAGTTCTGGCTTGTAAAAATTCCTCCAGATCGCGTCGCGAACCCTCCTGGTCGCGACGCGAAAAATGACAGAAAGTTCTGACTTGCAAAATTCCTCCAGATTGCTGCATTTCCGGGCAAGTGTCTGGTTCGCCGAAAGATGCCACAACCAATTAAGAGGTCTTCAAGTCCCATTTAGCTCCAAAAGTGAAGGAATAGCTTACAATTGAACTTCCTACTACAATGATCTAAAACTGAACTAAATCCCAGATAATGACTGTTATACAATAAAAACCCTGCACAATTGGTCCTAAAAATGCCTAACTTACATCATATGATTGGGAGTCAACACAACCCCAAACTTAAACTTTTGCTTGTCCTCAAGCAAACAATCAATTCAGACTGTGGCTGTTTTTCTATTTAGCTGTTACATATAATACATCAACCTAAAACACATCAGCACATCAATTATCATCATCAATCTAATGCAGTGGCAGGACAACTGAATTGGAAATACCGAATCATAAGCAGGCAGCATTCTCAAGTTTTCTCTGTACGCACATCTCACCAGTGTTTCACTCTTGAGGTGTTTCGGGTATTCACTCAATTCACAGTACCTGCATCATCGTTTCATAGGCTTGACAGAGTTCTATATCATCTTAGACAAATGAAATGCATACACACATTTTGAGGACTTTAAGGGTTATAGCGGGGCTTAGGTAAGGGTGGATACATTTGGATAAGTAGGTTGCACTTGGAGTTAGGCCTACCTCTCTTTTTGTCCATTTCACGCAATACTCACCCATTTTTCCAAAGCATTTAACAAAACAAGAGAAGGAATTTATTTATTTATTTCTCTCTCTTTTTTTTTGATATGTATATGTATATACATATATATATATGTATTTTTTTCTTTCTTTCTTTCCTTGTTCCTTCTCTTGTATACCACCCCAAACTTAGTTCGTTGCTATTCCACGAGCAACCCCAAACTTAAAACTTTCCCCACTCTCACAGCTTTTGTTACCTAACTCCAAGTTAAGAATTAACTAGGCTATGATTGTCAGAGAAACAACATACAATTTTTAACAATAGGCTCAAAGGGGCTAACAGAGGATAAACATTAATGGGTTGGCTTGAAAGGCTCAGGGGTGCCAAAAGAAATGCCTCAGTGTGTATGAAAATCAAATGCAAAAAAAACAATTAAGCACAATGTCAAGTTCTGCAGACTAATGCAGGCAAGGAATACACACACAATATATATAAGAACGTGTTTAGGCTCAAACCTCACAGTTAGGATCATAGAGATGGAACTCGAGAGATGCTGCCCACAGATGATGAAGAACTTCCGCAACGTTTGTCATGACCCCTGCTATTACTTGATGATAAAACTTGAAATGCGAGCGTCAAAAGGAAAATGCAAACATGCGACCCCAAATGCCACAGGTCATCACTATTGAAGCTGCTTTAACAAAACAAAACAAAATATAGGGCAGTGGTGCCCCACTATCACAGAGTAAGTTATAATAAGTAGTACAGACCAATGTGCGAAATAAAGCCAAAATAGGGCAAAATACAACCAAAAGTGCGAAAAAAAAAGTCTGAATCAAAAAGTAAAATGGCGCTCACCAGTGGGTTGCCTCCCACCAAGCGCTTCTTTTACGTCACTAGCTTGACGCTTTTTTTGTCACTCTTATGGGTCTCTCAGCATGAGAACCATTTGAGGCTCTTCCAATCCGTCACCCATATAATGCTTGAGCCTTTGTCCGTTGACCTTGAAAGATCTCTGGGACTTTGGCTCTTCCACTTCTATTGCTCCGTACGGTGTTACTTCCTTGACAACAAAGGGTCCCGACCACTTGGATTTCAATTTTCCTGGAAATAACTTGAGCCTTGAATTGAACAACAAGACTTGTTGTCCAGGGTGAAATTCTTTTCTTGCAATATGTTTGTCATGGTACACCTTCATTTTTTCCTTGTAGATCTTGTTGTTCTCATATGCATTCAAACGCATCTCCTCTAATCCTTGAAGCTGAAGTGTTCTCTTTTCCCCACTTGATCCGGGATCAAAATTCAAGAATTTCAATGCCCAATATGCTCTGTGTTCCAGTTCAACTGGCAAATGACAAGGTTTACCATAAACCAATTGGTAGGGGGACATACCTAAGGGTGTCTTATAAGCTGTCCTGTATGCCCACAAGGTATCGTCTACCTTCACTGCCCAATCTTTCCTCGCGTTCCCCACTGTCTTTTCTAATATCCTCTTGATTTCTCTGTTGGATACCTCCACTTGGCCATTACATTGAGGGTGATACGGTGTCGATACTTTATGCTTGACGTTATAATTGGATAACACATTGCTAAGCTGAGTGTTACAAAAGTGACTACCCCCATCACTGATTAGAACTCTCGGAACACCAAATCTTGAGAAGATGTTTTTCTTAACGAATTTGACCACAGTTTGGGAGTCATTTTTAGAAGTGGCAATTGCTTCCACCCATTTAGAAACATAATCCACCGCCACCAAAATATATTGACAAGAATGCGATGGTGGAAATGGTCCCATGAAGTCAATGCCCCAGCAATCAAATACCTCCACTTCAAGTATAGGGTTCAACGGCATCTCCCCCCTACGTGAAATATTACCTGTCCTCTGGCACCTGTCACAGTTTTTAACATGATTGTACGCATCTTTGAAAATGGACGGCCAATAAAATCCAGATTGAAGCACTTTTGCCGCTGTGCGTTCCCCATTGTAGTGTCCTCCACATGGAGAGTCATGACAATGCCATAGAATCTTTTGACTTTCGCTACCGTAAACACATCTTCGAAGAATTCCATCCGCCCCAACTTTAAAGAGAAAGGGATCATCCTACAGGTAGTGTTGGGCATCACGGAGGAACTTCTTCTTTTGTTGCCAAGTAAAGTCTTGAGGGACCGTTCCACCTGCCTTGTAATTTGCTATGTCGGCAAACCACGGTCTCTCTTCAATTGCAAACAGCTTTTCATCGGGGAACTCTTCAAGAATTTCTTTTTCCCGTGCGGTCACTTCCTTATTATCCAACCGGGACAGATGATCTGCTACCACATTCTCGCTCCCCTTCTTATCCTTTATCTCCAAGTCGAATTCCTGCAAAAGCAAAATCCATCTAAGGAGTCGAGGCTTAGACTCGCCCTTGGTTAGCAAATACTTTATCGCAGCATGGTCAGTAAACACAATTATTTTCGACCCTACCAAGTAGGAACGAAATTTTTCCAATGCAAATACTATAGCTAGCAATTCTTTTTCCGTTGCTGCATAATTTACCTGATTTTCATTTAAAACCTTGCTAGCATAATATATGGCATGAAAAAACTTCTCCGATCTCTGCCCCAACACTGCTCCCACTGCATAATCGCTCGCATCGCACATTAGTTCAAAGGGAATGTCCCAATTAGGGGCGACAATGACTGGGGCAGAAATCAGTTTTTCCTTTAATACATTGAAAGCATGCAGGCATTCGGCATCAAAGACAAATTCATTTTCCTTAACAAGTAAATTGCACAGAGGTTTTGTAATCTTGGAGAAGTCTTTTATGAAACGTCGATAAAATCCGGCGTGTCCTAAAAAACTTCTCACCCCTTTTACATTCATAGGAGGAGGTAACCTTTCTATGATTTCTATTTTGGCTTGATCAACCTCAATGCCCTTTGACGAGATTTTATGGCCAAGAACAATTCCTTCTTGAACCATAAAATGGCACTTTTCCCAATTCAAGACTAAATTGGTTTCAATGCATCTTTTTAATACTGCATTTAGGTTAGCCAAGCAAGAATCATAGCATGGACCAAAAACAGAAAAGTCATCCATAAATACCTCAATAGCATTTTCCATCATATCAGAGAATATAGAAAGCATGCACCTTTGAAAAGTTGCCGGAGCGTTGCACAGACCGAAGGGCATCCTCCGATAGGCGAAAACACCAAATGGGCATGTGAAGGAATTTTTCTCCTGATCTTCTGGTTCTACTGCTATTTGATTGTATCCAGAGTATCCATCCAGGAAGCAATAAAAAGCCTGACCGGCCAATCTTTCAAGCATTTGGTCCATGAATGGCAACGGGAAATGGTCCTTCCGAGTGGCTTGGTTCAGTCTCCTATAATCGATACACATTCTCCACCCGGTGACTGTGCGAGCCGGGATCAACTCATTCCTCTCATTTTTAATAACGGTCATACCTCCCTTTTTGGGTACCACATGGACCGGGCTCACCCAAGAGCTGTCTGAGATTGGGTAGATCATTCCGGCATCTAAGGGTTTTAACACTTCTTTCCTCACCACATCCTTCATTGTGGGATTTAACCGCCGCTGAGGTTGAATCACCGGCTTGAACTCTTCCTCGAGTTTGATCTTGTGCATGCAAAAAGCTGGGCTAATCCCCTTCAGGTTGGAGATAGTCCAACCGAGTGCATTTCTATTTGATCTCAAGACTCTCATTAGCTTTTCTTCTTCCAGCTTAGTTAAAGAACTACTGATGATGGCTGGGTATTGATCATCGCTCCCAAGGAATACATACTTTAAATGAGAGGGGAGTTGTTTCAATTCGGGAGTTCCCTTGTCTGTGCCTTCCCCCTATTCAGCTCTTCTTTTCTCTTGAAAACCTTTTCTACCTGAGAAGCTTCAAACTGGCGAACGCAGTCCCCTATTTCAATTCCCAAGTTTTCGTCCACGCCCTCAATCGAATTCACTATTACCTTCTCAAGAGGAGGAGAGGGTAAATTGTGTCTAAAAGTTTCTCTCACTGAATCTTCAATCACATCCAACTTAAAACATTTTTCTTGGTCATTCGGGTGGCGCATAGCTTCGAAAACATTAAAGATCACTTCCTCATCTTGGAATCTTAGCCGTAGCTGTCCTTGTTGAACATCTACGAGGTCCCTCCCAGTGGCCAAAAAGGTCTACCAAGGAGAAGTGGGACCTCTGCATCTTCTTCCATCTCAAGAATCACAAAATCAACAGGAAATAAAAACTTGTCAACTCTTACCAGAACATCTTCCAGGATCCCATAGGGTTGTCTGATTGATTTATCGGCAAGCTGCAGACTCATCCTAGTGGGTTTCACCTCACCTCCACCTAGCTTCTTGAACATAGACAAGGGCATCAGGTTGATGCTTGCTCCCAAATCACAAAGGGCCTTGCCTATAGTCAAGTTCCCAATGGTGCAAGGTATGGTGAAACTTCCAGGGTCTTTCAATTTTGGAGGAAGTTTCCTTTGAATAATGGCACTACATTCTTCGGTCAGAGCCACCATTTCACCCTCTTTGAACTTCCTCTTTTTACTCAACAATTCCTTCATGAACTTCGCATAAATAGACATTTGTTCCAATGCCTCTGCAAAAGGAATACTAATTTGGAGACTGGAGAAGATCTCCATGAACTTTGAAAACTGCTCATCCTTATGATTCTTCTTACTCCGCTGAGGGTATGGCAACTTCATGTAGGAAGGCATTTCCTTAGGCTTCTCGTCCACCTGCAAATTTTCATTAAACAAATAATTTTTTTGGTTAGACTTCACCACTCCCTCATTTTTTTCACTCAACTCATTTTCAACTTCTTCCTTCCGCACTTTCCTTTCACTACATTCCCCTTCAGAGTTGTGCTTGGTCGCTTCAACCGGTTTAAGTTGCTTGCCATTCCTCAATGAAATAGCTCCGCAACTCTCTTCCTTGTGGCTCTCCACCGTGCTATTGAGAAAACTACCCTCGGATGTCTCAGCAAGTTTCCCTGACATCTCACCCATCCGGCTCTCCAAGTTCTTAAATGAAACCTCATGGTTCCTCTCCATGCCTAGTATGACTTGTTCTTGAGATTTCAATGTGGTCTGAGTCGTTTGCATACATTGAGAGAGTACATCATGCAATTGAGTCCCCTGGTCATGGAGTTGTTTTACCTGGGTAATTGTTTGATTCCGGGACCTACTCTCCAATGCAGCTGCCACTTGTTTGGTGAGGGATTCGATTTGAAGAGACATTAGCTTTTGTTGGGCTAACACCGCGCTATTAGAATCCAGCTCCAAAATCTTCCCTTTCTGTACAGCTATACCCTCATTCGGCATTCTATATTCATTTGAGGTCACATCGTCTATCAATCGTGTTGCTTCTTCCCAGGTTTTGTTACCCAAAGACCCTCCTGCTGAGGTGTCTAGCATCATCCTGGTTGGAGGTTTTAATCCATGATAGAAGGTTTGTACCTGCACAAAATCGTCAATACCATGCCCAGGACACTTTCTTAATGACAGCTTGAATCTCTCCCAGGAATCGTACAAGGACTCTTCATCCTCTTGTGCGAAGTTGGAGATTTCTATTCTTTTTTCAATAAACTTAGAAATTGGGAAGAACCTTGATAGGAATTTATCTTCAAGTTCACTCCAGGCATTGATAGTTCCTGGTGGAAGAGTATTTAACCAATCCTTTGCCCTGCCTGTTAAAGTGAAAGGAAACAAGCGCAACTGCTTGGAGTTTTCATCTACTCCCTCAGGATAGGTGGTCCCACAGATTTCATGGAAGTAGGATAAGTGTTGATTTGGGTCTTCAGTATCTGCCCCAGAAAACGGCTTTGACCTTAATGCTGAGAGAACGGACGACTTGATATTAAAAGTAGCCGCCCACACTGGTTGGAAGGTGTGAGTATGTGTGCCTTGAGTTCTTCTCCCAAAATCATTGAGAGTGCGTCTGCCCAGTGGATTTTCAGCCATTAATTCAACCGAACGTACCTGTGCCCCTGTATAAACAGTTCTTTGGAAACACCAAGCAAACGTCAACAAATTCAAGGAACCAACAAGTAGCAAAATTAAGCAACTACAAACAAACAAAAACTAAAAATCTAGAATCAACTCGTTTGCCTTGTCGACAACAAAGTCAACAATCCCCGGCAACGGCGCCAAAAACTTGTTAACATTTTGGCAAGTGTACCAAATGTCGCAAGTAATATAATTTATCGGTAAGAACCGGTCGATCCACAGGGATTGCGCGTTGACAACAATAGCAAAATTGTAAATTCGTAGATTGTAGATATTTGATAAATCGAGTAATTGGTAACAGAACACGAACGTGAATTAATAACGCGAGAAAAAAGACTAGGGATCGAATCCTCTCACCTCGCCAATCACATGAACCTCAGCCAATTTAAGTTAATTATTCAATTTCTAGATTCAATTCATTAATTTAGGTCAAGGGCAATTCCTTGTCTCAAGACCCCTATTACCCTAAGAGTTACCCTAATTCCTTAGGTGAGTCGTGTCAGAGGGTAACGCACTAAGATTAAGAATTATAATGAATTCACATAAGCTACCACATATTCCTATGATGATTACTAGCATGTGATCTAAATACCCAATTTCCAGCTACTAATTCATATCCCTATGCAATCACTAGCCTGGATCATCGCAATTATCATATGTAATTGAAAAGCGTTAAGAACATAGGTAATTAGACAAGCAAATCGAATAACAACTGAATTAACTAGATCAATGGTTCACATGATAGGTTTGGGAGATTCATCTCTCCCTAATCTAAGCAAATTAGTTACAAATCATCCTAAGAGTGGAAACCAACATAGAATAGAAAACAAACATAAAGGAAGACATTTAGAACCTTCAATCCCTTGTTCCCAAGTGGTGAGAAGGCTCCAAAATCGCACCTCCAGCTGCTCCAAAGTGTGGCTCCCAATCCCAAAAACGAAGTCTTTTTTAAAATTGCTGAAACGGCTTTAAAAACCCTAATTTTTTACGAACCATCGCGACGCGGCCCGTGGCCGTCGCGTCGCGACAAATGACAGAAACTTCAGGCCTCGCAAAACTGCTCCAGGTCGCGTCGCGAACCCTCCTGGTCGCGACGCGAAGAATGACAGAAAGTTCTGGCTTGTAAAAATTCCTCCAGATCGCGTCGCGAACCCTCCTGGTCGCGACGCGAAAAATGACAGAAAGTTCTGACTTGCAAAATTCCTCCAGATTGCTGCATTTCCGGGCAAGTGTCTGGTTCGCCGAAAGATGCCACAACCAATTAAGAGGTCTTCAAGTCCCATTTAGCTCCAAAAGTGAAGGAATAGCTTACAATTGAACTTCCTACTACAATGATCTAAAACTGAACTAAATCCCAGATAATGACTGTTATACAATAAAAACCCTGCACAATTGGTCCTAAAAATGCCTAACTTACATCATATGATTGGGAGTCAACAGAGAACGATCGGAATTCGATTTGGGCGAGAAATGGAAAGCGGAATGAGAAACTAGAATTCAGTAACAGAACAGGCCGCACGGGTCGTGCGCCCCTGGGCACGGACCGTGCGCCCTCTTCGGGTTGGCTGTGTGATTTTGGTAAATCACGCACGGGTCGTGCGCCCCTGGGCACGGACCGTGCGTGAGCTGCTGTTACCGGGATTAGCAGTTGTTGTGCGGTCGGCATTCGATTAATAAATAAAATTCACGAATTGCCGGGATTAGCAGTCGTTGTGCGGTCGGCAATTCGATAAATAAATAAGACATTGTTATGTCAGCTTTTGTTGTAACGGTTTAATAAATTGAACCGAGTGTTAGTGAGGGGGCACGGTAGGACTCACTGAGACAAGTTGTCTCACCCAATCCATATTTGTTGTTTTTACAGAGAACAGGTTATAAGGACAGCAGGCGGCACAGTTAGTCGTCAGGCTCGAGGAGAAGTTGGAGGTGTAATCTTCCATCTATGTTTTGGATTCTTCTGATGTAGTCTCTGTATTCGGTCTTATGACTCGAACTTGTATCATGTTATATTTTTGTAGTTTCCGCTGTTTCTTGTAAAGATGTATATCTAAACAGGAATTTTTATACTCTGATTTATACCAAATTGTATATTTAGGTATTTCTTTGTTAAAGAAATACCGGGGTGTTACATTTGGTATCAGAGCGGTTTGGCCTTGTCGGACGTAGTGACCTTCGGGTCGAGAACATAGGATCGAGTCAGCCAGGGACTTAGACAATTATATGTCAGACCTTTTTAGTATATTATGTGACGTATTGAGTCAGGATCCACTCAATGTTTCATGTAAAGTACTGAAAATTATGACAGATAGTTGCCTCAGCCCCGAAAATGTCTGAGACCCTACACCATAGGATTCTCAGCCTTCTCGTTTCATCAGAACGTGCAACGGCAACAGAGGACTACATATGACAATTGAAAACAATGATGGGCATCCGCGATGTTCGAGGAAACTGTGGGCGGCTGTTCAGTAAATAAATCTGATGCGGCTAGTGAGTCGCGGCATGAAACGTCTTAGATCTTATCGAGAAGTACAAGTCAAGCAAAGCCATTGTGCGGCAGTAACGTCAGTGTACTGAAATCTGTCAGATTAGTTAACACCTGAAATCCTGACCTTTATTTAGTCAGCGTATCAGTTTTCGAGATATCGTTTCCATCGTAAATCTTACCTTCTGGTGTCAGTCAATCCCAGTTAGGGCAGCAGTCAAGGAAAATCCTTCTCGGTTAATTTTAAGCATAAATTCCAATTATTCTTCCGAGTCACAATGTGACAGATGACAGCCAATTGAGTAAAGATACTTCGTCGTCAGTATTGACTAGTGGAATCATAAGTCCCGATCAGGAATTATGAATCAAATCCTTCAAAGCAGATCAGTATGTGGAATCGGTAGAAGTGACCTCATTTCAATCCGCTGCTGGAAGCACTCCAATCACGGTCTGTGAGAAATTCTCGTTAGTCTTCCGACTCATTTGTTCGTAACTTCTGCTCCGGAACTCCGATTTTTTTTATGTTCCGAGAGGCGTTGGAAAGCTAACGGAAATATCTACACCGATGAATGGATTGTGAACCGTATCTTCAATTGTACTTTGAAGTGTACCTCTATTTTAAATCTGAACCGTAAACTCTAAGCATTCGTGGAATGTGGACCTCCCTGTTGTACGGGAAATTGGAAAAAGGATCTCCAATCAGTCAGTTTAGACTCTTAGAACCCGTTCTGAAGCTATATTGATTAATGTAATGTAATAATTATGTCTGGATAGTCGCGGAAGTTCGGAAAGAAGCTGGGCCAAGGAAAATTCTAAATGATAATTCCAATTTCAACGAATCAATACGAAGACACTTATGGTGTGCTCGTGTGATTCCCAAAATAACCTTTTGTTTTTCAAATTCCCTAGTGCCACCGCAATTTCAATTTCGTGACTAATCCGAGAATAATTACTACATTGAGGTTAATTGAGAAACCAAGGATTGCCTAGGATGACTCTAAATCTCATCTTCGAAAGAAAACCTTATGTCGTTCTCGTAGGGTTCCTAATATCGAAATTCACATCTCCTTAAGGTCCGAGTAATCAATATCTATGAAGGATAGGTAGCAAAATTCAAAGCCAAGTTGATCTAGAAAGACAACTGTGATTGGATAAGTCGTTAACTTAGACAATCCTGAAAGACGCACCCTTATCATTATTTTGGGTTAGTTAAAACATCGGTTGTACCGGTGACTACCAGAGATGCTAGAAATGTTTCTAAGATGACCAAGGATGTGAGTTACTCAAACGTTTGCTCGGAAACAATGGCAGGCTAGGTAACACGTGAATATAACTGCTAGTTGAAGGGGTGTCAAGCCAGGTTAGGGCAATCATCTTTCGGCAGTAATAGTGTTCAAGCTTCCGCTACCGAGTTAAAACTCCAATCGTAATCTGGATCCCGTTAAGGTTGACAGTAAGTTGTTATGACTTTGATCCATCGGATGGATCGAAGCTAGTTTCACCATTCCCATAATCTATCGGCAAGATGTCAATAAAGCAAGTATGTACTGAATTCAGAGTTGTCTGATTTAGCCAGTACACGAGGCTTTCTAAGAATCCGATGAGTTGAGTACGTATAGTGTTTTTTTTCCCTTTCACCCACTATGCCAGTATGATGGGAGAAAGTCAGAGGATGAACCGTATGTAGGTCTGAGACTAAATGATTGGACAGTGAGTGTATACCACACGAGTCCTTGATAGTGCATCCTACAACCTTTGTGTAGTCTCTTGAGACAATCAAGTCGTGTCTATTTTTCATCACGAAATACAAACCTTTGTTTTAATCTTGAAGTTTCATCTCGGACTAATTCGAGAAAAGGATGGAAAGGAAGAGAATTGGATCGAATAGATTAGCGGTCAAAGAAAACTTTTAAAATAAAATTTCCGCTTTCCTTTCGGCCCAATGTCCTTCCCGATCCCTTCCTCGAACGAACCCAATTGTTTTATCTTGACGGAGCCAAACTCAAGCACGATAATAGAAGTTTGTGAGATCTTGATCGCACAAATGGTTGGTCCCAACAAAGTAACACTTCTGCTATCACTTCCAAACTCGTAACTTTTAAATATCAGAGAATGAGATTCCGCTTTGTTGGAGTGTCGTGCATTGAGTAAGGTCATCTATAAGTTGGGGTGAATTAACTTTTTGGGATAGTCATATTTTCAAACTATCGTCGTTAGAAACCCCATTGAAAAGAATTTTCATTCAAATAAAACTATTGTACTTTCAAGTTTTGGAACTGATTTAATGAAAGAATATTTTACTATTATTTTAGAGTTTTTCCTGGATTCGGTTGCAAGGAAAATCGTTTCTAGATTCCTTGGACTGAAAGTCAACCTGTTTTATAAAATAACTATGTTTGCTTCAGTCGAGATTTTTAGTAAAATGAGTCAAGCACTTATGTGAGTGTAACTCGGGAAGAGAAGAAAACTTTTCTTCTGGATACCGTATGGTTTGATTCCAAAGAAATTCTCTTAAAGTCATCGTTTCGTTCCAATTCAAGTAACGGTTAAGCCGGAACCTTTTGAGTTCTTGACTTTGATAGTGCAGGACGTATAAATACCCTAAACTATGAGTTCGTGTCCTCAACAGATTGTAGGCATTCCATTGTCCATAGCAATTAGTGTCACCTTTCAAGAGGCCGGAATAGTTCATTTCTGAAGAAAGTCTGTATCTTCATGATGTCTTTCACGTGTCTCAATTGAGAAAATGTATTCCCGATCTACTTCAGCCGTTGAGCGTTGAAACGACCGATCTTCGACCGGATTTATCATTCCAACCTTATCCTAGTCATACCCTAGGGCGTGGCGTGAAGACATTGAGGTCAAGGACTATTCCAACTGTCAAGGTAGTCTGGGAAGGCTTCTCAGTCGAAGAGGCTACTCGGGAATTGGAAGAGGACATGATGACCCGATATCAATATCTTTTTGCTTAGAGTTCGTCTTGTCAATTTTGAGGACAAAATTTTTAAAAGTTGAGGTGATTGTAACATCCCTAATTTTTAAAGACTCGTACTATGATGCCTAAGACCGAGTAATTATTTGTGGGAATAATTGGTCGTGTCTCGGGGATTAATAGTCGAGGAAAAGTCCAAATAATTCCTACTCTACATTTAATTGTGGCTTAGTCATGATTTAAATGAACAATTCAGCTGAAGGGTAAAATCGTCATTTCACCGCACATCGAAGATGTATCCTTGGACGAAATAATAGATTGGGTCCTAGTCATAGTAGGATCATGAGTATGCATGGTATTAAAATCCCAAAGTCATATAAATTGGTGAATACTTGATGGGTTAAATGGGAAATTGGGAGCCAAGGGCATTTTGGCCATTTCCCTACCACTTAAACCCTCAGCCCCTCACACTCTCACCCAGCTGACCCACTTCCCCACTTCAGTTCCTGAACCAAAAATCAAAGAGAGAAACAGAAATAGATGGAAGCTAGAGAGGGAGAAGGGAGGCGTGAATGGGAAGGAGAAGGGAGAGTCTACCTCCAAACTCTCATGCATGTTAGAAGTGTCACCACCATTCTTTCTTATTTCCTCTCCTCATTCCACTGATTCCATTTTCACTCAAAGGTTCAGCTCAGCCATGGCCAAGATCAAAAAGATTTCATTGCATGTGTCTTTTGAAGCTTGGGGGTGAAGTGAGAAGACAAGGTTCAACCCTAGGACCCATGAGCAAGCCACATTGCGAATTGGAGCTCCATGGATAGTGAATTGGTTGCTGGCTTCGAAGTATGAGTTGTTGGGCTCGAGTTGGAACTCAAATTCGTGATTTGCAAAGGATTGAAATGGGTGTGTTAAGTGCAACAGAAACTCTGGGTAAAACCCGTTTTACCCACCTTCATTGTTTTCATCGTAGCTCGCTGAACACTACTCCGATGATCGTGATTCTTGTCCCTCTGGAAACTAGACACAAAGCTATTCATTTTGGGCACAAGAACCGTATGATTTCATGGAGAAATGAGAGAGATATCCTGTTCACAAGTTTCGGTTTCAGAATCAAACACTGTCATTGACCAGTCACATAGTTTCGGTGATATCTCTCAATCTACTGGATGCATGCGCGTGAAACTTCTTCCATCAGAAAGTAGACGAAATTATCTTCACATTGAGCACTTGTTTGGATAGTTTTGGTCACGAATTGACCAAGTTATGCTTGTTGCAAAACTGAATCCAGATGCTGGGGAAAACAGAAATAAAGCTGGGAATGTTGAATTGACGGATCCGGGGTCGAGTCGTCAAAGTGTCGAGAAACACCAATTCCAGTCACTGGAAGGAAGTCAGTATCAAGAGTGATGTCGGTTACTGAATTCAGATGCGGAAGCCTTCGGATCGTGTTCGAGATTCGGGAACCGTTCGAGTGGCTATCGGTTCGGTAATTCGAGCGAGGACGCGACTTCTCGGGGATCGTCAACCGGGTGAGTTCTACTCACGGATAGGGATATTTTTCGTGTCTTGAAAATATATCGGTTTGATTCATAAGGCAATTATCAGTTTTCGAAAGATTTTGGAACCGAAAACCGTTTTTGAGCAATATCGCGTTTTTGCGGTTTTTATTGAATTGTTGAACAATTTACGAAATTGTGATTTTAAGCGTTTTCACTGGAATATGGTCTGGAATGTTGTTTATTAAATCCGTTTTCAGGTTGGAGAATGTTAACATTTTGGCAAGTGTACCAAATGTCGCAAGTAATATAATTTATCGGTAAGAACCGGTCGATCCACAGGGATTGCGCGTTGACAACAATAGCAAAATTGTAAATTCGTAGATTGTAGATATTTGATAAATCGAGTAATTGGTAACAGAACACGAACGTGAATTAATAACTCGAGAAAAATGACTAGGGATCGAATCCTCTCACCTCGCCTATCACATGAACCTCAGCCAATTTAAGTTAATTATTCAATTTCTAGATTCAATTCATTAATTTAGGTCAAGGGCAATTCCTTGTCTCAAGACCCCTATTACCCTAAGAGTTACCCTAATTCCTTAGGTGAGTCGTGCCAGAGGGTAACGCATTAAGATTAAGAATTATAACGAATTCACATAAGCTACCACATATTCCTATGATGATTACTAGCATGTGATCTAAATACCCAATTTCCAGCTATTAATTCATATCCCTATGCAATCACTAGCCTGGATCATCGCAATTATCATATGTAATTGAAAAGCGTTAAGAACATAGGTAATTAGACAAGCAAATTGAATAACAACTGAATTAACTAGATCAATGGTTCACATGATAGGTTTGGGAGATTCATCTCTCCCTAATCTAAGCAAATTAGTTACAAATCATCCTAAGAGTGGAAACCAACATAGAATAGAAAACAAACATAATGGAAGACATTTAGAACCTTCAATCCCTTGTTCCCAAGTGGTGAGAAGGCTCCAAAATCGCACCTCCAGCTGCTCCAAAGTGTGGCTCCCAATCCCAAAAACGAAGTCTTTTTTAAAATTGCTGAAACGGCTTTAAAAACCCTAATTTTTTACGCACCATCGCGACGCGGCCCGTGGCCGTCGCGTCGCGACAAATGACAGAAACTTCAGGCCTCGCAAAACTGCTCCAGGTCGCGTCGCGAACCCTCCTGGTCGCGACGCGAAGAATGACAGAAAGTTCTGGCTTGTAAAAATTCCTCCAGATCGCGTCGCGAACCCTCCTGGTCGCGACGCGAAAAATGACAGAAAGTTCTGACTTGCAAAATTCCTCCAGATTGCTGCATTTCCGGGCAAGTGTCTGGTTCGCCGAAAGATGCCACAACCAATTAAGAGGTCTTCAAGTCCCATTTAGCTCCAAAAGTGAAGGAATAGCTTACAATTGAACTTCCTACTACAATGATCTAAAACTGAACTAAATCCCAGATAATGACTGTTATACAATAAAAACCCTGCACAATTGGTCCTAAAAATGCCTAACTTACATCATATGAATGGGAGTCAACCGAGAACGATCGGAATTCGATTTGGGCGAGAAATGGAAAGCGGAATGAGAAACTAGAATTCAGTAACAGAACAGGCCGCACGGGTCGTGCGCCCCTGGGCACGAACCGTGCGCCCTCTTCGGGTTGGCTGTGTGATTTTGGTAAATCACGCACGGGTCGTGCGCCCCTGGGCACGGACCGTGCGTGAGCTGCTGTTACCGGACTCCGATTTCTCATTTCGCCGCTCCTTTCGATCCCGAATCACTTCTAATCTTCTTCCCAACCAATTTTAAGGATATTGCCTTACTGACAACCGTATTTTGAACTTATTCAATTCATGATTTTGAAAAAGACTTTCAAAAGCATATTTGATTGAAAAACCGAAACCCTAGTATACGTGTGGGTACACCGTCTGATGGACTGACTGAATATATATGTTATATATGTCAATTGAACAAGATTATAATGCCGGAGGTCTAATTTATGAATTCCTCAAAACGGATTATAGATCGATATGGATATTGTTTATCCAATTACTATGCGAACGATCCTTTGGTGATCGAAAGATATAAATTATCTAATGAGCTTATATGACTGATCCTTTGGTGATCAAAATGAAAAAGAAGATATAAATTATCTAACTCTCGAGAACTTGATGCGTATTGTCATACGTATTGCGTTGGATGACGATCCGACAAGTAGCATACTAGGAAGGGAAGTCATGACCCCTCACCCTAGGCCCTGTATACGTCTTGGCGTGGTCAATTCGTGGGTTACCGGGATTAGCAAATTGTTGTGCGGCCGGTTTGTGCTAAGTTATACACATGGTTACCGGGATTAGCAGATTGTTGTGCGGCCGGATCATGTTAAGTTTAATTCACGAATTGCCGGGATTAGCAGTTGTTGTGCAGTCGGCATTCGATTAATAAATAAAATTCACGAATTGCCGGGATTAGCAGTCGTTGTGCGGTCGGCAATTCGATAAATAAATAAGACATTGTTATGTCAGCTTTTGTTGTAACAGTTTAATAAATTGAACCGAGTGTTAGTGAGGGGGCACGGTAGGACTCACTGAGACAAGTTGTCTCACCCAATCCATATTTGTTGTTTTTACAGAGAACAGGTTATAAGGACAGCAGGCGGCACAGTTAGTCGTCAGGCTCGAGGAGAAGTTGGAGATGTAATCTTCCATCTATGTTTTAGATTCTTCTGATGTAGTCTCTGTATTCGGTCTTATGACTCGAACTTGTATCATGTTATATTTTTGTAGTTTTCGCTGATTCTTGTAAAGATGTATATCTAAACAGGAATTTTTATACTCTGATTTATACCAAATTGTATATTTAGGTATTTCTTTGTTAAAGAAATACCGGGGTGTTACATAAAATTTGTTTTCGAATTTAATTGATTCTAAATGTCATTTTTTACCAAAAATCGTGAAAGTCCACCATTAGATATTTTTATGTCGAAATAAGGGGCTGCCAAATATATATATATATATATATATATATATATATATATATATATATATATCTGTCAGATGTGTTATAATATAAATCAAAATATAAGCATGTTGAGGCTCCGCCCCTGATTTCTACCAAAAAAAAAGATAAGCATCATATTGAAATTATTGAACAGGTAAACAAAGAGAAAAATAGATGTAAGAAGATTACTGGGGTTTTGTGGGGGACACGAATTTGATTTTTTCTAGTCCCTTGCCCCCACATTTGTCCTTTACTATGAGCAATTTCCAATTCAAATAGGGTACAACTGAGTTGTCCTGTTCAGTCCCTTACTTTTTAGCAAATCAAACACACAATTTGTTTTATACTCTTAATTATGTATTTTACAATGCTACATGAGTATTTATAGTACACAAGTTTTGTAACTAACAATTATCATCACAAAAACTACTAATACATTACATAGATAAATGAGTGTTTTCTAAAATTCTGCTACTATACAACTCTTGCATGAACATCTATATATACATTATTCATAACAAAAAGATTTAATTTGTAAGTTTTATATTTCCTACGCTTAATAAAGTCAATAATTCTTTTTCATAAGCCTTGTGTCTCTGTAAAACAACAACATTTAAACAGTGAGATACAATCTCAGTGAGTTCTACCGAGACCCCTACTAACTCTCTCGGTTCAATTAATAATCCTTTTTAAAATCAACACGACACCGACTGCAATAAAGTACTAACCCCGGTGAACGTGAACAAACAAAGTGCGGCACCGACTGCAAATCCAGTGCTAATCCCGGTGTATCGCACAGTACGACACCGACTGCAAATCCAGTGCTAATCCCGGTGTACGTACAACAAACTCATGACATAACACCGACTGCAAATCCAGTGCTAATCCCGGTGAACCCCCTTACCAATAGTACATTCTCCTATTGGCACGGAGCCTAGGGTGGGGGAGCATGACTGCCCCGCCTAGTATGTCGAACAATGGGTCGTCACCCAACTCGATATATATTTAAACATATATCTACAATCATATGAACATTTAGTCCATTCAAATTATACTTTACCACGTAGGACTCATAGTCCGCTTTGTTATCAATAAAACATATCCGCACACGTGTACGATTGTTCGGCTTTTCGAAAGAATTTCAACTTCAAAAGTATTTTATAAAACCCTTTTTAAACATACTCAAAATCATGGCCTTATAAGCCTAATATCATTGGAAAAGGGTTAGGAAAGGATTAAAAGAGGATTGGAATCGATCGGGATCGTTTCGGGCAAGATTGGAAAATTTTGACAGAACACAGTGCACGGTTCGTGCGCCCATACGCACGGGTCGTGCGCCCTGTAATGCATTTTTGAAAACAGAAACAGAATGACACGCACGGTTCGTGCGCCTGGGACGCACGGGTCGTGCGCTTTTGACAGCATTGTATTTTATGCTGTTTTCGCATTTTTTTGTCGTTCCGACCAATTCCGATACCTGTTCCAGTCCAGTCCCAACATAAAAACAGTCCAAAAACATATTCAAACAACAATGATCATCAATCAAACAATCCAAAAACCGATTGGACCTAAAACGTGATTTTCGTACAAAATACGTTTTCGACGCGAATCAAACCGAAACACATTTAAGGATTTATGTTTATTAAATTCAGAAACCTAAACATGAGTAAAACTCACCCTTGAAGCGTGAACCACGATCGAGCCGAATTCACCGAGTAACCACACGAACAATCCCCGTATAGACTTCCACGCACCGACGATGCCCAAATCCGCTTCCGATCTTTCCGCTCCTCGACCATCCGGCTCGCGAGACTCGAGAAATCCTCGCTCGGTACCAATTTGCATCTAGACACCAACAATGGCTCCTAAGGCTCCAAACTCCTCCCGAAAACCCCAAACTCGATTCCTAAGCTTTGGATTTCCAAAATTCCACTTGAGTTCCAACAAACACTATTCATCATCCCTAACCTCCAAATTGCTCCTATTCACATAAACCCCAAATCTTGATTTTTCAACCCCAACTCACCCAACTAGCTTCCAATCTCCCAATCGAACTTCAATAACTGATCCACCATCCTTGGGTTCGCGCCAAACACCATCGCAAGCTATCCTTGAGCTTGAACCATCAAATACCTCCATTTCCTTCAAATTTTCGAAAATGGCAAAGTGAGAGAGAGTGAGTTGATGATGATGAAGTTGGTACCAAATCGAAGAGGAAGTAACGCTGAACGTTTTTCGTGTTGGAAGGAAGTCGTTTTGATGAGCCTAAATCTTCCCTTTTTCCTCTGCTTCCTCCTTACCCTTTCTTTTCTCTTCTTTTCTTTTTCCTCTCTTTTCTCTATGTTTCTCTTCTCTGTCTCTCACTGCCTTCTTTCTTTCTTTTCTTTCTTTAACACACACACACACACATATTTATTTAATAAATAAGTGGTAACGTGGTCCAATTACCATATTGATCTAAATCTGATATTTCGATTCCAAAACTTCCTTGACCCGTATTATCCGGTTAACGATCCGATGACAACCAATAAATAATTTTAGCACTCGATAAATTTACCCGTCAAGTACTAAATTAGTTTAATTGGGTTAACACCCAAATAATTCTACTAATTATTTTGAGGGTGTTACAATTCTAATCAAAGTGATGGTCCAAAGGTTAGGATTATGTTAATACACAATGTTGTGTTTTTTGGATTTCCCACCCCCATCATAATAATGATTAACCATATCAACAACCTTGATATATTCAGACTAGTGTTATAAGTAACATGTGGGGATGAGTTGTTACTTGTTACTTTGTTAGAAAGGATTAAGTAAAGCATTTAACATGCCATATTCGAGTTTAGGAGTAAATCATATTTTATCAATTTAGTCCCACATCGGGTAGAATGTGAAACAAGTTAGCATTTATAAATGTCAGATTGACATGTTAGCTCGCTCAGTTGGGTAGCGCCAACTTGTGACCCAAGTGGGGACAACAATGTGATGGGAAATGGCTTTGACTTGTCAGGTTGGGTTGGTGGTTGCGCCGTGTTGGCCTGCCCACTCCAAGTCGAGAGTTGGGCCATGAGTCTTGGGCGAAAGCTCGGGTCTCTTGGCTTCTAGACAAGAGGGCATTGCGTGAGGCTGGATTCACAGAGCAGCGAGAACCTCTGGCTCCTGACAGTGGAGGGATCACAAGCTACTGCAATTCCAGCCCACAAAACCTGTTGAGTCTAGTCCCTTGAACCATCACTTTTTTTATTTCTAGTTTACATTGATAACTATTCAATTTATTCGATAAGCATTATATTTGTAACACCCCGTTAATTTCTAACTTGTAGAAATTACCGAAGCGCACTACTGGCATACATCAGAGTACTTCCTGTTTTAAATACTGAACACATACTAATACTCGAAGCTAAAAACCATCAAGCGCGTTACATAACTTAACATAAAAAAATACATAAAGCGTTCTTACACCACTCAACTAGTGTTCAGTACCAAATTAGAAAGTTTGCGGAAGCGATTTACAACTTTATAACTAAGTCATACAATCGTACTTGCTAAGGAACTGAATACAAAACACAAAAGGGAACTGAAATACAAGACATGAAGAAATAAAGATAGCGGCTGCTCCTCAAGCGTCTCCATGACCATGCCTCATTATCTTCAACTTAGCCTGCAATTCTGAAAAACAACAACATGGATTGGGTGAGACAACTTGTCTCAGTGAGTTCTATCGCGACCCCTTACTAAAACCTCTCGGTTCAATTATGCTTGATTCATCATTCTGATTCTAACTCATAGTCCTCAAATTGACTATGTGGCTGGCTAACTGAAGTTGTCCTTATAACCCTTAGGCCGGTTACAAGACGCAACTCATAAACTGAACTAAACGTTGTCCTCATAACCCTTAAGCCGGTTATAAGAAACAACACATAAACTGAACTGATATTTTAGCGTGTCACCGGTCACTTGGCATAATAAGCTTCCGGTGAACCCGTCCCCACTAATCGGCTGGGTCCCTGATGGGGCCTAGGTTCATAGGGCTCATGACTTCCCCTCCCCTAGCACACTAAACTGAAATAGGGTCGTCACCCTAACTGAACTGATGTATATATGATGATATACCTGAACTGAACTCAACAATGAACTTAAACATAACCATAACTTAACTGAACAATGAACTGAACATAAACTTATTACTAAGGTGATCTAATTACTAACTAAGTCTAATTATTAAGTGATCTCTCATGGATTACTAAGGTTCGCTAACTTAACTTATCAATCCTACTAAACCAGTCAATCCAGCACAATACATCAAACACAAATTCATAACATGGAATCAAGGGTCAATCACATGAGCATTCACTTAACCTGAACATAATCCAAACATAACCAATTATATGGTACTAACATAATTTGGATCCAATCACCATCAATTACCACTCAATTCAGGGCAATTCAATCATAGTAACATTGGGGAAGGTGGAAGGAAGGATTAGAAAGCAATTGGAATCGTTCGGAATGGTTTAAAACACTTTTTAAAAGAGGCGACCCGAAGACCACGCACGACCCGTGCGCCCATACACACGATCCGTGCGTGTCCATCATTTAACATGTCATTCCTTTCCGATCCCGAATTACTTCCCGATCAATGCTACCACTTCAGTCCAAGCTAAACATGTAGAATTACGGTGTTCCTATCCTAGGGGAACCTTGGGGAGTGGATGGGAAGGGACTTAGGACCAATCGGAACGACTTAAGACGTATTTCAAAATGTCGTATCAGAGAGATACGCACGGTCCGTGCGTCTTGGCACACGATCCGTGCGCGTTTTCAAAAACAGCACCAGTGGTTCCAGAATCTCACGCACGACCCGTGCCCAGAGGCACACGGTCCGTGCGTAACTAACAGTGTTGCAGAAAAATAGTTTTTCGCGTTTTCTTTCCTATTCCGATCGTTCCCGTGTCCATTCCGATTCACCTACAAACTCAATATCACAACAATACACATATTCATGGTTTTCCTAGTGAGTTATAGAACTCACCTTTAGAAGACGAACAAACCACACCGAGACTTCACGATCACGATCACACGTGACTCCAAATTCACGCAAACCGCTCTAATTAACTTCCAACCGAAAACCCAACCACTGGACTACTCTCTAGGTTGCTCCAATTTGCGTTTCAAGTACAGGGACTGGTTCTACAACTCTCTAATATGACATGCAAGGGAAAGATTTGGTGTTTGGCCATGTGAAGCTCAAGGTGGTTTTCAATGGTGGAATGTGGTGGAGGTTGAGGATGACTATGAACTTAGCATCAATGGAAAGGAAATAGGGAGATGATTCAGAATATGTTGATAGATGAGGCATGCATGATGGTTTGAAGGAAACCCTCACCTCTTCTCTTCCTCTCCCATTCGCATCCCCTCTCTTCTCCTCCCTATCTCTTTGCTGTTCCAGAATTTTAAAAAAATGAAGTGTTGTTGTTTTTGTTTCAGCTGGATGGGTTTATAAAGGGTAAGGTACAAGGACGAAAATACCCCTCACTTACTAACTCTATTCCATATGACTCCTCTCAATCCTAATCATCCTAACTTAACCTAATTAATTACTCAATCACATACAATTCCATACTCAACAACTCAAACAAGTCATTTTCAATTCAAACAATTTCAATCAATTAATTAATTCACTACTAATTTAATTATATTAATATAATTAAATAGAAAAATAGGGGATGTTACATTCACCCCAACTTTTTAAAAATTTTGTCCTCAAAATTGGACCAATCAAAACAATTAGCACACAATATACCTTTCGCCGAACTGTCATCAGCTTTGCCCTTCGAAGCGTCCAACACATAGAATCTTCCACTGGCGGGAGTAGATTTCTCCTCTCGATTCCTCTTCTTTGCCGGACACTCGTTAGCATAATGCCCTTCTTCCTTGCAGTAGTAACACACAGTGGATCCCAAACGACACTCTCCAGTGTGTGGCCTTCCGCATTTCGGACACTTACCGGACCTTAGTAGTTCGGATGCTGTAGCTTGCTTTCCTTTGTAGGAGTTACCTTTTGGCTCCTCACTTGGGGTTGGTAATTCCACTGCCTTTTTCTTTTCCTTCCTATAAGCTTTCCTTTCTTCGTACATTCTGTTGAGATCTGCCTCAGCAACATAAGCTTGCTGCACCAATCCAGCATAACTAGTCATAGCATAAGAGCTAAGACCTTGGGCCACATCCGCACGAAGACCTGCCTTGTACATCTGCATCTTCCACTCATCATTAGGAGCATGCTTTGCCAATTGATAAAATTGCGACAGCCTTTCGAACTTGGCGGTGAACTCACCCACTGACATCTCACCTTGCCTCAAGTTAACAAACTCGGCTTGCTTGCTTAACTTCATCACCGGAGGGAAGAAGTGACCAATAAACATCTCCTTGAAGTTAACCCAGGTAACAGGAGTTCCCTGGTTCACCATCAACTCATGAGCATTGGTCCACCAGGTTTGAGCATCTTCCTCGAGCATATGGGCGGCAAAGAGAACCTTCTCTTCTTCGCTGCATTGAAGAGTCCTAAAAATCTTCTCCATCGAATCCAACCAGAAATGTGATACCATCACCTCAGGTCCTCCTTTGAAACTTTGGGGATTCATCTTCTGGAAACGAAAGTAAGCCCTATTCGGATCTTCCAGAGGAGGTTGTTGAACATTCGGTTGTTGTTGATCCATCCTCTCTTGATGCATTTGGGCCATTTGAGCCATCTGCTGCTGCTGCATTTGCATCATGTCATTCATCATCTTTTGTTGCGTCTCGATGACATTCTGCATCCATTCGGTATGAGGATCAACAGGGATGCTTCTCCTACTTCCACCAGCCATGATTCTGCGAAATATGCACAAAGTGTTTAGTTGATCAGGCTAAACGTCTAATAGCATACTAAGAGGAATCACACTTAGAGGACTTAAGAGACTCATGATTCTAAGTCCGACTAGGTCGAACTGCTCTGATACCATTTGTAACACCCCGTTAATTTCTAACTTGTAGAAATTACCGAAGCGCACTACTGGCATACATCAGAGTACTTCCTGTTTTAAATACTGAACACATACTAATACTCGAAGCTAAAAACCATCAAGCGCGTTACATAACTTAACATAAAAAAATACATAAAGCGTTCTTACACCACTCAACTAGTGTTCAGTACCAAATTAGAAAGTTTGCGGAAGCGATTTACAACTTTATAACTAAGTCATACAATCGTACTTGCTAAGGAACTGAATACAAAACACAAAAGGGAACTGAAATACAAGACATGATGAAATAAAGATAGCGGCTGCTCCTCAAGCGTCTCCATGACCATGCCTCATTATCTTCAACTTAGCCTGCAATTCTGAAAAACAACAACATGGATTGGGTGAGACAACTTGTCTCAGTGAGTTCTATCGCGACCCCTTACTAAAACCTCTCGGTTCAATTATGCTTGATTCATTATTCTGATTCTAACTCATAGTCCTCAAATTGACTATGTGGCTGGCTAACTGAAGTTGTCCTTATAACCCTTAGGCCGGTTACAAGACGCAACTCATAAACTGAACTAAACGTTGTCCTCATAACCCTTAAGCTGGTTATAAGAAACAACACATAAACTGAACTGATATTTTAGCGTGTCACCGGTCACTTGGCATAATAAGCTTCCGGTGAACCCGTCCCCACTAATCGGCTGGGTCCCTGATGGGGCCTAGGTTCATAGGGCTCATGACTTCCCCTCCCCTAGCACACTAAACTGAAATAGGGTCGTCACCCTAACTAAACTGATGTATATATGATGATATACCTGAACTGAACTCAACAATGAACTTAAACATAACCATAACTTAACTGAACAATGAACTGAACATAAACTTATTACTAAGGTGATCTAATTACTAACTAAGTCTAATTATTAAGTGATCTCTCATGGATTACTAAGGTTCGCTAACTTAACTTATCAATCCTACTAAACCAGTCAATCCAGCACAATACATCAAACACAAATTCATAACATGGAATCAATGGTCAATCACATGAGCATTCACTTAACCTGAACATAATCCAAACATAACCAATTATATGGTACTAACATAATTTGGATCCAATCACCATCAATTACCACTCAATTCAGGGCAATTCAATCATAGTAACATTGGGGAAGGTGGAAGGAAGGATTAGAAAGCAATTGGAATCGTTCGGAATGGTTTAAAACACTTTTTAAAAGAGGCGACCCGAAGACCACGCACGACCCGTGCGCCCATACACACGATCCGTGCGTGTCCATCATTTAACATGTCATTCCTTTCCGATCCCGAATTACTTCCCGATCAATGCTACCACTTCAGTCCAAGCTAAACATGTAGAATTACGGTGTTCCTATCCTAGGGGAACCTTGGGGAGTGGATGGGAAGGGACTTAGGACCAATCGGAACGACTTAGGACGTATTTCAAAATGTCGTATCAGAGAGATACGCACGGTCCGTGCGTCTTGGCACACGATCCGTGCGCGTTTTCAAAAACAGCACCAGTGGTTCCAGAATCTCACGCACGACCCGTGCCCAGAGGCACACGGTCCGTGCGTGACTAACAGTGTCGCAGAAAAACAGTTTTTTCGCGTTTTCTTTCCTATTCCGATCGTTCCCGTGTCCATTCCGATTCACCTACAAACTCAACAACACAACAATACACATATTCATGGTTTTCCTAGTGAGTTATAGAACTCACCTTTAGAAGACGAACAAACCACACCGAGACTTCACGATCACGATCACACGTGACTCCAAATTCACGCAAACCGCTCTAATTAACTTCCAACCGAAAACCCAACCACTGGACTACTCTCTAGGTTGCTCCAATTTGCGTTTCAAGTACAGGGACTGGTTCTACAACTCTCTAATATGACATGCAAGGGAAAGATTTGGTGTTTGGCCATGTGAAGCTCAAGGTGGTCTTCAATGGTGGAATGTGGTGGAGGTTGAGGATGACTATGAACTTAGCATCAATGGAAAGGAAATAGGGAGATGATTCAGAATATGTTGATAGATGAGGCATGCATGATGGTTTGAAGGAAACCCTCACCTCTTCTCTTCCTCTCCCATTCGCATCCCCTCTCTTCTCCTCCCTATCTCTTTGCTGTTCCAGAATTTTATAAAATGAAGTGTTGTTGTTTTTGTTTCAGCTGGATGGGTTTATAAAGGGTAAGGTACAAGGACGAAAATACCCCTCACTTACTAACTCTATTCCATATGACTCCTCTCAATACTAATCATCCTAACTTAACCTAATTAATTACTCAATCACATACAATTCCATACTCAACAACTCAAACAAGTCATTTTCAATTCAAACAATTTCAATCAATAAATTAATTCACTACTAATTTAATTATATTAATATAATTAAATAGAAAAATAGGGGATGTTACAATATTCATCATGAACATACCATACGCTTTTATCCAACACTCGGAAATAACTATCCAATTTACCCTGTTAGCTGATGTATTTATACTCATAAGTAACATTACGTGGACTTTTAATAGACAATACAGGAATTTAGTGACTTATAAGAATTTTAAAATATTTTATAACATAATTTGACCTATACACATAAAATTATTAGATTCTTGCACATATATATATATATATATATATATATATATATATATAATTTTTAGCCTACAAAAGAGTCCATCGGCCGTTCTTCACAATTTTTAGCATCTTTTTATAAAATAAAATTTGTTTTCGAATTTATCTGATTCGAAATGTCATTTTTTACCAAAAATCGTGAAATCCACCATTAGATTTTTTTTTATGTCCAAATAAGGGGTTGCAAAATATATAAATATATATATATACCTGTCAAATGTGTTATAATATAAATCAAAATATAAGCATGTTGAGGTCCGCCCCTGATTTCTACCAAAAAAAAAAGATAAGCATCATATTGAAATTATTGAAGAGGTAAACAAAGAGAAAAATAGATGTAAGAAGATTACTGGGGTTTTGTGGGGGACACGAATTTGATTTTTGTCTAGTCCCTTGCCCCCAGATTTGTCCTTTACTATTAGCAATTTCCAAATCAAATAGGGTACAACTGAGTTGTCCTGTCTAGTCCCTTACTTTTTAGCAAATCAAACACACAATTTGTTTCATACTCTTAATTATGTATTTTACAATGCTACTTGAGTCTTTATAGTACACAAGTTTTGTAACTAACAATTATCATCACAAAAATTACTAATACATTACATAGATAAATGAGTGTTTTCTAAAATTCTGCTACAATACAACTCTTGCATGAACATCTATATATACATTATTCATAACAAAAAGATTTAATTTGTAAGTTTTATATTTCATACGCTTAATAAAGTCAATAATTCTTTTTCATAAGCAATGAAATCAATAAAGTTAATAAGAGAAAATGAACCAAAAGATAAGTAATTGTTACTAGATGAGAAGCTCATAATTTGGTTTTCATTCATGCAATGATTTCTTTGGAATGTTTCCTATAGAGAACGGTTTCATGGATCTAAATCAAATAAACGTGAGGTAGAGATATGGTTTTCTAGTGTGGTCATGGTATGAGAAAACAGAAGAACATTCAAATCAAAGTGATGGTCCAAAGGTTAGGATTATGCTAATACACAATGTTGTGTTTTTTGGATTTTCCACCCCATCATAATAATGATTAACCATATCAACAACCTTGATATATTCAGACTAGTGTTATAAGTAACATGTGGGGATGAGTTGTTACTTGTTACTTTGTTAGAAAGGATTAAGTAAAGCATTTAACATGCCATATTCGAGTTTAGGAGTAAATCATATTTTATCAATTTAGTCCCACATCGGGTAGAATGTGAAACAAGTTAGCATTTATAAATGTCAGATTGACATGTTAGCTCGCTGAGTTGGGTAGCGCCAACTTGTGACCCAAGTGGGGGCAACAATGTGATGGGACATGGCTTTGACTTGTCAGGTTGGGTTGGTGGTTGCACCGAGTTGGCCTGCCCACTCCAAGTCGAGAGTTGGGCCATGAGTCTTGGGCGAAAGCTCGGGTCTCTTGGCTTCTAGACAAGAGGGCATTGCGTGAGGCTGGCTTCACAGAGCAGCGAGAACCTCTGGCTCCTGACAGTGGAGGGATCACAAGCTACTGCAATTCCAGCCCGCAAAACATGTTGAGTCTAGTCCCTTGAACCATCACTTTTTTTATTTTCTAGTTTGCATTGATAACTATTCAATTTATTCGATAAGCATTATATTCATCATGAACATACCATACGCTTTTATCCAACACTCGGAAATAACTATCCAATTTACCCTGTTAGCCGATGTATTTATACTCATAAGTAACATTACGTGGACTTTTAATAGACAATACAAGAATTTAGTGACTTATAAGAATTTTAAAATATTTTATAACATAACTTGACCTATACACATAAAATTATTAGATTCTTGCACATATATATATAATTTTTAGCCTACAAAAGAGTCCATCGGCCGTTCTTCACAATTTTTAGCATCTTTTTATAAAATAAAATTTGTTTTCGAATTTATTTGATTCTAAATGTCATTTTTTACCAAAAATCGTGAAATCCGCCATTAGATTTTTTTTAATGTCCAAATAAGGGGTTGCAAAATATATAAATATATATATATATATATATACCTGTCAAATGTGTTATAATATAAATCAAAATATAAGCATGTTGAGGTCCGCCCCTGATTTCTACCAAAAAAAAAAAGATAAGCATCATATTGAAATTATTGAAGAGGTAAACAAAGAGAAAAATAGATGTAAGAAGATTACTGGGGTTTTGTGGGGGACACGAATTTGATTTTTGTCTAGTCCCTTGCCCCCACATTTGTCCTTTACTATGAGCAATTTCCAAATCAAATAGGGTACAACTGAGTTGTCCTGTCTAGTCCCTTACTTTTTAGCAAATCAAACACACAATTTGTTTTATACTCTTAATTATGTATTTTACAATGCTACTTGAGTATTTATAGTACACAAGTTTTGTAACTAACAATTATCATCACAAAAACTACTAATACATTACATAGATAAATGAGTGTTTTCTAAAATTCTGCTACTATACAACTCTTGCATGAACATCTATATATACATTATTCATAACAAAAAGATTTAATTTGTAAGTTTTATATTTCATACGCTTAATAAAGTCAATAATTCTTTTTCATAAGCAATGAAATCAATAAAGTTAATAAGAGAAAATGAACCAAAAGATAAGTAATTGTTACTAGATCAGAAGCTCATAATTTGGTTTTCATTCATGCAATGATTTCTTTGGAATGTTTCCTATAGAGAACGGTCTCATCGATCTAAATCAAATAAACGTGAGGTAGAGATATGGTTTTCTAGTGTGGTCATGGTATGAGAAAACAGAAGAACATTCTAATCAAAGTGATGGTCCAAAGGTTAGGATTATGCTAATACACAATGTTGTGTTTTTTGGATTTCCCACCCCATCATAATAATGATTAACCATGTCAACAACCTTGATATATTCAGACTAGTGTTATAAGTAACATGTGGGGATGAGTTGTTACTTGTTACTTTGTTAGAAAGGATTAAGTAAAGCATTTAACATGCCATATTCGAGATTAGGAGTAAATCATATTTTATCAATTTAGTCCCACATCGGGTAGAATGTGAAACAAGTTAGCATTTATAAATGTCAGATTGACATGTTAGCTCGCTGAGTTGGGTAGCACCAACTTGTGACCCAAGTGGGGGAATCAATGTGATGGGACATGGCTTTGACTTGTCAGGTTGGGTTGGTGGTTGCACCGTGTTGGCCTGCCCACTCCAAGTCGAGAGTTGGGCCATGAGTCTTGGGCGAAAGCTCGGGTCTCTTGGCTTCTAGACAAGAGGGCATTGCGTGAGGCTGGCTTCACAGAGCAGCGAGAACCTCTAGCTCCTGACAGTGGAGGGATCACAAGCTACTGCAATTCCAGCCCGCAAAACATGTTGAGTCTAGTCCCTTGAACCATCACTTTTTTTATTTTCTAGTTTGCATTGATAACTATTCAATTTATTCGATAAGCATTATATTCATCATGAACATACCATACGCTTTTATCCAACACTCGGAAATAGCTATCCAATTTACCCTGTTAGCTGATGTATTTATACTCATAAGTAACATTACGTGGACTTTTAATAGACAATACAGGAATTTATTGACTTATAAGAATTTTAAAATATTTTATAACATAACTTGACCTATACACATAAAATTATTAGATTCTTGCACATATATATATATATATATATATATATATATATATATATATATAGTTTTTAGCCTACAAAAGAGTCCATCGGCCGTTCTTCACAATTTTTAGCATCTTTTTATAAAATAAAATTTGTTTTCGAATTTATTTGATTCTAAATGTCATTTTTTACCAAAAATCGTGAAATCCACCATTAGATTTTTTTTAATGTCCAAATAAGGGGTTGCAATATATATAAATATATATATATACCTGTCAAATGTGTTATAATATAAATCAAAATATAAGCATGTTGAGGTCCGCCCCTGATTTCTACCAAAAAAAAAAGATAAGCATCATATTGAAATTATTGAAGAGGTAAACAAAGAGAAAAATTGATGTAAGAAGATTACTGGGGTTTTGTGGGGGACACGAATTTGATTTTTGTCTAGTCCCTTGCCCCCACATTTGTCCTTTACTATGAGCAATTTCCAAATCAAATAGGGTACAACTGAGTTGTCCTGTCTAGTCCCTTACTTTTTAGCAAATCAAACACACAATTTGTTTTATACTCTTAATTATGTATTTTACAATGCTACTTGAGTATTTATAGTACACAAGTTTTGTAACTAACAATTATCATCACAAAAACTACTAATACATTACATAGATAAATGAGTGTTTTCTAAAATTCTGCTACTATACAACTCTTGCATGAACATCTATATATACATTATTCATAACAAAAAGATTTAATTTGTAAGTTTTATATTTCATACGAATAATAAAGTCAATAATTCTTTTTCATAAACAATGAAATCAATAAAGTTAATAAGAGAAAGTGAACCAAAAGATAAGTAATTGTTACTAGATCAGAAGCTCATAATTTGGTTTTCATTCATGCAATGATTTCTTTGGATTGTTTCCTATAGAGAACGGTTTCATCGATCTAAATCAAATAAACGTGAGGTAGAGATATGGTTTTCTAGTGTGGTCATGGTATGAGAAAACAGAAGAACATTCTAATCAAAGTGATGGTCCAAAGGTTAGGATTATGCTAATACACAATGTTGTGTTTTTTGGATTTCCCACCCCATCATAATAATGATTAACCATATCAACAACCTTGATATATTCAGACTAGTGTTATAAGTAACATGTGGGGATGAGTTGTTACTTGTTACTTTGTTAGAAAGGATTAAGTAAAGCATTTAACATGCCATATTCGAGATTAGGAGTAAATCATATTTTATCAATTTAGTCCCACATCGGGTAGAATGTGAAACAAGTTAGCATTTATAAATGTCAGATTGACATGTTAGCTCGCTGAGTTGGGTAGCGCCAACTTGTGACCCAAGTGGGGGGCAACAATGTGATGGGACATGGCTTTGACTTGTCAGGTTGGGTTGGTGGTTGCACCGTGTTGGCCTGCCCACTCCAAGTCGAGAGTTGGGCCATGAGTCTTGGGCGAAAGCTCGGGTCTCTTGGCTTCTAGACAAGAGGGCATTGCGTGAGGCTGGCTTCACAGAGCAGCGAGAACCTCTGGCTCCTGACAGTGGAGGGATCACAAGCTACTGCAATTCCAGCCCGCAAAACATGTTGAGTCTAGTCCCTTGAACCATCACTTTTTTTATTTTCTAGTTTGCATTGATAACTATTCAATTTATTCGATAAGCATTATATTCATCATGAACATACCATACGCTTTTATCCAACACTCGGAAATAACTATCCAATTTACCCTGTTAGCTGATGTATTTATACTCATAAGTAACATTACGTGGACTTTTAATAGACAATACAGGAATTTAGTGACTTATAAGAATTTTAAAATATTTTATAACATAACTTGATCTATACACATAAAATTATTAGATTCTTGCACATATATATATATATATATATATATATATATATATATATATATAATTTTTATCCTACAAAAGAGTCCATCGGCCGTTCTTCACAATTTTTAGCATCTTTTTATAAAATAAAAATTGTTTTCGAATTTATTTGATTCTAAATGTCATTTTTTACCAAAAATCGTGAAATCCACCATTAGATTTTTTTTATGTCCAAATAAGGGGTTGCAAAATATATAAATATATAGATATACCTGTCAAATGTGTTATAATAAAAATCAAAATATAAGCATGTTGAGGTCCGCCCCTGATTTCTACCAAAAAAAAAGATAAGCATCATATTGAAATTATTGAAGAGGTAAACAAAGAGAAAAATAGATGTAAGAAGATTACTGGGGTTTTGTGGGGGACACGAATTTGATTTTTGTCTAGTCCCTTGCCCCCACATTTGTCCTTTACTATGAGCAATTTCCAAATCAAATAGGGTACAACTGAGTTGTCGTGTCTAGTCCCTTACTTTTTAGCAAATCAAACACACAATTTGTTTTATACTCTTAATTATGTATTTTACAATGCTACTTGAGTATTTATAGTACACAAGTTTTGTAACTAACAATTATCATCACAAAAACTACTAATACATTACATAGATAAATGAGTGTTTTCTAAAATTCTGCTACTATACAACTCTTGCATGAACATCTATATATACATTATTCATAACAAAAAGATTTAATTTGTAAGTTTTATATTTCATACGCGTAATAAAGTCAATAATTCTTTTTCATAAGCAATGAAATCAATAAAGTTAATAAGAGAAAATGAACCAAAAGATAAGTAATTGTTACTAGATCAGAAGCTCATAATTTGGTTTTCATTCATGCAATGATTTCTTTGGAATGTTTCCTATAGAGAACGGTTTCATCGATCTAAATCAAATAAACGTGAGGTAGAGATATGGTTTTCTAGTGTGGTCATGGTATGAGAAAACAGAAGAACATTCTAATCAAAGTGATGGTCCAAAGGTTAGGATTATGCTAATACACAATGTTGTGTTTTTTGGATTTCCCACCCCATCATAATAATGATTAACCATATCAACAACCTTGATATATTCAGACTAGTGTTATAAGTAACATGTGGGGATGAGTTGTTACTTGTTACTTTGTTAGAAAGGATTAAGTAAAGCATTTAACATGCCATATTCGAGATTAGGAGTAAATCATATTTTATCAGTTTAGTCCCACATCGGGTAGAATGTGAAACAAGTTAGCATTTATAAATGTCAGATTGACATGTTAGCTCGCTGAGTTGGGTAGCGCCAACTTGTGACCCAAGTGGGGGCAACAATGTGATGGGACATGGCTTTGACTTGTCAGGTTGGATTGGTGGTTGCACCGTGTTGGCCTGCCCACTCCAAGTCGAGAGTTGGGCCATGAGTCTTGGGCGAAAGCTCGGGTCTCTTGGCTTCTAGACAAGAGGGCATTGCGTGAGGCTGGCTTCACAGAGCAGCGAGAACCTCTGGCTCCTGACAGTGGAGGGATCACAAGCTACTGCAATTCCAGCCCGCAAAACATGTTGAGTCTAGTCCCTTGAACCATCACTTTTTTTATTTTCTAGTTTGCATTGATAACTATTCAATTTATTCGATAAGCATTATATTCATCATGAACATACCATACGCTTTTATCCAACACTCGGAAATAACTATCCAGTTTACCCTGTTAGCTGATGTATTTATACTCATAAGTAACATTACGTGGACTTTTAATAGACAATACAGGAATTTAGTGACCTATAAGAATTTTAAAATATTTTATAACGTAACTTGACCTATACACATAAAATTATTAGATTCTTGCACATATATATATATATATATATATATATATATATAATTTTTATCCTACAAAAGAGTCCATCGGCCGTTCTTCACAATTTTTAGCATCTTTTTATAAAATAAAATTTGTTTTCGAATTTATTTGATTCTAAATGTCATTTTTTACCAAAAATCGTGAAATCCACCATTAGATTTTTTTTATGTCCAAATAAGGGGTTGCAAAATATATAAATATATAGATATACCTGTCAAATGTGTTATAATATAAGTCAAAATATAAGCTTGTTGAGGTCCGCTCCTGATTTCTACCAAAAAAAAAGATAAGCATCATGTTGAAATTATTGAAGAGGTAAACAAAGAGAAAAATAGATGTAAGAAGATTACTGGGGTTTTGTGGGGGACACGAATTTGATTTTTGTCTAGTCCCTTGCCCCCACATTTGTCCTTTACTATGAGCAATTTCCAAATCAAATAGGGTACAACTGAGTTGTCCTGTCTAGTCCCTTACTTTTTAGCAAATCAAACACACAATTTGTTTTATACTCTTAATTATGTATTTTACAATGCTACTTGAGTATTTATAGTACACAAGTTTTGTAACTAACAATTATCATCACAAAAACTACTAATACATTACATAGATAAATGAGTGTTTTCTAAAATTCTGCTACTATACAACTCTTGCATGAACATCTATATATACATTATTCATAACAAAAAGATTTAATTTATAAGTTTTATATTTCATACGCTTAATAAAGTCAATAATTCTTTTTCATAAGCAATGAAATCAATAGAGTTAATAACAGAAAATGAACCAAAAGATAAGTAATTGTTACTAGATCAAAAGCTCATAATTTGGTTTTCATTCATGCAATGATTTCTTTGGAATGTTTCCTATAGAGAACGGTTTCATCGATCTAAATCAAATAAAGGTGAGGTAGAGATATGGTTTTCTAGTGTGGTCATGGTATGAGAAAACAGAAGAACATTCTAATCAAAGTGATGGTCCAAAGGTTAGGATTATGCTAATACACAATGTTGTGTTTTTTGGATTTCCCACCCCATCATAATAATGATTAACCATATCAACAACCTTGATATATTCAGACTAGTGTTATAAGTAACATGTGGGGATGAGTTGTTACTTGTTACTTTGTTAGAAAGGATTAAGTAAAGCATTTAACATTCCATATTCGAGTTTAGGAGTAAATCCTATTTTATCAATTTAGTCCCACATCGGGTAGAATGTGAAACAAGTTAGCATTTATAAATGTCAGATTGACATGTTAGCTCGCTGAGTTGGGTAGCGCCAACTTGTGACCCAAGTGGGGGCAACAATGTGATGGGACATGGCTTTGACTTGTCAGGTTGGGTTGGTGGTTGCACCGTGTTGGCCTGCCCACTCCAAGTCGAGAGTTGGGCCGTGAGTCTTGGGCGAAAGCTCGGGTCTCTTGGCTTCTAGACAAGAGGGCATTGCGTGAGGCTGGCTTCACAGAGCAGCGAGAACCTCTGGCTCCTGACAGTGGAGGAATCACAAGCTACTTCAATTCCAGCCCGCAAAACATGTTGAGTCTAGTCCCTTGAACCATCACTTTTTTTATTTTCTAGTTTGCATTGATAACTATTCAATTTATTCGATAAGCATTATATTCATCATGAACATACCATACGCTTTTATCCAACACTCGGAAATAACTATCCAATTTACCCTGTTAGCTGATGTATTATACTCATAAGTAACATTACGTGGACTTTTAATAGACAATACAGGAATTTAGTGACTTATAAGAATTTTAAAATATTTTATAACATAACTTGACCTATACACATAAAATTATTAGATTCTTGCACACACACATATATATATATATATATATATATATATATAATTTTTAGCCTACAAAAGAGTCCATCGGCCGTTCTTCCCAATTTTTAGCATCTTTTTATAAAATAAAATTTGTTTTCGAATTTATTTGATTTTAAATGTCATTTTTTACCAAAAATCGTGAAATCCACCATTAGATTTTTTTTTTATGTCCAAATAAGGGGTTGCAAAATATATAAATATATATATACCTGTCAAATGTGTTATAATATAAATCAAAATATAAGCATGTTGAGGTCCGCCCCTGATTTCTACCAAAAAAAAAAGATAAGCATCATATTGAAATTATTGAAGAGGTAAGCAAAGAGAAAAATAGATGTAAGAAGATTACTGGGGTTTTGTGGGGGACACGAATTTGATTTTTGTCTATTCCCTTGCCCCCACATTTGTCCTTTACTATGAGCAATTTCCAAATCAAATAGGGTACAACTGAGTTGTCCTGTCTAGTCCCTTACTTTTTAGCAAATCAAACACACAATTTGTTTTATACTCTTAATTATGTATTTTACAATGCTACTTGAGTATTTATAGTACACAAGTTTTGTAACTAACAATTATCATCACAAAAACTACTAATACATTACATAGATAAATGAGTGTTTTCTAAAATTCTGCTACTATACAACTCTTGCATGAACATCTATATATACATTATTCATAACAAAAAGATTTAATTTGTAAGTTTTATATTTCATACGCTTAATAAAGTCAATAATTCTTTTTCATAAGCAATGAAATCAATAAAGTTAATAAGAGAAAATGAACCAAAAGATAAGTAATTGTTACTAGATCAGAAGCTCATAATTTGGTTTTCATTCATGCAATGATTTCTTTGGAATGTTTCCTCTAGAGAACGGTTTCATCGATCTAAATCAAATAAACGTGAGGTAGAGATATGGTTTTCTAGTGTGGTCATGGTATGAGAAAACAGAAGAACATTCTAATCAAAGTGATGGTCCAAAGGTTAGGATTATGCTAATACACAATGTTGTGTTTTTTGGATTTCCCACCCCATCAAAATAATGATTAACCATATCAACAACCTTGATATATTCAGACTAGTGTTATAAGTAACATGTGGGGATGAGTTGTTACTTGTTACTTTGTTAGAAAGGATTAAGTAGAGCATTTAACATGCCATATTCGACTTTAGGAGTAAGTCATATTTTATCAATTTAGTCCCACATCGGGTAGAATGTGAAACAAGTTAGCATTTATAAATGTCAGATTGACATGTTAGCTCGCTGAGTTGGGTAGCGCCAACTTGTGACCCAAGTGGGGGCAACAATGTGATGGGACATGGCTTTGACTTGTCAGGTTGGGTTGGTGGTTGCACCGTGTTGGCCTGCCCACTCCAAGTCGAGAGTTGGGCCATGATTCTTGGGCGAAAGCTCGGGTCTCTTGGCTTCTAGACAAGAGGGCATTGCGTGAGGCTGGCTTCACAGAGCAGCGAGAACCTCTGGCTCCTGACAGTGGAGGGATCACAAGCTACTGCAATTCCAGCCCGCAAAACATGTTGAGTCTAGTCCCTTGAACCATCACTTTTTTTATTTTCTAGTTTGCATTGATAACTATTCAATTTATTCGATAAGCATTATATTCATCATGAACATACCATACGCTTTTATCCAACACTCGGAAATAACTATCCAATTTACCCTGTTAGCTGATGTATTTATACTCATAAGTAACATTACGTGGACTTTTAATACACAATACAGGAATTTAGTGACTTATAAGAATTTTAAAATATTTTATAACATAACTTGACCTATACACATAAAATTATTAGATTATTGCATATATATATATATATATATATATATATATATATATATATATATATATATATAATTTTTAGCCTACAAAAGAGTCCATCGGCCGTTCTTCACAATTTTTAGCATCTTTTTATAAAATAAAATTTGTTTTCGAATTTATTTGATTCTAAATATCATTTTTTACCAAAAATTCTGAAATCCACCATTAGATTTTTTTTATGTCCAAATAAGGGGTTGCAAAATATATATATATATATATATATATATATATATATATATATATATATATATATATATATATACATATACCTGTCAAATGAGTTATAATATAAATCAAAACATAAGCATGTTGAGGTCCGCCCCTGATTTCGACCAAAAAAAAAAGATAAGCATCATATTGAAATTATTGAAGAGGTAAACAAAGAGAAAAATAGATGTAAGAAGATTATTGGGGTTTTGTGGGGGACACGAATTTGATTTTTGTCTAGTCCCTTGCCCCCACATTTGTCCTTTACTATGAGCAATTTCCAAATCAAATAGGGTACAACTGAGTTGTCCTGTCTAGTCCCTTACTTTTTAGCAAATCAAACACACAATTTGTTTTATACTCTTAATTATGTATTTTACAATGCTACTTGAGTATTTATAGTACACGGGTTTTGTAACTAACAATTATCATCACAAAAACTACTAATACATTACATAGATAAATGAGTGTTTTCTAAAATTTTGCTACTATACAACTCTTGCATGAACATCTATATATACATTATTCATAACAAAAAGATTTAATTTGTAAGTTTTATATTTCATACGCTTAATAAAGTCAATAATTCTTTTTCATAAGCAATGAAATCAATAAAGTTAATAAGAGAAAATGAACCAAAAGATAAGTAATTGTTACTAGATCAGAAGCTCATAATTTGGTTTTCATTCATGCAATGATTTCTTTGGAATGTTTCCTATAGAGAACGGTTTCATCGATCTAAATCAAATAAACGTGAGGTAGAGATATGGTTTTCTAGTGTGGTCATGGTATGAGAAAACAGAAGAACATTCTAATCAAAGTGATGGTCCAAAGGTTAGGATTATGCTAATACACAATGTTGTGTTTTTTGGATTTCCCACCCCATCATAATAATGATTAACCATATCAACAACCTTGATATATTCAGACTAGTGTTATAAGTAACATGTGGGGATGAGTTGTTACTTGTTACTTTGTTAGAAAGGATTAAGTAAAGCATTTAACATGCCATATTCGAGATTAGGAGTAAATCATATTTTATCAATTTAGTCCCACATCGGGTAGAATGTGAAACAAGTTAGCATTTATAAATGTCAGATTGACATGTTAGCTCGCTGAGTTGGGTAGCGCCAACTTGTGACCCAAGTGGGGGCAACAATGTGATGGGACATGGCTTTGACTTGTCAGGTTGGGTTGGTGGTTGCACCGTGTTGGCCTGCCCACTCCAAGTCGAGAGTTGGGCCATGAGTCTTGGGCGAAAGCTCGGGTCTCTTGGCTTCTAGACAAGAGGGCATTGCGTGAGGTTGGCTTCACAGAGCAGCGAGAACCTCTGGCTCCTGACAGTGGAGGAATCACAAGCTACTGCAATTCCAGCCCGCAAAACATATTGAGTCTAGTCCCTTGAACCATCACTTTTTTTATTTTCTAGTTTGCATTGATAACTATTCAATTTATTCGATAAGCATTATATTCATCATGAACATACCATACGCTTTTATCCAACACTCGGAAATAACTATCCAATTTACCCTGTTAGCTGATGTATTTATACTCATAAGTAACATTACGTGGACTTTTAATAGACAATACAGGAATTTAGTGACTTATAAGAATTTTAAAATATTTTATAACATAACTTGACCTTTACACATAAAATTATTAGATTCTTGCACACACACACACACACACACACACACACACACACACACAAATATATATATATATATATATATATATATATATATATATATATATATATATATATATATATATATATATATATAATTTTTAGCCTACAAAAGAGTCCATCGGCCGTTCTTCACAATTTTTAGCATCTTTTTATAAAATAAAATTTGTTTTCGAATTTATTTGATTCTAAATGTCATTTTTTACCAAAAATCGTGAAATCCACCATTAGATTTTTTTTTTATGTCCAAATAAGGGGTTGCAAAATATATATATATATACCTGTCAAATGTGTTATAATATAAATCAAAATATAAGCATGTTGAGGTCCGCCCCTGATTTCTACCAAAAAAAAAAGATAAGCATCATATTGAAATTATTAAAGAGGTAAGCAAAGAGAAAAATAGATGTAAGAAGATTACTGGGGTTTTGTGGGGGACACGAATTTGATTTTTGTCTATTCCCTTGCTCCCACATTTGTCCTTTACTATGAGCAATTTCCAAATCAAATAGGGTACAACTGAGTTGTCCTGTCTAGTCCCTTACTTTTTAGCAAATCAAACACACAATTTGTTTTATACTCTTAATTATGTATTTTACAATGCTACTTGAGTATTTATAGTACACGGGTTTTGTAACTAACAATTATCATCACAAAAACTACTAATACATTACATAGATAAATGAGTGTTTTCTAAAATTTTGCTACTATACAACTCTTGCATGAACATCTATATATACATTATTCATAACAAAAAGATTTAATTTGTAAGTTTTATATTTCATACGCTTAATAAAGTCAATAATTCTTTTTCATAAGCAATGAAATCAATAAAGTTAATAAGAGAAAATGAACCAAAAGATAAGTAATTGTTACTAGATCAGAAGCTCATAATTTGGTTTTCATTCATGCAATGATTTCTTTGGAATGTTTCCTATAGAGAACGGTTTCATCGATCTAAATCAAATAAACGTGAGGTAGAGATATGGTTTTCTAGTGTGGTCATGGTATGAGAAAACAGAAGAACATTCTAATCAAAGTGATGGTCCAAAGGTTAGGATTATGCTAATACACAATGTTGTGTTTTTTGGATTTCCCACCCCATCATAATAATGATTAACCATATCAACAACCTTGATATATTCAGACTAGTGTTATAAGTAACATGTGGGGATGAGTTGTTACTTGTTACTTTGTTAGAAAGGATTAAGTAAAGCATTTAACATGCCATATTCGAGATTAGGAGTAAATCATATTTTATCAATTTAGTCCCACATCGGGTAGAATGTGAAACAAGTTAGCATTTATAAATGTCAGATTGACATGTTAGCTCGCTGAGTTGGGTAGCGCCAACTTGTGACCCAAGTGGGGGCAACAATGTGATGGGACATGGCTTTGACTTGTCAGGTTGGGTTGGTGGTTGCACCGTGTTGGCCTGCCCACTCCAAGTCGAGAGTTGGGCCATGAGTCTTGGGCGAAAGCTCGGGTCTCTTGGCTTCTAGACAAGAGGGCATTGCGTGAGGCTGGCTTCACAGAGCAGCGAGAACCTCTGGGTCCTGACAGTGGAGGGATCACAAGCTACTGCAATTCCAGCCCGCAAAACATGTTGAGTCTAGTCCCTTGAACCATCACTTTTTTTATTTTCTAGTTTGCATTGATAACTATTCAATTTATTCGATAAGCAGTATATTCATCATGAACATACCATACGCTTTTATCCAACACTCGGAAATAACTATCCAATTTACCCTGTTAGCTGATGTATTTATACTCATAAGTAACATTACGTGGACTTTTAATAGACAATACAGGAATTTAGTGACTTATAAGAATTTTAAAATATTTTATAACATAACTTGACCTATACACATAAAATTATTAGATTCTTGCACATATATATATATATATATATATATATATATATATATATATATATATATATATATATAATTTTTATCCTACAAAAGAGTCCATCGGCCGTTCTTCACAATTTTTAGCATCTTTTTATAAAATAAAATTTGTTTTCGAATTTATTTGATTCTAAATGTCATTTTTTACCAAAAATCGTGAAATCCACCATTAGATTTTTTTTATGTCCAAATAAGGGGTTGCAAAATATATAAATATATAGATATACCTGTCAAATGTGTTATAATATAAATCAAAATATAAGCATGTTGAGGTCCGCCCCTGATTTCTACCAAAAAAAAAAAGATAAGCATCATATTGAAATTATTGAAGAGGTAAACAAAGAGAAAAATAGATGTAAGAAGATTACTGGGGTTTTGTGGGGGACACGAATTTGATTTTTGTCTAGTCCCTTGCCCCCACATTTGTCCTTTACTATGAGCAATTTCCAAATCAAATAGGGTACAACTGAGTTGTCCTGTCTAGTCCCTTACTTTTTAGCAAATCAAACACACAATTTGTTTTATACTCTTAATTATGTATTTTACAATGCTACTTGAGTATTTATAGTACACAAGTTTTGTAACTAACAATTATCATCACAAAAACTACTAATACATTACATAGATAAATGAGTGTTTTCTAAAATTCTGCTACTATACAACTCTTGCATGAACATCTATATATACATTATTCATAACAAAAAGATTTAATTTGTAAGTTTTATATTTCATACGCTTAATAAAGTCAATAATTCTTTTTCATAAGCAATGAAATCAATAAAGTTAATAAGAGAAAATGAACCAAAAGATAAGTAATTGTTACTAGATCAAAAGCTCATAATTTGGTTTTCATTCATGCAATGATTTCTTTGGAATGTTTCCTATAGAGAACGGTTTCATCGATCTAAATCAAATAAAGGTGAGGTAGAGATATGGTTTTCTAGTGTGGTCATGGTATGAGAAAACAGAAGAACATTCTAATCAAAGTGATGGTCCAAAGGTTAGGATTATGCTAATACACAATGTTGTGTTTTTTGGATTTCCCACCCCATCATAATAATGATTAACCATATCAACAACCTTGATATATTCAGACTAGTGTTATAAGTAACATGTGGGGATGAGTTGTTACTTGTTACTTTGTTAGAAAGGATTAAGTAAAGCATTTAACATGCCATATTCGAGTTTAGGAGTAAATCCTATTTTATCAATTTAGTCCCACATCGGGTAGAATGTGAAACAATTTAGCATTTATAAATGTCAGATTGACATGTTAGCTCGCTGAGTTGGGTAGCGCCCACTTGTGACCCAAGTGGGGACAACAATGTGATGGGACATGGCTTTGACTTGTCAGGTTGGGTTGGTGGTTGCGCCGTGTTGGCCTGCCCACTCCAAGTCGAGAGTTGGGCCATGAGTCTTGGGGGAAAGCTCGGGTTTCTTGGCTTCTAGACAAGAGGGCATTGCGTGAGGCTGGCTTCACAGAGCAGCGAGAACCTCTGGCTCCTGACAGTGGAGGGATCACAAGGTACTGCAATTCCAGCCCACAAAACCTGTTGAGTCTAGTCCCTTGAACCATCACTTTTTTGATTTCCTAGTTTGCATTGATAGCTATTCAATTTATTCGACAAGCATTATATTCATCATGAACATACCATAAGCTTTTATCCAACACTCGGAAATAACTATCCAATTTACGCTGTTAGCTGATGTATTTATACTCATAAGTAACATTACGTGGACTTTTAATAGACAATATTGGAATTTAGTGACTTATAAGAATTTTAAAATATTTTATAACATAATTTGACCTATACACATAAAATTATTAGATTCTTGCACACACACACACACACACACACACACACACACACACACACACACACACAGATATATATATATATATATATAATTTTTATCCTACAAAAGAGTCCACCGGTCGTTCTTCACAATTTTTGACATTTTTTATAAAATAAAATTTATTTTCGAATTTATTTGATTCTAAATGTCATTTTTTTACCAAAAATCGTGAAAGTCAACCATTAGATTTTTATATATCTATATCTGTCAGAAGTGTTATAATATAAGTCAAAATATAAGCATGTTGAGGCTCCGCCCCTGATTTCTACAAAAAAAAAAGATAAGCATCATATTGAAATTAGTGAAGAGGTAAACAAAGAGAAAAATAGATGTAAGAAGATTACTGGGGTTTTGTGGGGATACGAATTTGATTTTTGTCTAGTCCGTTGCCCCCACATTTGTCCTTTACTATGAGCAATTTCCAAATCAAACAGGGTGCAACTGAGTTGTCCTGTCCAGTCCCTTACTTTTTAGCAAATCAAACACACAAATTGTTTTATACTCTTAATTATATATTTTACAATGCTACTTGAGTATTTATAGTACACAAGTTTTGTAACTAACAATTATCATCACAAAAACTACTAATACATTACATAGATAAATGAGTGTTTTCTAAAATTCTGCTACTATACAACTCTTGCATGAACATCAATATATACATTATTCATAACAAAAAGATTTAATTTGTAAGTTTTATATTTCATACGCTTAATAAAGTCAATAATTCTTTTTCATAAGCAATGAAATCAATAAAGTTAATAAGAGAAAATGAACCAAAAGATAAGTAATTGTTACTAGATCAGAAGCTCATAATCTGGTTTTCATTCATGCAATGATTTCTTTGGAATGTTTCCTATAGAGAACGGTTTCATCGATCTAAATCAAATAAAGGTGAGGTAGAGATATGGTTTTCTAGTGTGGTCATGGTATGAGAAAACAGAAGAACATTTGTTAGGCGGCTAAAATCTAAATTCTAGAAAGTTATGGAAAGACACAACAAAACAGTAAAAGCATAAGACAATAGGAAATAAAATACTAAAATAAAATAACTTTTGATTTGATTCATTGATTCCTTCCTAAAATGTCTCCAAGAGACTACATATATAGTGACTACTAATGGGCTCATAAAGTAAAAGGCCTAAGGCCTAAAAGCCCAACTAAAATAACATTATATAAAAGTCTTACTAACTAAAATACTACCACTAAAATATTCTCATTAGTTAACTAAATAATTCTATTAAATCTCCCTATCATTGACGACGGATTCACTTGAACCTTGTCCTAAAGGTTCTAAAAAAAATTGCAGCAATAATATTCTTTTTTTTCCTGGATCCCATTGCTTGAACCGAGAAGACTTGGTCATTGCAAATGCCAAAATTTTTCCACCAGAATCCCATTCACTTGTCAAAACATGAGAAACATGAAAAGAGAATAGCCAATTAATGGCCAAGTATTCGAAAAATGACAGAATTGGCCTATGGAAATTTTTCGGAAACCTTAATAATGGCCATATACTGAATGTTGGAATAATTAATGCATAACATTTTCTTGTCATAGTATTACTATCCGATGCAACAAAAATGGGAGTGAAATGTAGTGAACCAAGTGAGCAATAACTGGACCAATAGAAGTATAACTCAATTGGCAAATGAGTGTTGTGTCCTTCACAAGCGCGTGGTGTAGTAAACCAAGTTGGGGAAAACCAGGGAGTGGATTGGACAGCGCATGAAACAACGTGCAATAACCAATTAGTGGGAAAATATGTGGGGTCAGCAGCGTGAGTGATATGAAAAAACAGTGCATTTTGAAAACCAATAGACAAACGGACACTTGTTGACGTTGTCGTATAGTGCTGTCTCTCGTGGGAAAACTTTTGCTCATCAATTAAATTCATATGAATTAAGAGAATTGGTGACTCATGGTAACACACCGAATTGAAATTTGGTTCGCACGCATACAACTGTTGCCCACTGTAGCGCTGAATGAGTGGGAAGGGTTGCTTTTCGGTGTGAATAAAAAAGGACAACACGTGGCTAACAATTACTGGCTTGAGGTATGTCACACAAATGGTGTTTGTTGTGGATGGTTGGGATTTTGTTTCAATAAGGGAACGCAAATCAAACGGCTCAGTGTGGGTTTTGTGAGGTTGCTGAAACAGAATCTCTATGACAGCATCATGGAGTTTTGGATCTGGTGGTTTAGGTGGTGGTGGAGGTTCACCACAAAAATATTTAGGCTTAAATACAGTTTTGATCCCCCTATTTTGACTAATTCACGATTTTGGTCCCTAAAGTTTTAATTTGACGATTTTGGTCCCCCTATTTTCCCAATTTGAAAAATCAAGGTCCCCCACCCCAATTTTGACTCAGTTTGACTGACTTATCCTACGTGGCAGCCCACGTGGACTGCCACGTAGGCGCACCCCCCCCTCCCCCCACCCACCCCACCCCCACCCCCCACCTACCCACTGTTCCTCTTCCCCACGGATACCCCCACCCCTCCACTGTTCCCCTCCCCCCTCCCTCCCCACGTGGGCTGCCACGTAGGATAAATCAGTCAAACTGAGTCAAAATTGGGGTGGGGGACCTTGATTTTTCATATTGGGAAAATAGGGGGACCAAAATCGTCAAATTAAAACTTTAGGGACCAAAATCGTGAATTAGTCAAAATAGGGGGACCAAAACCGTATTTAAGCCAAAAATTTAACATCACATAAAATAGGAATCACAATATCACAAGATAAAGAAAGAGAAACCTCATCCGAAAAAAGTTTGTCACCCTTGTCTGAATCTTTGAGCACTATGGATGTTTTGGTTGAGAGCAACTCAGCTTCTGCGATTGATTCATCTTCTTTTCCGGATGAAAAAAACTGCGAATCTGAATCTTTTTTCTCTTCTTTATCTATTGGTCCTTTAGGTTCTTCCTCAGTGAGATCTCCTTGAACAATGCATGACTCCACTCCCAACAACTCTGATTTTGCTTCTTCATCATCATCTTGTTCCTTTGGATCATGGGTGAGTGTAGCGTGAGCTTGGAAGGAAGAACATAGAGGTTCATTGTTGTTTAGCTCTTCCTTAGAATCTGGCTCCTCTTGTTCTTCTTTATCTTCTTCTTCTTCTCTTTGTTCCTCTATTTTTTCTTCAACCAACTCCTCTTGTAGATGCTTATTTGCTTCACGAATTATTTGAAACAAATGTGCAAGTGATTTCCTCAACTCTTCAGTTTTGACGTTTCTACGAAGAGGAGGTGTTTGGAGCTTCGCATCTTGAGTTCTCAAATCCTCTTGATATTCTTTTGATGAGAAGGTTGGTGGAACAGAGGAAGAAGAAATTTCAGCGGGGAACTTGGTATAAGCCATGGGAGGTGCAGGCAGTGGTTGTTGTTGATAGGGAAAAGAAGGAAGACAAGTTGAAGAGGTGTATGAATCCTGTGCTGGATCATGATGGTAACAAGGGTGGTGTTGTTGCTGATAAACATCTGAGGTAGCATAAACACCAGAAGATGGGTATGGGATCGGTTGAGGAGGTGTGTAGCCATGAGTGAAGCACAAATTTGGTGATGGAGATGGAATGGTTGAGTAGAATGGAGAAATATTGAAGGAGAGATAATCTGGAAATGAGGGTGTATGAGAGGTGTTGGTGGAGTAAAATGATGGAGTGGATGATGAATAAAATGGATGAGTGTTGTCTGGATAAGCCATGGGAGGTACGAAAGTTCAAAAATGAAAGCACCAATTGTTAGGCGGCTAGAAGGCTACCCTAACAAAACTAGGGAAAACTACTAAAGGAAAAGACAATAAAGAAATAAACTACTAAAATAAAATAACTTTTGATTTGATTCATTGATTCCTTCCTAAAATGTCTCCAAGAGACTACATATATAGTGACTACTAATGGACTCATAAAGTAAAAGGCCTAAGGGCGAAAAGCCCAACTAAAATAACATTATATAAAAGTCCTACTGACTAAAATACTACCACTAAAATATTCTAATTAATTAACTAAATAATTCTAATATATCTCCCTATCAACATTCTAATCAAAGTGATGGTCCAACGGTTAGGATTATGCTAATACACAATGTTGTGTTTTTTGGATTTCCCACCCCATCATAATAATGATTAACCATATCAACAACCTTGATATATTCAGACTAGTGTTATAAGTAACATGTGGGGATGAGTTGTTACTTGTTACTTTGTTAGAAAGGATTAAGTAAAGCATTTAACATGCCATATTCGAGTTTAGGAGTAAATCATATTTTATCAATTTAGTCCCACATCGGGTGGAATGTGAAACAAGTTAGCATTTATAAATGTCAGATTGACATGTTAGCTCGCTGAGTTGGGTAGCGCCAACTTGTGACCCAAGTGGGGGCAACAATGTGATGGGACATGGCTTTGACTTGTCAGGTTGGGTTGGTGGTTGCGCCGTGTTGGCCTGCCCACTCCAAGTCGAGAGTTGGGCCATGAGTCTTGGGCGAAAGCTCGGGTCTCTTGGCTTCTAGACAAGAGGGAATTGGGTGAGGCTGGCTTCACAGAGCAGCGAGAACCTTTGGCTCCTGACAGTGGAGGGATCACAAGCTACTGCAATTCCAGCCCACAAAACCTGTTGAGTCTAGTCCCTTGAACCATCACTTTTTTTATTTTCTAGTTTGCATTGATAACTATTCAATTTATTCGACAAGCATTATATTCATCACGAACATACCATACGCTTTTATCCAACACTCGAAAATAACTATCCAATTTACCCTGTTAGCTGATGTATTTATACTCATAAGTAACATTACGTGGACTTTTAATAGACAATACAGGAATTTAGTGACTTATAAGAATTTTAAAATATTTTATAACATAATTTGACCTATACACATAAAATTATTAGATTCTTGCACACACACACACACACACACACACACACACACACACACACACACACACACATATATATATATATATATATATATATATATATATATATATATATATATATATGATTTTTAGCCTACAAAAAAGTCCACCGGTCGTTCTTCACAATTTTTAGCATCTTTTTATAAAATAAAATTTGTTTTCGAATTTATTTGATTCTAAATGTCATTTTTTACCAAAAATCGTGAAAGTCCACCATTAGATTTTTTTTATGTCCAAACAAGGGGTTGCAAAATATATAAATATATATATACCTGTCAAATGTGTTATAATATAAATCAAAATATAAGCATGTTGAGGCTCCGCCCCTGATTTCTACCAAAAAAAAAGATAAGCATCATATTGAAATTATTGAAGAGGTAAACAAAGAGAAAAATAGATGTAAGAAGATTACTGGGGTTTTGTGTGGGACACGAATTTGATTTTTGTCTAGTCCCTTGACCCCACATTTGTCCTTTACTATGAGCAATTTCCAAATCAAACAGGGTACAACTGAGTTGTCCTATCTAGTCCCTTACTTTTTAGCAAATCAAACACACAATTTGTTTTATACTCTTAATTATGTATTTTACAATGCTACTTGAGTATTTATAGTACACAAGTTTTGTAACTAACAATTATCATCACAAAAACTACTAATACATTACATAGATAAATGAGTGTTTTCTAAAATTCTGCTACTATACAACTCTTGCATGAACATCTATATATACATTATTCATAACAAAAAGATTTAATTTGTAAGTTTTATATTTCATACGCTTAATAAAGTCAATAATTCTTTTTCATAAGCAATTAAATCAATAAAGTTAATAAGAGAAAATGAACCAAAAGATAAGTAATTGTTACTAGATCAGAAGCTCATAATTTGGTTTTCATTCATGCAATGATTTCTTTGGAATGTTTCCTATAGAGAACGGTTTCATCGATCTAAATCAAATAAAGGTGAGGTAGAGGTATGGTTTTCTAGTGTGGTCATGGTATGAGAAAACAGAAGAACATTCTAATCAAAGTGATGGTCCAAAGGTTAGGATTATGCTAATACACAATGTTGTGTTTTTTGGATTTCCCACCCCATCATAATAATGATTAACCATATCAACAACCTTGATATATTCACACTAGTGTTATAAGTAACATGTGGGGATGAGTTGTTACTTGTTACTTTGTCAGAAAGGATTAAGTAAAGCATTTAACATGCCATATTCGAGTTTAGGAGTAAATCATATTTTATCAATTTAGTCCCACATCGGGTAGAATGTGAAACAAGTTAGCATTTATAAATGTCAGATTGACATGTTAGCTCGCTGAGTTGGGTAGCGCCAACTTGTGACCCAAGTGGGGGCAACAATGTGATGGGACATGGCTTTGACTTGTCAAGTTGGGTTGGTGGTTGCGCCGTGTTGGCCTGCCCACTCCAAGTCGAGAGTTGGGCCGTAAGTCTTGGGCGAAAGCTCGGGTCTCTTGGCTTCTAGACAAGAGGGCATTGTGTGAGGCTGGCTTCACAGAGCAGCGAGAACCTCTGGCTCCTGACAGTGGAAGGATCACAAGCTACTGTAATTCCAGCCCACAAAACCTGTTGAGTCTAGTCCCTTGAACCATCACTTTTTTGCTTTTCTAGTTTGCATTGATAACTATTCAATTTATTCGATAAACATTATATTCATCATGAACATACCATATGCTTTTATCCAACATTCAGAAATAACTATCCAATTTACTCAGTTAGCTGATATATTTATACTCATAAGTAACATTACGTGGACTTTTAATAGACAATACAGGAATTTAGTGACTCATAAGAATTTTAAAATATTTTTTAACATAATTTGACCTAACACATAAAATTATTAGATTCTTGCACACACACACACAGATATATATATATATATATATATACATATATATTTATATATATATATATATATAATTATATATAATTTTTAGCCTACAAAAGAGTCCACCGATCGTTCTTCACAATTTTTAGCATCTTTTTATAAAAAAAAAAATTGTTTTCGAATTTATTTGATTCTAAATGTCATTTTTAACCAAAAATCGTGAAAGTCCACCATTAGATTTTTTTTATGTCCAAATAAGAGGCTGCCAAATATATATATATATATATATATATATATATATATATATCTGTCAAATGTGTTATAATATAAATCAAAATATAAGCTTGTTGAGGCTCCGCCCGTGATTTCTACCAAAAAAAAAAAGATAAGCATCATATTGAAATTATTGAAGAGGTAAACAAAGAGAAAAATAGATGTAAGAAGATTACTGGGGTTTTGTGGGGGACACGAATTTGATTTTTGTCCAGTCCCTTGCCCCCGCATTTGTCCTTCACTATGAGCAATTTCCAAATCAAATAGGGTACAACTGAGTTGTCCTGTCCAGTCCCTTACTTTTTAGCAAATCAAACACACAATTTGGTTTATACTCTTAATTATGTGTTTTACAATGCTACTTGAGTATTTATAGTACACAAGTTTTGTAACTAACAATTATCATCACAAAAACTACTAATACATTACATAGATAAATGAGTGTTTCCTAAAATTCTGCTACTATACAACTCTTGCATGAACATCTATATATACATTATTCATAACAAAAAGATTTAATTTGTAAGTTTTATATTTCATACGCTTAATAAAGTCAATAATTCTTTTTCATAAGCAATGAAATCAATAAAGTTAATAAGAGAAAATGAACCAAAAGATAAGGAATTGTTACTAGATCAGAAGCTCATAATTTGGTTTTCATTCATGCATTGATTTTTTTGGAATGTTTCCTATAGAGAACGGTTTCATCGATCTAAATCAAATAAAGGTTAGGATTATGCTAATACACAATGTTGTGTTTTTTAGATTTCCCACCCCATCATAATAATGATTAACCATATCAACAACCTTGATATATTCAGACTAGTGTTATAAGTAACATGTGGGGATGAGTTGTTACTTGTTACTTTGTTAGAAAGGATTAAGTAAAGCATTTAACATGCCATATTCGAGTTTAGGATTAAATCATATTTTATCAATTTAGTCCCACATCGGGTAGAATGTGAAACAAGTTAGCATTTATAAATGTCAGATTGACATGTTAGCTCGCTGAGTTGGGTAGTGCCAACTTGTGACCCAAGTGGGGGCAACAATGTGACGGGACATGGCTTTGACTTGACAGGTTGGGTTGGTGGTTGCGCCGTGTTGGCCTGCCCACTCCAAGTCGAGAGTTGGGCCATGAGTCTTGGGCGAAAGCTCGGGTCTTGGCTTCTAGACAAGAGGGAATTGCGTGAGGCTGGCTTCACAGAGCAGCGAGAACCTCTGGCTCCTGACAGTGGAGGGATCACAAGGTACTGCAATTCCAGCCCACAAAACCTGTTGAGTCTAGTCCCTTGAACCATCACTTTTTTGATTTTCTAGTTTGCATTGATAACTATTCAATTTATTCGACAAGCATTATATTCATCATGAACATACCATACGCTTTTATCCAACACTCGAAATAACTATCGAATTTACCCTGTTAGCTGATGTATTTATACTCATAAGTAACATTACGTGGACTTTTAACAGACAATACAGGAATTTAGTGACTTATAAGAATTTTAAAATCTTTTATAACATAATTTGACCTATACACATAAAATTATTAGATTCTTGCACACATATATATATATATATATATATATATATATATATATATATATATATATATATATAATTTTTAGCCTACAAAAAAGTCCACCGGTCGTTCTTCACAATTTTTAGCATCTTTTTATAAAATAAAATTTGTTTTCGAATTTATTTGATTTTAAATGTCATTTTTTACCAAAAATCGTGAAAGTCCACCATTAGATTTTTTTTATGTCCAAACAACGGGTTGCAAAATATATAAATATATATATATACCTGTCAAATGTGTTATAATATAAATCAAAATATAAGCATGTTGAGGCTCCGCCCCTGATTTCTACCAAAAAAAAAAGATAAGCATCATATTGAAATTATTGAAGAGGTAAACAAAGAGAAAAATAGATGTAAGAAGATTACTGGGGTTTTGTGTGGGACACGAATTTGATTTTTGTCTAGTCCCTTGCCCCCACATTTGTCCTTTACTATGAGCAATTTCCAAATCAGATAGGGTACAACTGAGTTGTCCTGTCTAGTCCCTTACTTTTAGCAAATCAAACACACAAATTGTTTTATACTCTTAATTATGTATTTTACAATGCTACTTGAGTATTTATAGTACACAAGTTTTGTAACTAACAATTATCATCACAAAAACTACTAATATATTACATAGATAAATGAGTGTTTTCTAAAATTCTGCTACTATACAACTCTTGCATGAACATCTATATATACATTATTCATAACAACAAGATTTAATTTGTAAGTTTTATATTTCATACGCTTAATAAAGTCAATAATTCTTTTTCATAAGCAATTAAATCAATAAAGTTAATAAGAGAAAATGAACCAAAAGATAAGTAATTGTTACTAGATCAGAAGCTCATAATTTGGTTTTCATTCATGCAATGATTTCTTTGGAATGTTTCCTATAGAGAACGGTTTCATCGATCTAAATCAAATAAAGGTGAGGTAGAGATATGGTTTTCTAGTGTGGTCATGGTATGAGAAAACAGAAGAACATTCTAATCAAAGTGATGGTCCAAAGGTTAGGATTATGCTAATACACAATGTTGTGTTTTTTGGATTTCCCACCCCATCATAATAATGATTAACCATATCAACAACCTTGATATATTCACACTAGTGTTATAAGTAACATGTGGGGATGAGTTGTTACTTGTTACTTTGTTATAAAGGATTAAGTAAAACATTTAACATGCCATATTTGAGTTTAGGAGTAAATCATATTTTATCAATTTAGTCCCACATCGGGTAGAATGTGAAACAAGTTAGCATTTATAAATGTCAGATTGACATGTTAGCTCGCTGAGTTGGGTAGCGCCAACTTGTGACCCAAGTGGGGGCAACAATGTGATGGGACATGGCTTTGACTTGTCAGGTTGGGTTGGTGGTTGCGCCGTGTTGGCCTGCCCACTCCAAGTCGAGAGTTGGGCCGTGAGTCTTGGGCGAAAGCTCGGGTCTCTTGGTTTCTAGACAAGAGGGAATTGCGTGAGGCTGGCTTCACAGAGCAGCGAGAACCTCTGGCTCCTGACAGTGGAGGGATCACAAGTTACTGCAATTCCAGCCCACAAAACCTGTTGAGTCTAGTCCCTTGAACCATCACTTTTTTGATTTTCTAGTTTGCATTGATAACTATTCAATTTATTCGACAAGCATTATATTCATCATGAACATACCATACGCTTTTATCCAACACTCGGAAATAACTATCCAATTTACCCTGTTAGCTGATGTATTTATACTCATAAGTAACATTACGTGGACTTTTAATAGACAATACAGGAGTTTAGTGACTTATAAGAATTTTAAAATATTTTATAACATAATTTGACCTATACACATAAAATTATTAGATTCTTGCACATATATATATATATATATATATATATATATATATAATTTTTAGCCTACAAAAAAGTCCACCGGTCGTTCTTCACAATTTTTAGCCTCTTTTTATAAAATAAAACTTGTTTTCGAATTTATTTGATTCTAAACCATTAGATTTTTTTTATGTCCAAACAAGGGGTTGCAAAATATATAAATATATATATACCTGTCAAATGTGTTATAATATAAATCAAAATATAAGCATGTTGAGGCTCCGCCCCTGATTTCTACCAAAAAAAAAGATAAGCATCATATTGAAATTATTGAAGAGGTAAACAAAGAGAAAAATAGATGTAAGAAGATTACTGGGGTTTTGTGTGGGACACGTATTTGATTTTTGTCTAGTCCCTTGCCCCCACATTTGTCGTTTACTATGAGCAATTTCCAAATCAAATAGGGTACAACTGAGTTGTCCTGTCTAGTCCCTTACTTTTTAGCAAATCAAACACACAATTTGTTTTATACTCTTAATTATGTATTTTACAATGCTATTTGAGTATTTATAGTACACAAGTTTTGTAACTAACAATTATCATCACAAAAACTACTAATACATTACATAGATAAATGAGTGTTTTCTAAAATTCTGCTACTATACAACTCTTGCATGAACATCTATATATACATTATTCATAACAAAAAGATTTAATTTGTAAGTTTTATATTTCATACGCTTAATAAAGTCAATAATTCTTTTTCATAAGCAATTAAATCAATAAAGTTTATAAGAGAAAATGAACCAAAAGATAAGTAATTGTTACTAGATCAGAAGCTCATAATTTGGTTTTCATTCATGTAATGATTTCTTTGGAATGTTTCCTATAGAGAACGGTTTCATCGATCTAAATCAAATAAAGGTGAGGTAGAGATATGGTTTTCTAGTGTGGTCATGGTATGAGAAAACAGAGGAACATTCTAATCAAAGTGACGGTCCAAAGGTTAGGATTATGCTAATACACAATGTTGTGTTTTTTGGATTTCCCACCCCATCATAATAATGATTAACCATATCAACAACCTTGATATATTCAGACTAGTGTTATAAGTAACATGTGGGGATGAGTTGTTACTTGTTACTTTGTTAGAAAGGATTAAGTAAAGCATGTAACATGCCATATTCGAGTTTAGGAGTAAATCATATTTTATCAATTTAGTCCCACATCGGGTAGAATGTGAAACAAGTTAGCATTTATAAATGTCAGATTGACATGTTAGCTCGCTGAGTTGGGTAGCGCCAACTTGTGACCCAAGTGGGGGCAACAATGTGATGGGACATGGCTTTGACTTGTCAGGTTGGGTTGGTGGTTGTGCCGTGTTGGCCTGCCCACTCCAAGTCGAGAGTTGGGCCGTGAGTCTTGGGCGAAAGCTCGGGTCTCTTGGCTTCTAGACAAGAGGGCATTGCGTGAGGCTGGCTTCACAGAGCAACGAGAACCTCTGGCTCCTGACAGTGGAGGGATCACAAGCTACTGCATTTCCAGCCCACAAAACCTGTTGAGTCTAGTCCCTTGAACCATCACTTTTTTGCTTTTCTAGTTTGCATTGATAACTATTCAATTTACTCGATAAACAATATATTCATCATGAACATACCATATGCTTTTATCCAACACTCGGAAATAACTATCCAATTTACTCTTTTAGCTGATGTATTTATACTCATAAGTAACATTACGTGGACTTTTAATAGACAATACAGGAATTTAGTGACTTATAAGAATTTAAAAATATTTTTTAACATAATTTGACCTATACACATAAAATTATTAGATTCTTTCACACACACACACACACAGATATATATATATATATATATATATATATATATATATATATATATATATATATATATATATATATATATATATATATATAATTTTTAGCCTACAAAAGAGTCCACCGATCGTTCTTCACAATTTTTAGCATCTTTTTATAAAAAAAAAAAATTGTTTTCGAATTTATTTGATTCTAAATGTCATTTTTAACCAAAAATCGTGAAAGTCCACCATTAGATTTTTTTATGTCCAAATAAGGGGCTGCCAAATATATATATATATATATATATATATATATATATGTCAAATGTGTTATAATATAAATTAAAATATAAGCATGTTGAGGATCCGCCCCTGATTTCTACCAAAAAAAAAGATAAGCATCATATTGAAATTATTGAAGAGGTAAACAAAGAGAAAAATATATGTAAGAAGATTACTGGGGTTTTGTGGGGGACACGAATTTGATTTTTGTCTAGTCCCTTGCCCCCACATTTGTCCTTTACTATGAGCAATTTCCAAATCAAACAGGGTACAACTGAGTTGTCCTGTCCAGTCCCTTACTTTTTAGCAAATCAAACACACAATTTGTTTTATACTCTTAATTATGTATTTTACAATGCTACTTGAGTATTTATAGTACACAAGTTGTAACATCCCCTAATTGGCTAATTTAATTAAATTGAATTAGCAAAGAAATTAAAGTGATTTTAGTCTTACATAATTAAAGAAAGGCATTGAGTATTTGAACTTGTGTGTTTTAGTCTAAGTTAAAATGCATTAAGTTAGACTTCATGGCAAAAAGAAGTCATAAGGAGAAGCTAAATAAGCTGAAGGGTAGGATAGTAATTTTCCCCCTCCACAGTTCCACTTGAACCAGCTGGACCCCCCTTGTTACAACACACACCAGATTCTGAAAACTCAAAGAAAGAAAAGAAGAAGAGGAGCTTGAGAGAGAGAGAGAGAGAGAGAGAGAGAGAGAGAGAGAGAGAGAGAGAGAGAGAGAGAGAGAGCTCGTGAGAGAGGAAGGAGAGGAGAGGGAACCAAAGTTGATGCATGTCACCTTTCTCTTCACCATTGAACTCAGTTTCTCATCTTCTATTCATTGATACAAATTTCGTAATCCAACCTTCTCCCAACTCAGATTCACCATTTTTATACCTTTGAAGCTCCAAGCTCAAAATGGAGTTTTTGGTGCTCCAAATGGGTTGCATGTCACCATAAAACCAGGATACAACCTTGAGGGAAGTCATTTTCCTGATTTGAATAGTTTGGGAGAGAAGCCAGCAACTCTAAGGGTGGGGATTCGAAGTGGTAGGAACTGTGTTCAACCGGTTCAGTTTTGGAGTAGCGTGGATTCGAGTCCGGGACCGTTCGTGAGATTTCGGTTTTCGTTGAAGTCAAGTCGTCGTCATGTTCGTTTGTGATTTTCATCACAATACGGTGAGTTCTATACTCGCTTAGGGACGTTTTGTTGTCGAGTCATGTTATTTTCTGAAACGATATTATGGAAAATCCGCTTTGTGAAAACTTAACGAAAACGTTTTTATCGAAAAACCGTAAATCGCCTAATTTCTCGAATTGATTGGATTGCTGATTTATGATATGTGTTGTTTGATTGTTTAATCGCTTTCGCTGGTCTGGAATAATAATTGTTATGTTAGGATATCGATCGGAACGAAATTGGAATCGAAACGGACTTGGAAAAATGTCACGAAACCGAAAAAATTGGCTACTGGCAAGGACGCACGGATCGTGCCTCACAAGGGCACGGATCGTGCGCCTTGTTCGCAGCACCCCAGGAAATGAAATTTTTACACAGCACGGATCGTGCGCCCCTTGGCACGAACCGTGCGTGACCTACGCAGATCAGCCTTTTAAAAATTTAAGACATGCACGGGTCGTGCGCCCTTGTGGCACGGACCGTGCTTCCTGTAAGTTTTTCAAAACTGAAACTTAAGTGATACGCACGGGTCGTGCGCCTCTGGAGCACGGACCGTGCGGATCCTTCTGTTACCCTAACTCAAAATCCTTTTTAATCCGTTCCAAACGATTCTGATTCCCTTCCGATTGATTCCCCATGGTTTCCCAAGGATGGAAACCTACTTATGTCATGAAATGAAGGAAGTTTGAGGTAAATCTCACAAGTTATAAATGTTAAGGAAAACCGTACATTAGTAAGACGCGAGTGTAGACCCTTAATTCATAAAGGTCAAGGTAAGAAATGTTAATTCACGGCAAAATACCTTCCCTCGTGGAAGGATAGACGGCCCAATGCGGGTACATGTATACATAATATGTAATAAATACAAGAGGATAAGGGTGACGACCCTTAGAGGATTAGCATACTAGGGGAGGGGAAGTCATGAGCCCCAAAACCTAGACTCAAGAGGTTTCGCCCACTAGAAACAGCGGGATGGGTTCACCGAAGCCAAAGAAGTGCCTATAAAATAGGTAGGCCGAGGTGTTATGCTAAAATCACGGAACGAAATGTAATGCGTAGTTGCTTGTAGGGCTACAAATTACAAAAGGTAAAATATGATATGCTTCATGTGTCGCTTAGGAGGGCCATGAGCATAAAAGTTACTTGAAATTAAAATATGTCCACGTGGTCGCTTAATAGGGCCACGAGTTCAAAGTAAAGCATAATGAACCGCTAGAGTTAGTAAGGGGTCTCGATAGGACTCCCTGAGATAATGTTTATCTCACCCTTCATATTTGTGGTTTTTACAGAGAAGCAAGGGAAAGCAAAGGCGACAAAGCACGGTTAGCCGGTGCGACGCATGGAATTATATGGAAATTGGATTTCCTGTTTAGCCCTTTGTATTTTCATTTAGTTATGTCACCAATTGTATGACTTTCATTGTTTAAGTTGTAAAATCGTTTCCGCTACTTTGTGTTTTGAGTATTGAACACCAGGATCATGTACAAGTCTTAAGTTTTGAAACTTAAGCATTTTCAGGAAGTTAATGAGGTTCAGAGAAACATTTGATATGTATTATTTAAAAGTTTTAGTTGTGTTCAATATTTCAATAACAGGAAGTTACTCTGATGTATGCCATTTAGTGCATTTCGGTGATTCTACAAGTTAGAATTTATCGGGGTGTTACACAAGTTTTGTAACTAACAATTATCATCACAAAAACTACTAATACATTACATAGATAAATGAGTGTTTTCTAAAATTCTGCTACTATACAACTCTTGCATGAACATCTATATATACATTATTCATAACAAAAAGATTTAATTTGTAAGTTTTATATTTCATACGCTTAATAAAGTCAATAATTCTTTTTCATAAGCAATGAAATCAATAAAGTTAATAAGAGAAAATGAACCAAAAGATAAGTAATTGTTACTAGATCAGAAGCTCATAATTTGGTTTTCATGATTTCTTTGGAATGTTTCCTATAGAGAACGGTTTCATCGATCTAAATCAAATACAGGTGAGGTAGAGATATGGTTTTCTAGTGTGGTCATGGTATGAGAAAACAGAAGAACATTCTAATCAAAGTGATGGTCCAAAGGTTACGATTATGCTAATACACAATGTTGTGTTTTTTGGATTTCCCACCCCATCATAATAATGATTAACCATATCAACAACCTTGATATATTCAGACTAGTGTTATAAGTAACATGTGGGGATGAGTTGTTACTTGATACTTTGTTAGGAAGGATTAAGTAAATCATTTAACATGCCATTTTTGATTTTAAGAGTAAATTTTATTTGATCAATTTAGTCCCACATCGGGTAGAATGTGAAACAAGTTAGCATTTATAAATGTCAGATTGACATGTTAGCTCGCTGAGTTGGGTAGTGCCAACTTGTGACCCAAGTGAGGGCAACAATGTGATGGGACATGGCTTTGACTTGTCAGGTTGGGTTGGTGGTTGCGCCGTGTTGACCTGTCCACTCCAAGTCGAGAGTTAGTCCATGAGTCTTGGGTGAAAGCTCGGGTATCTTGGCTTCTAGACAAGAGGGCATTGCGTGAGGCTGGCTTCACAGAGCAGCGAGAACCTCTGGCTCCTGACAGTGGAGGGATCACAAGCTACTGCAATTCCAGCCCACAAAACCTGTTGAGTCTAGTCCCTTGAACCATCACTTTTTTGATTTTCTAGTTTGCATTGATAACTATTCAATTTATTCGACAAGCATTATATTCATCATGAACATACCATACGCTTTTATCCAACACTCGGAAATAACTATCCAATTTACCCTGTTAGCTGATGTATTTATACTCATAAGTAACATTACGTGGACTTTTAATAGACAATATAGGAATTTAGTGACTTATAAGAATTTTAAAATATTTTATAACATAATTTGACCTATACACATAAAATTATTAGATTCTTGCATATATATATATATATATATATATATATATATATATATATAATTTTTAGCCTACAAAAAAGTCCACCGGTCGTTCTTCACAATTTTTAGCCTCTTTTTATAAAATAAAATTTGTTTTCGAATTTATTTGATTCTAAATGTCATTTTTTACCAAAAATCGTGAAAGTCCACCATTAGATTTTTTTTATGTCCAAACAAGGGGTTGCAAAATATATAAATATATATATATACCTGTCAAATGTGTTATAATATAAATCAAAATATAAGCATGTTGAGGCTCCGCCCCTGATTTCTACCAAAAAAAAAAGATAAGCATCATAATTTGGTTTTCATTCATGCAACGATTTCTTTGGAATGTTTCCTATAGAGAACGGTTTCATCGATCTAAATCAAATAAAGGTGAGGTAGAGATATGGTTTTCTAGTGTGCTCATGGTATGAGAAAACAGAAGAACATTCTAATCAAAGTGATGGTCCAAAGGTTAGGATTATGCTAATACACAATGTTGTGTTTTATGGATTTCCCACCCCATCATAATAATGATTAACCATATCAACAACCTTGATATATTCAGACTAGTGTTGTAAGTAACATGTGGGGATGAGTTGTTACTTGATACTTTGTTAGGAAGGATTAAGTAAAGCATTTAACATGCCATTTTTGATTTTAAGAGTAAATCTTATTTGATCAATTTAGTCCCACATCGGGTAGAATGTGAAACAAGTTAGCATTTATAAATGTCAGATTGACATGTTAGCTCGCTGAGTTGGGTAGCGCCAACTTGTGACCCAAGTGAGGGCAACAATGTGATGGGACATGGCTTTGACTTGTCAGGTTGGGTTGGTGGTTGCGCCGTGTTGGCCTGTCCACTCCAAGTCGAGAGTTGGTCCATGAGTCTTGGGCGAAAGCTCGGGTATCTTGGCTTCTAGACAAGAAGGCATTGCGTGAGGCCGGCTTCACAGAGCAGCGAGAACCTCTGGCTCCTGACAGTGGAGGGATCACAAGCTACTGCAATTCCAGCCCACAAAACCTGTTGAGTCCAGTCCCTTGAACCATCACTTTTTTGATTTTCTAGTTTGCATTGATAACTATTCAATTTATTCGACAAGCATTATATTCATCATGAACATACCATACGCTTTTATCCAACACTCGGAAATAACTATCCAATTTACTCTGTTAGCTGATGTATTTATACTCATAAGTAACATTACGTGGACTTTTAATAGACAATACAGGAATTTAGTGACTTATAAGAATTTTAAAATATTTTTTAACATAATTTGACCTGTACACATAAAATTATTAGATTCTTGCACACACACACACACACACACACACACACACACACACACACACACACACACACACACACACACACACACACACACACACACACACAGATATATATATATATATATATATATATATATATATATATATATATATATAATTTTTAGCCTACAAAAGAGTCCACCGGTTGTTCTTCACGGTTTTTAGCAACTTTTTATAAAATGCAATTTGTTTAAAATTTGTTTTCGAATGACCCTAGGCGCCGCTGCGGCCTCCATGGCCTTCCTTGCTGAGGATTTGCTGCAACTGCTTCCATGGGGCTCAGATGCTGATCCGCCTCAGGCTCCCTTGTCTCTGTCTGGCTCTCTGAAGGTGGGTTGAAAGGGGGATCTTCCCTCTCCTTGCGCCAGCAACATAGCGCCATCCTCTTCAGATCTGTCACGCGATGGCCTTCTTTTTCCAGAGGCGGCGGTGGATGCCTCTCGAAGCTCTCCTGGAGCGCCTGTGGGATCCAGCGGTCCTACTCTTGGAGCTTCAAACAACGGTGCTCATTCAGTGAGCAAGGTTCATTTGGATGCATCAGGCGTACCTAAGTCCTCTGATGCTATTCGATCTGTAACACTCAGGTAGTTATAACATGTAAAAATACCCAAGGGCACCAAGCTATAACCATCAGAGATAAAAATTCCTGCTCAGAGACTGAATACTACTATGAATTTTTCGCTTAATTAAAACAAAATAGTCTTAGACACAATTAAGACCATACAGTTCTCTGACCATAAACTGCAGCGACTAATGTATTCAGTATCATACAGGAAGCGGAAGAAAGATATAGTACTAAATACATAGGGTCTTAGTACATGGGCAACAAAAAGGAAATATAAACAAAGCATAGGGCTATGTCAACGGCAACCATCCGAGCTCAACCTACCCGTGCCTCTTCGATTTCCGCTGTCCTTGTGTCTCTGTAAAACAACAACATTTAAACAGTGAGATACAATCTCAGTGAGTTCAACCGAGACCCCTACTAACACTCTCGATCCAATTATGAAATCTTTTATCTCGGAGTTTAATTTATAAACCACGCAATTTAACCTAGCACGACACCGGCCCCAGACATGGTAATCCCGATGGATCGCATTACATAACACGGCACCGACCCCAGACATGGTAATCCCGATGAACCGCATTATCAATTCTTGACACAACACCGACCCCAGACATGGTAATCCCGGTGAACCCCATTTCCAATAGGGTTTCCTAATGGCACGGAGCCTAGGGTAAGGGTTCATGACTTCCCCGCCTAGTATGTCAACATAGGTCGTCACCCAAACTCGATATAATATATATATATCTACAATCATATGAACATTTTGTTCATTTAAATTATACCTTACCACGTAGGACTCATAGTCCGCTCTGTTATCAATAAAAACATATCCGCACACGTGTACTATTGTTCGGCTTTTCGAAAGAATTTCAACTTCAAAAGTATTTTATAAAACCCTTTTGAAACATACTCAAAATCATGGCATTATGAGCCTAATATCGTTATAGACGGGTTAGGAAAGGATTGGGAGAGGATCGGAATCGAAACGGAATCATTTTGGGCACTTTAAAAATTTTGGGCAGAACCATGCGCACGGATCGTGCCTGTAACACCCCCTTTTACTAAAATTAATTAAACACGCAATTATCAGAGTCACCCCGAGGGCGCTACATTTTTCACCACATAAAAACTCCAAATTGATTTAAATTAAATCCTCAAAAATATAGTTAATTAATCTCTAAGCAGCGGAATCATAAACTCATTTAACATCTTCAAAAATAATTAAACATTAAACCAAAACTCCAAAAAAATAAAAAATAATAGTTCGACAACGGTAACTAAGACCCTCCCCGGTGCTACGCATCAGAGCTGACACAGACCCAACGAGAAGGAAACTACACCTAGCAATCCTCCACGAGTGCTAACGATCACCTGCAGCGTTGCCACATAAGAGCAACATTCCAAGCAGAAGGGGTGAGATTAACAGAAATAACAAGTTAATGATAGCAGTATATAAGCAGCGGGTAAATCACGGGAACACAGAAAGTCAACACATCATAGCTATACCATCATATCTCGTTACAAATCATTTCATAAACATACCACGTGTTGTAGCATCACAGCTACCTCGAAAATCAATACATCATAGCACCACACAAGACACAAATTCCATCAGAACGGAACACCAAAACACGTTACATATGTATATATGGACTATGCAACAATGCAACCCCTCTGGGCATATGCATGCGGTACCGATCTCGTAAAATAAGCCACAACGGGCAAGAGGCCGAAGCCTATACCACCCAAAAATAGTCTCAAAGAGGCCGAAGCCTATACCACCAAGAAAATGCATATGACAATGCGACTCATGACTCATGCACCAGTTACACCAACTCCAAGTATTTAATTAATAAACACTCTATCATCATGTCTCGTTATAATCCATTTCATAAAAATACCACGGGTTGTAGCATCACAGCTACCTCGTAATTCTCACCTGTTCACAGCATCATAGCTGCCACATTTCACACTTATGAAGCAACACCTTTTAAATTGGAGAAAAACAACACACTTAATTTTTAGAGGACAACACACACACACACACAACACAGCGCCCTTGGCGCCCAGCGCCCAGCAACACACGCACACACGCAACACACACAACACACAGCGCCCTTGACGCCCAGTGCCTGGCGCCTGGCGCCCAGCGCCCAGCAACACACGCACACACGCAACACGCAGCGCCCTTGGCGCCCAGCGCCCAGCAACACACGAAAACAAAATGCAACATGGGCATGCCAATTTGGCACCCTTGCACAAGGCACACCAAGCAACACACACAAGCAACACGGGCACGCCATCTTTGGCGCCCACTCACCGAACACACGCACACACACATAGGGCGCCTATGGCCTGTAGGCACTCACCAATATCATCACACACAACACCTTTGACACATACCTCAATTCACTCATACAATGTCACAAGCACCTATCCATCATCAAAATTTCATTCTCAATTTTCATAGGGTCAACACATCAAACACATCACGTACGTACCTAGTCTCATAATCATTCGACATCTAGCAACCTATAGTCACGCCAATTCACATAGATTCACTAATTTTAAGTTTCAACATGATAGAACACAATGACAACACATCAATCTTCAAGAAATCATCCTAAGGCCTACACAAATGACTACATATCACCCTAACTACCCATAAGCCGCCATCATAACCCATTATAAACGTTAAAACCCACCCTTACCTCGAATGCGTAAGCTCCTAGCACGAAGAAGATGGCCACGCACGACAACACCGCAACACGAGCGATCTCCTCTTCACGAAAAATTTGCAAAATCTCTCCTCCCTTCCTCTTCTCCTTCGGGACTTCTCTCTTCTCTCTTTTCCTTTCTTTCTTTCGTTTTCTTTCTTTTCCCTTTGTTACCCAAATGATGCCATTTGCATCACGCCCTAAACGCCTAGGAGCGCCTAAGCTAATGGGCTTGGGCTTCATGGGCCATTCCTCACCACCCCGGAGTTACCAACATCACTCCCTGACTCAATTTAAAATAAAATAACTTATTAATAACTTATTATAATAACAACAACAATAATAATAATAATATAGCAACACTTAAATAATTTAATCAAATATTTAATTAAATTATTTCGGGTGTTACAGTGCCCCTGGGACGCACGGATCGTGCTCATGCGCACGGATCGTGCCCCTGGGACGCACGGATCGTGCGCCTTGTTAAGCATTCTAAAAGTCTGAAACCGAACCAGGCGCACGGATCGTGCCCCTGGGACGCACGGATCGTCCTCATTTGACAGAATTGCAAAAATAGCCTTTTTCATGAAAATTCGCTTTTCGATTAATCCGAAACTCGCTCCGATCGATTCCTAACTCGAAAACAGATCATACCAGGCAATATTCCAGTCCAATCAACATCAAACAATCAAGTAATTCAATCAAAAAGCCAATCTAAACGGATTGTCATCCAAAAGCGGTATTTTTCGAAATAACGGTTTTTGACTCAAAACTCTCGAAATCAATTGACGCAACAAATCATACCAAAACGGAATAAACCTAAACGTGAGTAAAACTCAACCTTGAAGCGAGAGCCGATATCGAACCGAATTTGCCGAGACTTGAAAAACTCTCGAACGGAACCCTGTTTCACCAAACCGCTTTAAACTTCGATTGGAACTTCACAACGCGATCAATCCGCTCCTAGCTTCGATCCTAAACATAACCCAATCATCAACACAACCTATCAATCCATGATTTCAACGAATTTTCCCCCACAAACCCTCAATTTTCGAAATCAAAAAGAAAGGGGAAAAATGGAGGGGAATTTTACCAAGTTCTTGGGTTATGATGAGGGAGAGGAGATGATGATGGTGCTGAAATTTGGAGGGATGGGCTTCACTTCTTCTTCTTCCCTTCTCTTCTTCTTTCCTTTTCTTCTTTCTCTTCTTTTCTCTTCTTTTCTTCCTCTTTTCCTCTTCTGTTCGAGTCCTCTTCTTTCTTTCTTTCTTTAACACACACACACACACACACACACATATTTATTTAATAAATAAGTGGTAATGTGGTCCAATTACCATATTGATCTTAATCCCTTATTTCGATTCCAAAACTTCCTTGACCCGTATTATCCGGTTAACGATCCGATGACAACCAATAAATAATTTTAGCACTCAATAAATTTACCAGTCAAGTACTAAATTATTCCATTTGGGTTAACATTCAAATAATTCGCCTAATTATTTTGAGGATGTTACATTCTCCCCCACTTAAAAGAATTTTGTCCTCAAAATTAAACACAACGTACCTCAAGAAAACAAATACGGATACCGAGTCCGCATATCGTCCTCCAACTCCCAAGTAGCTTCTTCGTCGGAAAAACCATCCCAAACCACCTTGACAATGGGAATTGACTTCGTCCGTAGCGTCCTCTCGCCACGTTCCATGATGTAATTTGGATGAGGTTGGAAAGACAAGTCCGGTCGAAGGTCAATCGTTTCAAAATCTAACGGTTGACTTGGATCGGGAATGTACTTCCGCAACAGAGACACATGGAACACATCATGGAGGTTTGACAATGGCGGAGGCAAAGCAATACAGTATGCAAGAGGCCCAACTCGCTCGATAATTTGGAAGGGTCCAATATACCGAGGACTGAGTTTCTTCACTCGTAATGCCCTACCTGTGCCAATTGTTGGTGACAATCTCAAAAACACATGATCACCCGACTCAAACTCTAACGGCCTTCTCCTTTTGTCGGCATAACTCTTTTGCCTACTCTGAGCAGCTTTCATTCTTTCCCTGATCTGGCAGATCTTTTCAGTAGTGTCATGAATCATCTCAGGTCCTAACAATCGGTTCTCACCGACTTCCCACCAACACAATGGAGTTCTACATTTCCTACCATACAAGGCTTCAAAAGGTGCCATTCTGATACTGGAATGATAACTATTGTTGTAAGAGAATTCCACTAACGGAAGATGATCCTCCCATTTCTTCCCGTTATCATGTACCGAAGCCCTAAGCATATCCTCTAATGTTTGGATAGTTCTCTCGGTCTGACCATCGTTCTGCGGGTGATAAGCGGTACTAAGAAGTACTTTAGCCCCCAATGCTTCATTCAGAGCTTTCCAAAATCGAGAAGTGAATTTCGGATCTCGATCCGACACTATACTGGTAGGAACCCCATGTAACCTGTAACACCCCCTTCTACTAAACTACTATTTAATTCATTTAAGATCAGAGTTTCCAAAAACGTTTTAATGCATCCACAAGAGGGTGCCACATTTCAAAACAACAACGCATAATAGTCTCCAAAATTTAATTCATAAGGTCATAAGGTACGATACATAGCACCGCAAATAATCTGTTAGCCTACACCAAAGTAAAACATAATAGTCATCGCAACGGAATAATCACCAAATCTTAAAATGCCAAATTACATCACCAATAAAGTTCAAAACATCAAATAAAATAATACGTAAACTAAACGCCCCCCCGGTGCTACGTATCAGAGCAGACTCAACTGACTAGGAGAAGGTACTAGATCACCTTCACTCGCTATCACTTGCACGTTGCCGACATGAGAAGCAACACAAAAGCAGTAGGGTGAGTCTCATTTCATAAGTAATAACAAATAAGATAAGCATCATTTAGAGAAGCCAACTAAGCACACCAATTCCCCACAATAACAACATACCCCATTAATTTTCATTCACCAAGAAACAGCACCGAATATTTTCAATCACCGAGAACAACACCAAATATAACTAAATACACCAATTACAATTATCTCCACATACACCATCAATTTATAATCACTAGGAAAAGTACCGAATGCATGTCCAATGTATGAGATGCAACCCAAAACTCCACGGGCACATGCATGTGGATCCATCACCAAAAATTAGCCTTGAGGGCATACACCAAAATAAGGCCGAAGCTTTCTGCTCACCAATAAATGCACATGATTATGCGACGCCATGAACAATGCACCATACACACCAAAATCACCACAACAATGCAATAACATGCGCACCAATAATTTATTTAACTCACCAATAGTTTTATTAACTCACCAACACCAAAAGAAAGGTCATAGACCATTGCCTTGAGGGCACTCACCAATAAACTCACCAATAATTTATCTCACCATTTTATATACATCACCATTATACATCTCCAAAATTTCAGCTCTAAGGATAGCACACCAATCACACCAAGCACAATTAATTACGCGACTACATTGTCACCAAAGGACTAAACAACACCCATAGGGACCAAAACAGCACATAGAGTAGCAGCAGCAATATAAACAGCAGCATAAAACAGCAACAGCAATACAAAACAGTTCATTTTGCCTTAAAAATAGAATAATTGGTTAGGCCTCTGAATGAGCTCTTCAACGCATCCTAGAACGCCTCAATCGGGTTCCCGGATCAAAAGATATCGCGAAAACAAACAAGGTGCAGAAATTCCGTAACCATGCGCTTACATTGGCGAATTGATTAAAATAGTAACCCACACCGGATTTCGATAAATAAATACTTGTTGGAAAGCCCTATGGGTCTACTCCTTATTCCTAAGTTCATGTTTTGAAAAAGAGAGTCTAACAGATACAGTTTTCAAAAACACACATACTAGTTTCAAGAGAGGGCAGTTTCTGTTCTTCAAATTCAAGCAGTTCTAAAATGACCAAAACTCAATCAAATTGCATGAAACTTGTGCATAAACTGGGGAGAATTCTGTCTAGTTTTCAAAGAAATTGGATTCGTTCGAAAATGAGTTTTTTTTGAAAACGCAGTGACCAAAACACTGACCCTATGTCCAGATTGTTTCCAGAATCCTATCCTAACTTGTGAAATTCATATCTCGAGCTACACAACTCTAAATGCAACCAAACCAGTGCCAAATTAACAAGCATTAAGTCTATTTTCCAGAACAGTAAACCACATAATTTTTCACTCAACACAACGTTCCCAGTTACCGAAATACTGAACCTCTACCCAAATCGTTTCCAGAATTTTAACCTAACTTGTTTCACCTATAACTTAAGTTTTACAACTCCAAATACAACCAAATCAACGCCAAATTAACAAGCATTAAGTCTATTTTCCAGAACAGTAAACCACATAATTTTTCAGTCAACACAACGTTCCCAGTTACCGAAATACTGAACCTCTACCCAAATCGTTTCCATTCTCGATTTTATTTAGTCATTACAACATACACCTAACTTGCATGACTAATATCATGTACATCTCAATACTAATCAATTATGGATTCTACCAAAAATAACATAAGTTCATCATCAACAACATGGATTTAACAATTTACATTCATCGTAACAAAAACATCCAAAAACAACAATTCAATTCAATCAATCAAACCCCCCCTAAAACCTAACTCATGTGATTCTAATCCTATAAGTTATTAAGGATGAAAAGAGAGCCCCCTAACCTTTTGTTAATGGAAGAAGATGAAATCATTTAGCCTTAGAACCTTGGAGCCCTAGCTTTTTCCTTCTCTCTCTCTTGTTCTTGGTTGGAACTCACGCTTTCCTCTTCTTTCTTTTCCCCTCCTAGCCGCTGCCCCCTCCTCTCTTCTCACTTCTCACGCTTCTTTTCTTTTCTTTTCTTCTAATTATGAATGAAACCCTAATTGCTAAGCCCTTCTCATGACTTACCACTCCTTTGGGCTTTTTCATTAGTCTAATTTGACTTAATCATGGACTTGCTACTAACATTCCTCATTTTATTATTTCTAACCCCCAATATGGACCAACACATTAAATAAAATAACCATATATTATTTCTAATATTCTATCACACAACATCCTAATTAAATTAATTAAATAAATTAATCAATAAATATTTAATAAAATTTGGGGCGTTACATAACCTTACTATGTTCTTCAAATATACCTCAGCTAACTTGGATACTTTACTGCTCGAACGAACTGGAATAAAATGAGCTGATTTGGTTAACCGATCCACAACTACCCAAATGGAGTCGTTACCGGCTTGAGACCTTGGCAACGCCATTACAAAATCCATAGAAATGTCTTCCCACTTCCACACTGGCACGTCTAGTGGCCGTAACAGACCAGCAGGCTTCTGATGTTCTATTTTAACTTTTTGGCAAGTTAAGCATTGAGATACGAATTCGGCAATCTCCAACTTCATTCCATGCCACCAATACATCTGCTTTAAATCTCTATACATCTTGGTGGATCCAGGATGTACAGAAAATAAACCTCGGTGTGCTTCCTCTAGCACTTGCTTTTTAATATCTTCATTATTGGGTACACAGATCCTACCGTTGAAACAAATAACTCCATCACTATCTTCGGTAAAGTCTGGCAACACTTTTTGTGATTCTAGCTTCACATCAATTTCCTGTGCTAAGCGAATAGAATCCCTTAATGAACTAGAGATCATCATATGGCTCAACATTAACCGGTTCTTCCTTGATCTTGTGTTCAAATTCAAGTCTCTATAGGACTCCAACAATCTCATTTCATGCATCATAATCTCTGTTATGTGAATGGATTTCCTACTTAGTGCATCAGCTACAACATTAGCCTTTCCCGGATGATACTTCAATTCGAAGTCATAATCCTTCAGAAATTCCACCCACCTTCTCTGCCTGTTATTCAACTCCTTCTGATCAAACAAATATTTCAAACTTTTAGGATCACTAAAGACTTCGAAACGAGATCCATACAGGTAATGTCTCCAAATCTTCAGTGCATACACAATAGCTGCCAATTCCAAATCATGAGTCGGGTAATTCTCTTCATGAGTCTTCAACTGTCTGGAGGCATAAGCTACAACTTGTTGGTTCTGCATGAGAACACATCCCAAACCCTTTCCAGAAGCATCGCTGAAAATTTGAAAATCCAAAGACGGATCTGGAAGAATTAGGATTGGAGCAGAAGTCAACCTAACTTTCAATTCTTGAAAACATTCCTCACAATCGGCATCCCATGTAAACGGTTGGCCCTTACGAGTTAACCGAGTAAGTGGAAGAACCAATTGTGAAAAACCTTGAATAAACCTCCTATAGTAACCAGCTAGACCCAAGAAACTTCTTATTTCTGTGACAGATGTTGGTCGTTCCCAGTTCAACACCGCTTCCACCTTACTGGGATCCACCGCAACTCCCGATTGGGAAATCACGTGTCCCAAAAACTTCACTTCCGGCATCTAGAAGTCACACTTCGACGGCTTGGCATACAATTTCTTTTCTCGGAGTACGTTCAACAATGCGGAGATGTTGAACATGGTCCTCAATGGTCTTAGAGTACACCAAGATATCATCAATAAAAACTACTACAAACTGATCGAGGTACGTGTGAAAGACTCGGTTCATGTAATCCATGAATACCGCTGGAGCATTAGTCAAACCGAAGGGCATTACTACGAACTCGTAATGTCCATACCTCGTACGGAACGCTGTCTTCGGAATATCTAAGGCTCTTACCTTTATTTGATGATAGCCCGACCTCAGATCAATTTTTGAAAATACCACGGCACCTCGAAGTTGGTCAAGCAAATCGTCTATCCTTGGCAATGGATATTTGTTTTTAATCGTCACCTTGTTGAGTTGACGGTAGTCAATACACAATCTCATGCTTCCGTCCTTCTTCTTAACTAGCAGTACCAAAGCACCCCATGGAGAAGCACTCGGTCGGATAAACCTTTTCGATATTAATTCTTCAAGTTGAGACTTCAGTTCCTTCAATTCTAAAGGAGACATCCTATAAGGAGCAATAGATATCGATCCTGTACCAGGAATCAATTCTATTGAGAATTCTACCTCTCGGTCAGGAGGTAAGGATGAGACTTCTTCTGGAAAGACATCTAGAAATTCATTTACCATTTGGACAGAAGACAAATCTAAACCCGTTTCAGTAGATGCAAACAACATAATAAGAATAGCTTTCGCACATTGGAATAATGACTGACTTGCTTCGGTGTAGGAGATCGTCGCTTCAGAATCTGCCTGTGTCAATCCTACGGATTCGGAGGCAAAGCTAATGGTTCGATCGGCACAGTTGATTGTTACATGATTTTCAGCCATCCAATTCATACCCAGAACAATGTCCATACTTCTCATAGGCAAGCAAATAAATTTCACAACAAATTGTCTGTCCCCTATGACAAGTAGGCAATTTTCACACAATGATTGGGTCTGGACACGACCTTTGGCAGCAGTTAAAATAGTTATCGGTTCGGATAGCTCAGATAATGCTAATCCCAACCGATCCACACACTCTTGTGATATAAAACAATGAGTTGCACCGGAATTGTATAAAATATTGACTAAGTTATTAAAAAGAGATCTCGTACCCCTCAGGAGATTATCAGTAGGTGTGATGGTCTGTGCATCCAAAGTGTTGATTCTCCCCTGCTTAGGAGCATTTGGTGCTCCTTGGAAATTCTTCTTTGTTGGGCACTCGTTTGCATAGTGGCCCTCCTCATTGCAGACATAACACCGATTTGGCTTTTGCCAACAATCACCATGATGATGTCTCCCACAATTGGGACACCTGCGAGGCTTTGGTGAATCAAAGGATTGTACCTGCTTTCCCTTATAATTGTTTCCCTTGAATTGTCTGCTTGGAGTAGAAGACTCAGCAACCTTCTTCTTACCCTTCCAATAATCTTTCCTTTCAGCATACATTTTCCTCAGATCCTCCTCAACAACATATGCTTGTTGCACTAAGGCGGGATAATTAACCAGATTGTAAGAACTGAGTCCTTGGCTCACATCAGCTCGGAGACCTTCTTTGAACATTTGCATCTTCCACATATCATTTGGGGCATACCTCCCCAACTCATAGAACTGAGACAGTCTTTCAAATTTCGCCGCATATTCTCCAACTGACAAATCACCTTGTTTGAGATTCACAAACTCTGCTTGCTTGCTCAGCTTCTTCACCGAAGGGAAATATTGCTTCAGAAACAATTCCTTGAAGTTGTCCCAAGTGAGGGGAGTCCCTTGGAGTTCCATCATTTGCCTTGCATTACACCACCAGGTGTGGGCATCTTCATCGAGCACATTTGCCGCACATATTACCTTCTCTTCTTCCCCACATTGCAAGGTTTGAAAAATTTTCTCCATTGAATCAATCCAATAATAGGCGGTCATTGGATCCGGTCCACCCTTGTAAGTCGGGGGCATCATCTTTTGAAATTGGAAATATGTCCGGTTAGGATCTTCTTGATGAGGTTGGAAATTGGACTGTTGCAGACCCATTTGGTCATGATGCATTTGCAACATATCCTGCATCATCTTTTGCTGATTCTCAATGACATTCTGCATCCATTCGAAATGTGGATCAACAGGAGGAGGAACGCCTCTACCTCTTCTGGCCATGATTCTGCAAAATATGCACAAAGTATTAAATTGATCAAGCTCAATGTCTAATAGCATACTAAGAAAATCACGACTGGAGAAAGCAAAGACCCTAAAAGCTAAGTCCGACTAGGTCGAACCGCTCTGATACCAACTGTAACACCCAGGTATTTATAACATGTAAAAATACCCAAGGGCACCAAGCTATAACCATTAGAGATAAAAATTCCTGCTCAGAGACTAAATACTACTATGAATTTTTCGCTGAATTAAAAAAAAATAGTCTTACACACAATTAAGACCATACGGTTCTCTGACCATAAACTGCAGTGACTAATGTATTCAGTATCATACAGGAAGCGGAAGAAAGATAAAGTACTAAATACATAGGGTCTTAGTACATGGGCAACAAAAAGCGATTTCCGCTGTCCCTGTGTCTCTGTAAAACAACAACATTTAAACAGTGAGATACAATCTCAGTGAGTTCTACCGAGACCCCTACTAACACTCTCGGTCCAATTATGAAATCTTTTATCTCAGAGTTTAATTTATAAACCACGCAATTTAACCTAGCACGACACCGGCCCCAGACATGGTAATCCCGATGGATCGCACTACATAACACGGCACCAACCCCAGACATGGTAATCCCGATGAACCGCATTATCAATTCTTGACACAACACCGACCCCAGACATGGTAATCCCGGTGAACCCCATTTCCAATAGTGTTTCCTAATGGCACAGAGCCTAGGGTAAGGGTTCATGACTTCCCCGCCTAGTATGTCAACATGGGTCGTCACCCAAACTCGATATAATATATATATATATATCTACAATCATATGAACATTTAGTTCATTTAAATTATACCTTACCACGTAGGACTCATAGTCCGCTCTGTTAACAATAAAAACATATCCGCACACGTGTACTATTGTTCGGCTTTTCGAAAGAATTTCAACTTCAAAAGTATTTTATAAAACCCTTTTGATACATACTCAAAATCATGGCATTATGAGCCTAATATCATTATAGACGGGTTAGGAAAGGATTGGGAGAGGATCAGAATCGAAACGGAATCATTTTGGGCACTTTAAAAATTTTGGACAGAACCATGCGCACGGATCGTGCCCCTGGGACGCACGGATCGTGCTCATGCGCACGGATCGTGCCCCTGGGACGCACGGATCGTGCGCCCTGTTAAGCATTTTAAAAATCTGAAACCGAACCAGGCGCACAAATCGTGCCCCTGGGACGCACGGATCGTGCTCATTTGACAGCATTGCAAAAATAGCCTTTTCATGAAAATTCGCTGTCCGATTAATCCGAAACTCGCTCCGATCGATTCCTAACTCGAAAACAGATCATACCAGGCAATATTCTTGGGTTATGATGAGGGAGAGAAGATGATGATGGTGCTGAAATTTGGAGGGATGGGCTTCACTTCTTCTTCTTCCCTTCTCTTCTTCTTTCCTCTTCTTCTTTCCCTTCTTTTCTCTTCTTTTCTTCCTCTTTTCCTCTTCTGTTCGAGTCCTCTTCTTTCTTTCTTTCTTTCTTTAATACACACACACACACACACATATTTATTTAATAAATAAGTGGTAACGTGGTCCAATTACCATATTGATCTTAATCCCTTATTTCAATTCCAAAACTTCCTTGACCCGTATTATCCGGTTAACGATCCGATGACAACCAATAAATAATTTTAGCACTCAATAAATTTACCAGTCAAGTACTAAATTATTCCATTTGGGTTAACATCCAAATAATTCGCCTAATTATTTTGAGGATGTTACACGATCTGTGAGTGGTGTTAAAAGGAAATCTTTTTCTGAAGCGCTGAAAGGTATCACTCAAACCCCTAAATCTTTTGCAGATCTCGATTACAGTAAACAACCGAAACCCTGTTTAAAAGGGGATGTTCTTGCTGTTAAAATTTCTGAAGATGAATATCAGGCTAGTATTGCTGAATGCGTCAATCTATTACATGGTAGAATTATTTTGTCCAAAGGAGATAAACCTTATCAGATTAAAGAATTAAAGGAAAAATTGTCTAATATGTGGAATATTTCTTCTGATTGGTCTCTGTTTTCGCTTGGTAAGGGATTCTTTGAATTCTCTTTTGTATCCAATGATGATTTTAGGCGTGTTTGGTCGCTTGGATCTCGTAATCTCCATCCTGGTACAATGCTCATTGTTGGGTTAGACTCCATGGTCTTTCCCGGGAATATTGGAGGTCAAAAATTTTGTTTGAGATTAGTGGTAGCATAGGAGCTCCTATTGCCTTGTATGAAGCCACTATGAAGAGGATTTTTGGTCATTTTGCTAGAGTTCTTATTGATGTTGATTTCTCTGAGAAGCTGCATGATCAGTTGTTAGTAGAAAGAGAGGGATACGCCTTTCTCATCAGGGCGGAATATGAGAGCGTACCGTTGTTTGCAACTCTTGTCAATGTATTGGTCATTCTATCGAGAATTGTAAGTTACCTAAAAACGCGAAGATGACTCAAGGTGGCAAGATTCAGCCTCGAAAGGTGAATCACGTCCCTAGTAAACCATCTCTTTGGTTTGTGCAAAAGAAGGATAATGGGAAGAAAGTCACTACTTTGGACGCTGGTCCATCCAATCTGCAAGACAATAGTGTGGTTTTGGTGATGGAAGAAAATGCCCCCGATCGTTTCTTGGGTTTTGACAGAATTGTTATCACGCCTGAAGAGATGGCTGGGGGTCATGCTATTGGTGAAGCACACTCCACCAAGTCTCCCACGACTAGGCTTGATTCTGATGCTTCCTACGCGGTGGAGGCAACTATTTTATGTAAAAATTGGGAAGATATCTCAGATGATGAGGTTGTCTCTAATTCTCAAGCAACAATGAACCTCTTTCCGAAGGCTAAAGTGTCGATTGTCGATTCATCCTTGAATCCGACAGTTGAAGCTGACATGAAAATTTTAAGAAGGTTTCGAGGGGAGTCGACAGATGATGTTGGCGATCCGGTGATTCCGGATTCAGCTGAGAGGTACACTGAACCGGTTATGACCAAGCAACAAAAGAAGAACCTGAGGCAGAAAAATGGTCTTGTTGTTGGATACAACACTCGGTCCAAAGCTAGCTCAGTCTCTGTCTCATTTTGATATGATGTAGTTTTTTATAAGCCATTTATTTGGTCCGTTTTTTCCTGCTTTTGGTTGGTTGGTTTTTGGGAGCCTTAGACTAGGTCTCCCTTTCTCTACTTTTTCTAGTTTATTCTGGCCTTGGGTTTTGGTCTGGTCCCCCCTTGGTTTTATGTATTTCTTTTTCTCTTTTTTATAGATTTTTCTTTGCTTAAAAAAAAATTTGTTTTCAAATTTATTTGATTCTAAATGTCATTTTTTACCAAAAATCGTGAAAGTCCACCATTAGATTTTTTTTATGTCCAAATAAGGGGCTGCCAAATATATATATATATATATATATATATATATATATATATATGTAACATCCCTAATTTTTAAAGACTCGTACTATTATGCCTAAGACCGAGTAATTATTTGTGGGAATAATTGGTCGTGTCTCGGGGATTAATAGTCGAGGAAATTGTCAAATAAATCCTATTCTATAATTAATTATGGTTAGTCATGGTTAATTTAAGTACTTAAGCTGAAGGGAAAAATCGTATTTTCATACCCTTCATATATATACCCTATGTTCTGAACCCCACTCAGCCACCTAACCATTTCTTCCCCAATTCTGAAAAACAGAAACTGAACTGAAATAGATAAGGGAAAGGAGAGAAGAGAGGGTGTAGGGGAGAGAAGAGGAAGGAGGGCCACTTTGATCCAGCTGATTGCATGTAAGTCCTCTCACCACTCTTCCACTCCATTTTCGAAATCCTTTCCGATGATCCCACTTTCAGAAACTAATCCACACTCTTTCCCCCTTTCCCAATTTCGAAAGGTTAAGCTTCTTGTGAAGTGAATGGTGAAGTTTGGATGCTTATGGATTATGCATGTTCTGAAAGGGTTGCAAAGGAGGTAGTCCTGGGTTGCATTTCGAATTTAAAAGGTATTTTGAAGGTTGTAGAACTTCTGGTACAGAAGAATGAAACTAAGATTCGTGATTTTGAAGGGAGGGAGGTTGATGATTCAAGCTCATCAAATTTCTAGGTAAAACCCGTATGAACCACTCCCAGTGTTTTCTTCGTATCTCCCAGTACACTACTCTTCTGTTTGAGATTCTTGTTCCTCTGGAAACTAGACATAAAGATCTTCATTTTGGGCACAAGAACCATCGAGTTTCATTGGGAAATGAAGGAGATATCATGTCCCCAAGTTACGATTTCAGAATCAAGCACTATGTGTCTGTTTTGAGTCATAAGGCAGTTATCTTGTTTTCGAAAGATTTTGGAACCGAAAACCGTTTTTGAGCAATATCGCGTTTTTACGGTTTTATTGAAATGTTGAGCAATTTACGAAATTGTGATTTAAACGCTTTCACTGGAATTTAGTCTGGAATGTGGTTTATTAAATCTGTTTTCAGGTTGGATTACGATCGGAATTCGATTTGGGCGAGAAACGGAAAAGCGGAATGAGAATCGGATTGGAAATAGAGAAACAGAACCGGACGCACGGATCGTGCGCCCCTGGGCACGGACCGTGCGCCCTCTTCGGGTTGACTGTATGAATTTTGGTGGATCACGCACGGGTCGTGCGCCCCTGGGCACGGACCGTGCGTGAGCTTCTGTTACCGATCCCCGATTTCTTATTTCATCGCTCCTTTCGATCCCAAACCACTTCTAATCTTCTTCCCAACCAATTTTAAGGATATTGCCTTCCTGAAAACCTTATTTTGAACTTGTTCAACTCATGATTTTGAAAAAGAGCTTAGAAAGCCTATTTGATTGAAAAACTGAAACCCTAGTATACGTGTGGGTACACCGACTGATGGATTGACTAAATATATATAACTATATAAGTCATTGTGTATGATTATAACGCCGGATGTCTAACTATTGAATTCATCTAAATGGGTTATAGATCGATATAGATATAAATTATCTAATAAGCTTATGTGATTGATCCTTTGGTGATCAAAATAAAAAAAAAGATATAAATTATCTAACTCTCGAGAATTGATACGTATTGTCATATGTATCGCGTTGGGTGACGATCCGACGAGCAGCATACTAGGGAGGGTAGTCATGATCCCTTACCTAGGCCCTGAATGTGTTTTGGCATGGTCAACTCACGGGTTACCGGGATTAGCACCGGATTGCAGTCGGTTTATGCTAAGTTGAACACACGATTACCGGGATTAGCAGCGGATTTGCAGTCAGTTCGTGTTAAATAAATTCACGATTTGCTTGGCATTTCGATTATAGCTTATGATAGCTAATCATCTATATTTGATAACGGTTTAATAAATTGAACCGAGTGTTAGTGAGGGGGCACGGTAGGACTCACTGAGACAAGTTGTCTCACCCAATCCATATTTGTTGTTTTTACAGAGAACAGGTTATAAGGACAGCAGGCGGCACAGTTAGTCATCAGGCTCGAGGAGAAGTTGGAGATGTAATCTTCCATCTATGTTTTGGATTCTTCTGATGTAGTCTCTGTATTCGGTCTTATGACTCAAAGTTGTAAAATTTTATTTTTATAGTTTCCGCTATTTCTTGTAAAGATGTATATCTGAACAGGAATTTTTATACTCTGATTTATACCAAATTGTATATTTAGGTGTTTCTTTGTTTAAAGAAATACTGGGGTGTTACATTTGGTATCAGAGCGGTTCGGCCTTGTCGGACGTAGTGATGACCTTCGGGTCGAGTATTAGGTCGAGTCAGCTAGGGACTTAGACAATTATGTGTCAGATCTTTTTAGTATATTATGTGACGTATTGAGTCAGGATCCACTCAATGTTTCATGTAAGTTACTGAAAACTATGACAGATAGTTGCCTCAGCCCCAAAAATGTCCGAGACCCTATACCATAGGATTCTCAGTCTTCTCGTTTCATCAGAGCGCGCGGCAGGAGCAGAGGGCTACATATGACAATTGGAAACAATGATGGGCATCCGCGATGGTTCGAGGAAACTGTGGGCGGCTGTTCAGTAAATGAATCGAATGCGGCTAGTGAATCGCGGCATGAAACGTCGTAGATCTTATCGAGAAGTAAAAATCAAGCGAAGCCTTTGGGCAATAGCAATGTCAGTGTACTGAAAGCTATCAGACTAGTTAAGACCCGAAACCCTGACCATTGATTAGTCAGCCTATCAGTTATCTAAATATTGTTTCATAGTGAATCTTACCTTCTGGTGTGAGTCCACCCCAGATTAGGTATCAGTTAAGGAAATGCTTCGGATAATCACAAGCATAAATCCCGATTCTTCTTATTCTGAGTCACTATGTGACAGATGATAAAGCCAACTGAGTTAAGGTACTCCGTCGCCAGTATTGACTAGCAAAGTCATAATGTACCGATTAGGTTAAGTCCCGATTAGGAATTACGAATCACATCCCTTAAAGCAGATTAGTATGTGGAATCAGTAGAAGTAACCTTATTTCAATCCGCTGGCTAGGAGCATCCCGATCACGGTCTGCGAGAAATTCTCGTTAGTCTTCCGACCCAATTGTTCGCAACTTCTTCTCCGGAACTCCGATTTTTATGTTCCGAGAGGCGTTGGAAAGCTAACGAAAATATCTACACCGATGAATGGGTTGTGAACCGTATCTACAATTGTATTGTGAAGTATACTTTTGTTTTAAACCTGAACCGTAAACTCTGAGCATTCGTGGAATGTGAACCTCCCTGTTGTACGGGAAATTGGAAAAAGCCTTAATCAGTCAGTTTAGATTCTTAGACACCAGTTCAGAATGGTGTTTACTGTAAGTGTTTCCAAGAAACCTACTTCCAGTAATTGCCATTAGTAGTGATGGCCATTCAACCATTAGAAGTGATTCCAAAATCTTAATCTCTAAGACCCCAACTAACTGGTTGGAAAAACGAGGAGCTTAAAGTCACCTACGTGGCGAAAATGATGTTGTCATGGGAGTAGAACCCGTCCTGAAGCTATATTGATTAATGTAATGTAATAATTATGTCTGGATAGTCGCGGAAGTTCGGAAAGAAGCTGGGCCAAGGAAAATTCTAAATGATAATTCAACGAATCAATACGAATCTAATTTTTTATTTGGACTTTAAATATTCTGCTCAACAGAGGCGGGTGTCATCGGAAAAGTGTGCAGAGCTGACTATTATTGCCGCAACTCATGGCTTAAAGGAAGCTTGTGTTATATATATATATATATATATATATATTAGAGTTTTATTTTATTTTATTGTTTCATATATATATATATATATATATATATTATATTTACCTTTTAACTGGTTTAATGACAATGTGTCACTAAAACCTACAAATGTTATTATTAATAAGTTCTAAATTTACCAACGAAATGAAACAGTGGATATAGCAAATTAGGAGGTGTCAATAAAACCTATACCGATGGAGATTCAGCCGTGGGTATAGCAAAATTAAGAGAATTGTTAAAACCTATACCAACGGAAAAGTAACCGTGGGTATAGCTCTAAGATTTTGTCCAACGGTAAAAAAAATTGTCACTATAGGCTATAGCAACGCCATTTTTCTGTGGGTATAGCCAAATAAATACCACGAAAAAATTGTCCATCGGTATAGGTTTTTGGTGCTATACCCACCATTTTTAACCCTTTACCCACCGATTTTTGCCGTCGCTATATGTCAATTTTCTTGTAGTGGTACTGAAATAGTTTTTAACAACATTGTCACCACTTTGGTTTTATTAAGACCTAACTTACTAATTACATGAGAATAAAAAATGAATTAACCTTAAGAATGCATAAATAACTCTTATAAATAAGAGTTATCACGAATCTTTTGAAAAGTTTCTTTCTTAACAACTCGAAGTTCAAGAGCACCAATAGCATTGACTTTTCTTTGTGTAACATATCCATAATCAACAAAAGACTTGTCCATTGCATTGCAACATTCATCAAGTGCTTGTTCACTTGCTGATTCACCACTTAGTTCCAAGAAAATAACATAGTGTCCTGGTTCTTTGGATAAATCAATGTAACTAGTGTAGTGAATAACTTCTACTTTTTCTTCAGGTAAGAATTTGGCTCCTGTTTCCACGACAAAGTGTAAATCATTTTCTGTGTTCTTGTCTACGTTGATTGTTAGTAGAATATTGCTCCTTCTAATAAACTTGAGTTTTGGTGTTGAGTTATGAAACCCCATTACCTTCACCGCATCTCCTAGCTGCAAATTATCCAAGTTTATAAGATAACTAAATTGTATAGTAGGAATAATCTGAGATTATATTGGTCTCATATATAAAAGAAAAATGCGGTTTTAGATTCACAAATGTTTTAAATATTTTTAGAGTTAAAAACATAGTCAATCGTCCGATCAATATTTAACAGTCAAGATTTACTCACTGTATAATTATAACTACACCAAACCGGTGATTCATTAATTTGGAAGAATTAAAATAGAGAAGAATTTGGTACATACCAGCTGGATTGGTGATGACAATTTCATACTCCTCACCAACCTTAACTTCAGTAAGCCCAACTGGATTAGAATCATTCAAAGGAATGAATTCAAAATAACCAATATGAGGAAGCACAGTGTAAGTAGCCAATTCAGGAGGTACCCTTGGATTAATATTTGTTCTATCCACCCTTCAGAAGAAGCTCCATAATGAGAAGTAACCAAAGGTAACACACCAGCATAGTGCCTCAATTTATTTAAATAAGGTTCCATTGCCCCAGTCATAATTCCATAAACATACTTAGCATTTGGAAAAAGTTCTGGTATCAAACCATACCAGTTACTCAACCCTTTGCACTTGTTGTGAATCAAGTTAGCTAATTCAGGATTTGGTTGAAGCAATTTGGACATAGCTTCCCTAATAGATGGAATTGTGATTTTTCTTGAAAGTACACATTATTTGATATCATTACAAAGCTCTTCATACACTTGTTCAAAATGTCTGAAAGAAAAGACAAGACTATGTGCAAATGTTGAAGATATCAATTGAATTTCTTCCCTGAAGATTAGTCCACATAAGAGGTGACAGTATAGTGATTGGTGATAATCAGGACTGAATATCACTACTTCTGGACTGCAAGGTGGTGAATGAAGTGCTTTCATAGTTGGCTTGTATTCTGGATGGCTGAATATATGGGTTGTTGCAACTCCTGCTATTACACCCCCTCTTGTTTTGGTCTTGCTGCCATAGATCAAGTTTAAGGCCTTACCACCACTTTGTATTGGAAATTCCCTTCAAAATGGAATTATATTAGTAAAAAATTTAAAATAGTCCACAACCACAATTTGAGTCGCCACATCTTGGTTTTTATGTTTCTGCAATCGTAATATCAACTACAATTGAGGCTACGTCAATTGTAGTTGACTATGGTTCTCTGCCATATTAAGTATAGCGGCGAATCCAAGACTTTGGGTTCATTGTAAGATATGTTGGATCATGGGTTTGTTTAAATTTTTTTTTCAAATATCCTCATTTAGTTTACTAAAATTAGGGAATCAAGTTATCCAATTCCTAATTTGGTGCCAAATTTATTTTAAAGTAAATCACCAAATTAGTCTCTAAGTTTACATGTTTTTTTCTATTTAAGTCCTAAAGTATATGAAAATAAAAAGTAGTCCGTAATATCAGTAAAATTACTTCCTAAAGTTTTATAAATAGTCTCTCATTATGAAAATTAATAGGACAGATTTATTAAAAATTGAGTCCAAATTTAAGAATACTAGTCCAAATTTAAGAATACTAGTGCAAATTTAAAGTAGTCCATAAATTGAATTATTTATCATTTTCAAGAAACTGAATAATTATCGAATTAGAGAAAATATGATTAACAAATCTAGAATATTAAGCAATTTAAGAATACCCATTTATTTTTTTAAAGGGATTCTTATCCATTTTTGTCCTTTCTTCCTATTTTTGAGTTATATATCACTTTATAAAAATTAAAAATAGGAAAACAAAATAGACCAATTTAACTCTAAGGGGTTGGTATAGAGTAACACGATGCAGTCGATGAATATTACGTACTAATAACATGGTAACAAAAAAAAGAGTAATACAACGCAGTCATGTATGTGATAATAGGTGGCAAGTTCGTACCCTGGTGGTCTTTTATGGAGACATAGTTATGAATTCTTTAGTGTGTTTGGATGAAGTAATTTAAAATTTTTGGAAATTTAAAATTCTAAATAATTTAAATGCTTCAATTGAATTGCTTTTATAGATAATTTTTTTTTTGGAAAGAGTAATTGTTTGTTTAAATTCGGGTAATTTTTATAGATAAAATATTGCACTCATTTAGTGCACTTCTCCGGTATCTCTTAGCTCGCCAACTGAACTACCTTTTTGGGATTTCAACCACCCATCTAAATATCTATTAATTATCTCAAGACTTTTATTTGTACACACTACTTTTTCCTTTTCACAATTTTGTCCAAACTTCCGTCCTTATTTGCTTCAAAATTTTCGTTCTGTTTAGTTACCAAAATTCATCCTTATCTTATTAATTATTCAGTCAATCTATCTATTAAATCTAAAATAAAATCAACTACATTTTGTCCCATGACAACAACCTCTCGTACTTTATTTTTGCCATCAAATCATCTATCAAATATTTTTATCTTGGCACATGACACATTTTTTATATAAAAAAAATGTATTCTCCCTCTTTTACATTCAAATATTTCTCTCTGTCCTCTACTTTTTTTCCTTCCTTTTTTGTTATATCTTATATTTTTTCATTAAATTATATCTTATCTTTAAAACTTTGAAGTTAATTATAATAAACAGATAATCTATTATGAAAAAGATGATTATTTTTATTTAATTTTTAAAATAATTTAGAAGCCAACAAGCATAACTTGCAATATTAAACTTTCACATTATAATAAAACACTTGATCCAGGTTAAATACTAAAAATATAGACTTATAAATATATGAGAAAACAAAACATTTTATTGGAATAGATTTTTTTTATATATTTTGTCTTTATAAACGTAGATTTTACTTCTCAATTCCAATAGGATTACCTATTGTTGGTTTAATTTCATTAGTTTTTTTATTTCTTATTTATAATATCTTATATTTTTGATATTCAATGTTTTCTCTACTTTTGTTTTCCCCAATCCTACACTTTGATTTTGGGACTGACATTTAATATATTTACCTACCAATAGATCCTAGACTATGACAGCCATGCTAATTCAATCCAATATCCAGGGGCAAAGAAGGTGTTGTTATTTGCACTCTTTTTTTAGACACCTCCACAAGTTAATTCATATTTTTTTCTAAAAAATATCTTTTATAGAGTTTAACTTTTAGATTATTTTGCAAATAAATAACTTACAAAACTTTTGGAAGTTAACTTCTTATCTTATTATTACTGCGAATACCGTCACTGCAGTTGGTAAATTCCGCGCCAAAGGTAGTGCTCCTATAGGCGATATTGGTCCCACCAAATACAGTTTCTATTGATTAAAATATTCACTCAACGTGAGAGAAAAAGTGAACGCTGGCTGGCCCATCGCTTCATCAATCGTCCTCTTTCTCTGCTCCCTTTCTCTCAATTTCTTTTTCCTCTCAGCTCTCCCTCTCCACCACAATCGCTTCCTATCAATTTCTTTTCCCTCTCTGCTCTCCCTCACTCTACACCACAAACGCCCTCCCTCTATTTATTTTTCGTCTCTGTTCTCCCTCCCTCTCTATGACTACAATCGCCCTCTCTCCTCCACTCCCTCCTTACTAAAATCGAAACAAAAGATGAAATTTGGGATTAAAATCCCTAAACCTGTAACAGCAACACATTACGAGAGAAAGATGAGATATGCGATGAGGGAGCGAGAGTCTAGCAGACAGATGAAACGGTGAAGAGGGGAAGAAGATAGGACTTGGTGAGGAGAGGCCGAGATGGAGGAAGCTGACGGATGAGGGAGAAGTGTGATCGACTGAGATGAGGGTGAGAGCGAGAGAGGGAGAGGTGTACGCTGGGGATGGCTTTACGGCGGAGACACGGCAGTGAGCAGTGGCCTAAGAAGGGCTTTGGTGGTGATCACTGTTGCGGTGGACACGCTCAATCACCTCCTCTTCGTATCTGTGGCGGCGGGATCATGCTCCATCTTCGCTAAAAAGTATTCTTCTATTCATTCTTATTTTATTTTTTTTGCTCATTGCGTATTGATTTTTTCCTATTTTCGAATTTCCACTTTCAGATCTTCATCCCCTTATAGAATTTAATGGGATGCAAATACTCCTAATTATGTTTCTATCTTCTCTATTAGCTGAGTTATATTATACCTGACATGATGAAAAAAATTATATTGTGTATTGCATCATAACTAAAAGAGATAGGGTCATGATAACTTGCATTGAGTAAATAACTATTTGTATAATATGGAAAAAATTATGTTACATACCATTATATCTTCTGCAACTATTATTTCTTTATGAAATCAGTAGGCCAATATCAATATTTTGAAAATATATGCAGAAATCACATTGATCAGTACCTTTCACAGAAACTAGCAGCAACTCAATTACCCAGCCCTATTTCATTAACATAAATGTACCTTTGTGAAGAAACAAAAATTGCTCAATAAGTATATAATTCTTGTGTTTTGTCCATTTATCATTTCCTATGGGCTGGGATCCAATTTTACTTGCGACAAGTAAAGAACGATTCCATTTTTGTTTTTCGAAAGTTACATATAACAGAACAAAATTGTTGAATGAGATATCTTTCCTGCAGGTCTTGATGATTCCTTCTTATTTAGCTATTGTGTTGGAGTATGCTTCGGGTTGTGAGCCCTTTGAGAAGATATGCAGTGCTGGTCGATATAGTGAAGACGAGGTTATAGAATTAATATGTTTCATTGTTTCAAGTGTTCTTTTTCCTTTTAGGAAATTAGTATAAAAGATTAACTTATTATTATTCACCTTAAAAAGGTAAGGTGAACTACTACTTGAAGCCTACATGACATTTTATGCAATCTGAAAGTTCATATTTTGTTTAAAGCTCTTTTTTAATTTTGTTTTTCCCTTTGCAAAACCAATCGATGCTACTGTTTCAATCTGATGCAAAATCTTGGTAGCCATATATGTGTAGATCTTGAACATTGTTTTTGCCATTTGCTCTTGATTTTTCCATTCTTTTTTACTATGCATCTATAAGTACATGTTATCTTATATTTTATTACATGTATATTAAATGTGAATAACTTCCTTAAATTGAGGTGTTTATATCATGAACAAACCTGTTAAATATATCTATCTTTTGGTTACTATCAACTACTGGAAGAATATATTTTGATCTTCTATTAGGAAATAACTATAACAATACTGCTGCTATCAACTCAATTAGGATAGTAAAATTCAACTGTCTGCCATATGTCTTTTCCCTAATCGTAAGATGCTATTGTGTATTCAGATGATGAAAGAAAAATTCTGCCCATAGTGTAAAGAAAAATTGATAAAAATTGATCTTCGCTTTGATTTTATTGTCCACTTTGATATTTTGAATACCTAGCTTTCTCATTTTTTGCAATCCTTTTAAGTCCATATTTAATGCTTTTGTTTATATGTTCATATAATTGTCTTAATATATTTCTTTGGCTAACATTCCTCTCTTTTACATCATACTAACTTGTGCCTAAAAATTGTCAATCATATAGCTAACATATAGTTGAACACATAAAGACCTTTAATTTTAGATTATTTCCCAAGTTGAAAATCATTTACAGTACTTTATAAAGACTGGGTGTCATTGTGTTAATTGCATACATAATTCTGTATATATTAATGTAACTGTATTTATTGAAGTTGTATTACACAATGAGTTAATTGCATAAATGTACTTCCGATTTATATTAGATCGAAGTTGTCAATCACTATCCAACTAAATGATTGAAATTTGCACGAGATTTTATTACCACATCTACTATTTGTGTCAGTAAAGTAATCATGTGCTTATGTCATAAAGATTTGTTGTTTTGCAGATCTGCACTTGAAGCATTTAGATGTCATTGTGGTGTCAATTTCCAGGAAACATGCTAACAAGTAACAACTTCTTTGGTGCCTTTCTCCCACCTTCAAGCTAAGTGATGAAATTTGGAAAAACAAATTGATCCTTGAATTCTTTTCTAAAAGTTGTGCAAACTTCTCTAACAATTAGTTCCTTTCTAAATTGCGATACTATATAAGTTGACATGTTGTATCAAACTCATTAGTTAGTTTGGAATTGAAATCTTAAATATTGATATTAAATGTATGATTAGATATTGAATGAGAGAACTTTCATAATGCTCATTGTTAATTGATTTTAGGTTTAGCAGCTCGGATTGTGTTTTCCACTGTTTATGATGTGTCAGATGCTTGAAAGCTTGGCTGCACTTCAAGTGTTTTTCTACAATGCCTTTGATGTGAATATTATTGCATCTATACATGTTTTATAAAGGGGAATAAAAGCATAGATGCATCCCATTCTAAAGTTTATTTATTACTATTGTGATATTTACTTTTTGTTTTGGTTACATGTTGATTTCATTGTTTGTCTTCTCCTTTGATGCCCGTGTTTTTTTTTATTATTGAATTTGAAAATAAATGCTTTATGGATTACTAAGTTGGTTCAGTTTGTTGTTGTCATTGGATTTTTTATTGGGTCCATGTTTCCACTCAATATTGCTACCTGGATCAGATATTTAATACTGAATAGCTAAAATTAAGGTGGAAAATACTCAGATGCTTGCCAGGAACTTATGTCTTCCACATGGGTGTCACTCTGTTCTGTTGTGTCTAATAATGTTGTGTTTAATACTCATTAGATAAAATCAAGGTTGACACTATTATTGCTTTGTGTTTGTGATTTGTTTCTTGATTATTATGCTTGAATTAATGAACAAGAGAAACTGATGATGCCTTTCCCATTTTCCAAATATTGAATTTCAAGGTTTTGGCAAGTGTGTGTGTGTGTCACACACACACATATTGTATACGGAGAAAATAGTTGCTACTTGACGGCTGAAAGGAACCTGAATCACAACTTATCCAACCATAAATCATTGGAAGCAAATTCGAAGCTTTCCACTTCTAAAAATTGAATTTCGAGTTTGTGCCAAGACATTCACTGGCCAAATCTATCCCAATTAATCCCCCTCACTGGCCTAATTGTTGTTAATCTCAATGATGATAACCTTTCTCGTGATCGAATGGAAGAAGTTATTGATGTCCAGGGGGCTCCTGGAAATGATGAGGAGTTTTGATATTATGTTTAGCTATATAAACACTTTCTTCGTACATTCTCAAAATGACCCATTGTCACTTTTGTTAAAGTCTGTATGGCAAGAATTATGTTGCTTTGCAACTTCTAGCACAAATATGTATAGTTTTCTGCTATTGCTTAATCTTTTGTTGATTCAGTTATAATTTTTAATTATCATGACATTCCCTACATTCAACAAACGAAAATGAGGAAATGTTAATTTATAGTTATATAATTTAATATTTATTTGTATGGTATAACCGAGAAAGAAACAAAGTAAGCAAATACTATATCTAACATTTTAAGAGTGTCTTCAGCATTCAGGTGCATATTAGCTTTTATCCCGACCTCTATTTCTTAACGTGTCTAAAACGCAATAGCATCATTATTAGTAAAGATCTCGCCATGATCACACTTATTGCGAGATTAGGTTTTATCTCGACCTCTATTTCTTAACCACTATCAATATAGCGAATACCGTGTCTGCAGTCGGTTATTGCCGCGCAATATTTCCCGTTACCGCACTCAATAAAAACTCTTTCTTTGCCTACTTTCATAGAGAGGGTAAGGGAGAATCTGAATGTTTGAGTTTGAGAGAATCTAAACTATTTTCCCTAGGAGAGGCTATGAAAATTGAAGCTTCTAAAGGGTGATGTCATGAAGAATGCTGTAAAATGAAGCTTCCTGTTTTTTTCGGTGGTTTGGCTGAGAAAGGAGGGTGTTGTGTTATTTTTTGAAGTTCATTCATATGAATATAAATGGAATGGTGGTGGGTATTTGTGCGTGCAGTGAGTGATTGTGAGTCAAAGGTACAATTAATTGGAATTCTCTAGAAACAAGTTAGACAATGTGATCACCGATGAGATAATAAATTAAAATTTTAATTTATAATTAATATTTTAGTTTAAAATAATATGAGATGTAAATAAAAAAATATTAAAAATAAAATATAGGTGGTACCGAATTTGGGTTTTGACAATTCAATGTGAAGCAACTTTGCCCCAATATATCGCCTCTTTAATATTTTATTAGTATTGGATAAAACAATTGAATTTAAGGGTGAGCAGATGTGTAGTCCCACTCTTCCTAAATTTTCAAAAATCATATTTTTCTAAACTTGAAATATCTATTAAATCAATTTAGTCAAGTCACTCATTCGAGGTGTCTCCAATCCAGCGAGGGGATTAGTCACTGCATTTGGCAGTGCTAATCAGCGTGTGTTTTGGGTACTTAAGTATTCAGAAAAAACATGAACTGTTCAAATACACAAAGTTTGTTACTCAATAATCGGTTTGGTGAAAAAAAATAATAGTTCCGTGACGATAGTGTGATGTTAAACCGTGTGTTTTGAGGTACTTTAGCATTAGGAAAAAAATTTAATGGTTCAAATACTTATGTTCCTCAATAACCGGTTTGGTGAAACAAAAATAATTTAGTGACTCTAACTCCTCTCTTCATGTTTAGTAGCATCTATCATTACTAAAAGTTGTTTCTTTAACTTGCAATATATAATATGTCATAGATACTTAATCCCGCGGGAACTTCAACCATATTTACAAAAAACTCATCATCATATTCTTTCAACTTTGTATAGATGCTTTTATTTTATCGGTGGTTTTCATCCAACCCAACATGATACTCACGTGTTTTACTTTTTATTTGTGTTGTCTTTTTATTTTGTCATTTTGCACCAGCAGGTATAAGAAGCATACTTAAATTGGTATTTATATTTTTATTCGAGTACCGCGTTGCGGCATTTACACTCACAGGAACTTGGCCAAATTTACAATAGAACCCAACATCTTCTTTCAACTTTGTATAGTTGCTTCTATGTTTTTTAAATTGTGGTTGTAGAAGAAATCCAAAGTTCTTCCCTTCCAGACTTTCTCCAGTAAGCATGATATGAGATGGAGAATTATTTCAACTACTTATTTATACCAACTTCTCTTGATTATAAAACTTTCTTATGGATCACACTTCTTATTACATGTTACTTCTCCATAAATTGAAATCTATTGATGCAACTAATGGTAGCGGCAAATTGTATGAAATTTCATTTATTTGTCTTACTTTCTTCGATGCATATAATTGGGCATTATGGACTTATTCTGGATGCCGTGCTCGCCATCCACGCAATGAGGCCCAACCTTCCAAATGCAGTTTCATGATCAAAATTTCCATGGACAGAATTTTCATAATGGGAATGCTAACAATCCAATTGTTGTTAATCTCAATGATGATAACCTTCTCGGTGATCCAACAATAGAAGTTATTGATTTCTGGGGGCTCCTCGAATTGATGAGGAGATCTGATATTATGTTTAATCTATCTGTCCAACTGTCCGTATATAACATGTAATACAGAAAATTGCTAACATGTGTCCTTTTGGGCCAAAAAAGTTGCTATTTGCACCACGTGGACTTCTTAATACCGTTCGCTATATTTGCACCAAAAAATTCACTATATTTATAAGATATAACAATACTAATCATTAATAATAATAATATAGTAAATTTGGTAAAAAATAATAATATAATAACAGCAGTATTTCTCTTATTTAAGAGATAAGGAGATTTAAAAAGAGCAAACCCGTGCGGAGCACGGGTGTTAGAACTAGTTTTTATAACTTCCGGAAGTTATCGAATTAGTCACTAGCCTTGACACGAGAGGCTGCCGCCAAAAAACACCCAGAGTATGTTACTTTATAGGCAAGTGCACCTAATCACAAATAATAATAATAATAATAATAATAATAATAATAATAATAATAAAAGTAGTATCCAACTTCTTTAGAAATCGCCCTCATTGGGTAGCTCCTTTAGAAATTCACCTTCAGACCAGATACCAACTTGAAGCCCCTTTTATAGTCCACAAGTTTTCTGCTCAGGCCTCACCAATTATGAGAGTGTCATCTGTATACTGCAAGGTGAAGATCTCCAAACTAGAACATTCTACTCTGACCTCTTGAAATCTTCTATTATGAAAAGGAATGGAGCAAGAGGATATCCTTGTTTTCGGGCCACGTTTAATATTGATCTCAACAATATGACTTTCGTTGACCAGAATAGAGAGACTCCAACAAAAGACGCACACTCGAATTCAAGCCTACCAATAAAAAGCTTCAACTCACATAAAATTTAGTTTGGTGTTATCTTTTAGGCTTTTAGCTCCATTTTATTAAAAAAAAAATAGCCAACGCAGGGGCAAAGAAGGGTGTTGTTATTTGCACTCTTTTTTTACACACCTCCACAAGTTAATTCAAATTTGTTTTTCTAAAAAATATCTATTTTGGAGTTTAACTTTTAGATCATTTTTTGCAAATAAATAACTTACCTTACTTTTGGAAATTAACGTATTGTTTTTATAACTTTTGAAAGTTGTCGAATTAGCCACTAGCCTTGACACGAGAAGCGCCCGCCAAAAACCACATAGAGTATGTTACTTTATACTTTATAGGCAAGCTCACCTAATTACAAATAATTATAAAAGTAGTACTTTTGGATTTTTTTTTTTGGTGAACAACATGGCCCACAGGCCAAGAGAACTAATTCATATATAAAGGACCAGCAGGCCCATATCCATCAGATACAAACATATTGACTAAAAAATCAGGCAGAGAATCAAAAATTACACAGTTGCCATTAATCCTATGACTATGCTTTGCAAGGGAATCTGCACAGGCATTGAATTCCCTATCCACCAAACTCCACGAGACTTCAATTGAACCACCACCAACTTCTTGAATTCCCTTCACAATTTTCTCCAACGCTGGAACCACTGGAATTCTTCTCAGCATCATATCAAACACCACCGTAGAGTCAGTTTCCATCCAATTTTGGTGAAGCCCCTTCCAAAAGCAATGCAGAGACCACGGTAAACAACCAACAATTCTGCTTCAATTACCGAACAAGCTTCGAGACGATGAGCAAAGCCAAAGATAAACTCGCCGTGACCACCGCGAAGGATCCCACCGCAACCAGCTTCTCTCCCGTGATCAAAAACAAATCCGTCGCAATTCATCTTCACAAATCCTCAATCTGGAGGCTTCCAACGATCCTGATAGTCATCTCTAGAAACCCTTAATTGAGGGTTCAAGGTTCCAGATCTGCTAATACTCGCCAAGATTCCTTAATCAGAAGAAAGGGAAAGACGAGTTACCTTACTGGAGCTTAATGTTTGGCGTAGCTCTTGATGTGATTTGGAGGAATCGTAACGATTGGGTATTTGCTCAGAAATCAACAACAGAATCTTCAATTATCTGTATCAGGAGTACTTTTGGATTCTTGAATTGTCAAACCCGCGAAGAATAATGGTATTTGCTAAACTGACTTAAATTTGAGAACATAAAATACGAATTTTAGACAGCATTGGATAAAAGTCTAGGATCACGGTTTCATTTGTCCTTTTATTTCTTCCTTTTTTTTATCCTAGTTGGTTCCTTTTGCGTTTTTATCATTTAACCGTTGGTCAACAAACTTAACTATATTTTACCCAATATAACATTGTCATTGTTTAACCCGAGTTTATCAGCCCTATTACGCATATCCACCAATTAGTCAAAGCAAGATGACTATTAACTAATTGATTGTTAAAGTGTGTCAGATTGATCAATCCTGTCATGTGACTCACATGGCGTAATAGTTTTGATTTGTACCTTGAATACCTTGGAGCGGGTCTGCCAGGTACAAAGTGGCACAGTCCAATAGTGAGGTCGTGAGCAGAGCTCAGAGCGGGTTGTACCTGCAAAGACACTCCGACACCCAAGTCAGGGGGAAGAAGTTAAAGCAGGAAGTGAGATGATGGGTCTAAAAAGTACCTTTTTAGTGGGGGTTGACCCCTATTTATAGAGCCGGGCGGAGCCTCCTGACCGTAGGATTAGCCGGCTCGATCTCAACCATTGAAAGCGGTTTCTGTACATTCGCGGGTGGAGACTCGCTGAGGTGGGCTGGTCGCGGCCCATTTGATGGATTGGGCTATCGGCCCAGTCCGGAGCAAGTCTAATCAGTAAAAACAAGGAACCCAAAAAGGAATTAAACCATAGAGAAAAGCGTCAAACGTACAAAATCCACCTAAGCTGTTACGAGCTTAGTTGCTGATGTCTCGAGTGAAAGCAATAAGCATAATGAACAGCAATTAGACATCTTAATGAGGATTGGAAGAAAAGCTTGTGTGCCAAGTGTTACACCTGGAAGAAAAGCTCATGATACTTGAAAGGAAACAAACTAACCCTGCAATGCATGCCTAGCAGCCATAAAGAGAAAGGAGTCATAAATGTTCGCCCTCATTGGGGAGCTCTTCTAGAAATTCACATTCAGACCAGATACCAACTAGAAGCCCCTTTAATCGTCTTCATAGTTCACAAGTTTTCCACTGAGGCCTCACCAATTATGAGTGTCATTCGTATACTGCAAGGTGGAGTTCTCCAAACTAGAACATCCCAATATTACCCCTTGAAACCTACTATTATGAAAGGAATGGAGCAAGAGGATGCCCTTGTTTCCGGGCAACGTTTAATATTGATCCCAACAATATGACTTTCGTTGACCAGAATAGAGAGACTCCAACAAAAGACGGACACTCGAATTCAAGCCTATCAATAAAAAGTTTCAACTCACATAAAATTTGGTTTTTTTTGTATGAACCGGGTATCTTCTGCGCGCAACTGCAGAGACTAATCCCTCGAGCCAGGTAGGACCACATTGGGCGGAAAAACTTTTCCTCAAAAGATTTAACACTGCTGCATGCCCAAGGCTGGATTCGAACCCACTACTATCTCATCCAAGTGTTGCTCTTGGGTCACATAAAATTTAGTTTGATGTTATCTTTTTAGACTTTTAGCTCCATTTTATTAAAAAAATAAAACAACGCAGATTCAGTAATTTTTATGATTGATATAATAAAATTCAATATGAAATATTGAACTACAATTTAAAAATAATTCAAAATAATTGTATTACTTGAACTTTAATGTGCCATATAAAAAACACTAGAACAAAATCTCATAATCTCTTTTTTCCTTTTGAATTATCTACATATACATTTTTTATTCCTTTTTGTGTACTTTAAATTTAAAAAGAGTGTGGATGAACTAAGTGGGTGCCAGCCTTATATATATATATTACTCGGAATAAATTCCGCTAGTTGGGCAGAAGTTTTTTTCTATAAACCATAAATATTTGGTGTCTAATTTAAACATTATTCTCCCACTGTTAATTGTCTTGACAATTTCAGCGATATTGGGACGTCGGCTATTGGGTTCGAACTTAAGTGTGACCGATGATAGTGTGTGTGCATGGTGTTTATTTGTCGTTTCATCTAGCAGACAAAAAAAAGGCTAAAGTGCTCCCGGGGTTATCTTTATTTAAAGTAACGATTTGGTCATTTGTCTTTTTTTTGTCCCAAATCAGTCATTTATGTTTTAAATTTTTGACACATAAATCCTTTTTTGTCCCAAATCAGCACTGTTAACGGAAAAGGATTTATGTGTCAAAAATTTGAAAGATAAAGGACTTATTTGGAACAAAAAAAAAAACATAAAGGACTAATTCGTTACTTTAAATAAAGATAAGGGATCCCGGGAGCACTTTAGCCAAAAAAAAATATCAGCCTTACTAAATCATTTTAAGGTATTTATCATAGTTTTTGTAACAAATTGAAATACACCATTGGATTATTAATGTACTTGGCATACTCTTTTTAATATTTGCATAATCATCCACTTAATTATCCAGCTTCCTAAATTATTTTAATTTCTTCAATAGCTTTTTTTAGCTTTATGCAGCATTTATTTGTTCCAACTTCCAATATATATCTGGGTCAACCACGGCTAGGTAAAGAATTTGCACAACGGTTAACAACCGAAAGGAAACTTTTTATATTGTTATTCTGTCCACCAAAAGGAAACTTTTTTATATTTTCATTCTATTCCCCAAATTCAATTCAACTATGTGAAATGAAACTTTTTTATTGCTATTCTACCCCCCATACTAAGTTCAACAGTAAGCAGTACTAAAACACTTCTTAACAACATTGTCACACAAAATCTGCAACATTTTGGTGTTATTAGGTCCAACACACCTTAGTGTCTTGTACTGACTCACAGCTGTTCCTAATCCAACACGATAATCAAGAATCTTCTGAAATGTTCCTTTCTTAACAACTCTAAGCTCAAGAGCTTCAATAGCATTGACTTTTCTTGAAGTAACATATCCATGATCAGCAAAAGCCTTGTCCATTGCATTGCAACACTCACCAACTGCTTCTTCACTAGCTGATTCACCACTTAATTCCAAGAAAATAACATAGTGCCCTGGTTCTTTGGATAAATCAATGTAACTAGTGTAGTCAACAACTTCTAGTTTCTCGTTAGCTAAAACTTTAGCTCCTGTTACCACAGCTTTGTGTAAATCAGTCTCTGTGTTTTTGTCTATATTGATTGTTAGTATAAGATTGCTCCTTCTAATAAACTTGAGTTTTTGTGTTGAGTTATGGAATCCCATTACCTTCACCACATCTCCTAGCTTATACCTGTATAAACCTGCAAATTATCCAATTTTATAAGATAATTAAATTGTATAGACTAGAAATAATCTTAAATTTTACTCCTCTAATTCCATATATAGGAAGAAGAAAAATGCAGTTTAAGAGTATATATTAATGTGATTAGGTATACTCCGTTGTTTTTAATTCGGTGGAAATAAGCAGATCATATCATAAAGCATAAAAAGCAAATACCCTTACACACAAATAATGTTTTGATTAGAAGGCGTGACTGCGGTCCAAAGTCCGAAACGACAGCCACCATTGAGAACATCAGACAAACCACCGTGAACCACCGCGAAACACCGCAAAAACACCGCATCCGAAACAACCCCTGCGCGAACAGAGCCACAAACCACCGCGAACAGAAGCACTCCATAGTACCTCCAAAAGCGCGCAGATCCACCAACAGGGAGATCCGACCAGCAACGCCTCGGGGGAGAGGCCGTGGACTTCACAGAGGAGATCAGATCCGATGAAAGGGAGCCCCCAACGGCGGTTCCAACCCAAGCAGCGCCCAACCCATTTTTATTAATTTACAGCCAACGGAACAACCGAAGTCGAACACGAAACGGCGACGGCGCAAGAACTTCTCCAGATCCAGATCGCGAAGAGATCCAAATCGCTTAACAACATATTCAACAGATCCAAAAGAAGCACAGATCAGAGGAGAAGGAGCACTGAGAGGAGAGGGGAAGAAACCGGGGAGGGAGCCCCCCCTCCCAGCGGCGGCACTGTTTTCTTTTTCTCCCAACGCTGTCTTAATAAATTAGCTTGAGAAAAGGATAGGTAGGTGTGTGAGTGAGAGTACCCCAAATTCAAATTCTAAAGATACTCATTCTGAGGACTAAACGTCCAATTTGATTTTTTGGAAAAAAAATCGGAGATTAATTTGGATTCTAAAAAATAAAAATAACTAATTTAATATTTGAGAAAATTAAAATGTGGGTCAAATTAGTCTTTAGTAGGGACTAAAATATCCCTAAAAATTGTCTTAAAAGGACTAATTTGGTTCACATTTAATATTATGGAGGACAAAATCAGTATTTTTCATTTTCTAGAGACTAAATTGTATACTTTCTAAATTTAGGAGCAAAGATCTCAGTCCAAAAGCACCAAGGTTTAGGGATAAAGATATTAAGTATACGATGTTCAATCACAAGAAATATTTTAATAAACGTAGTTTCCAAAATTTCCTTTATAGCTAGAAACACAAATTCAAAGACATTTCTTATCGCTTTAAATCTCATACTTTAAGTACCAATTTAAATGATCAAACATAGTAACTCACCATCATTTTTCAACAACTCAAAACATTTAAATTCAACATATTTTAAATTGGGGTTTGAACTCTAACTTTTTGAATCTTTAACTTTGATCACAAACTTTATATCCACTTTCACTACACAAATTATTTTAACTATGTTCAAAAGCAGAAGTTCAAACTTTTGGAACCCTAAACTAAGGGTATGGCTCAGCCAACACTAAGATCAACCAAAGTCCATTTTTTTTTCAAAATTTATTTTTAATATATAGATCCTTAGATCAAGTAAATTTTAAGGTTATTCAACTAAAGAAAAATTAATTTTTAAAACTTTCAAAACCCCTAATTTTTTATCCAAAACATTGTAAGCTCATAGATCTATCATAAACATTAAGAAATCAATAAGGAAAAACTGAATCAATAGGGAAAAACTGAAATGTCATAACCTATAACACACAAAGTTGTTCAGCCAACAAAGAGCGGGGGAATTTGTTTCAAATACCTTGAAGACTAAGCAAGATTGAAGCTTTAAATGGATGATCTAGCAAATGACGTCGGATTTGACCAAATAACCACTATCTGAAGAGCATAAATTGTCCAAAATTCAAATAAGATTTTTAATTTGACATCCGAAATCTCAAATGGTACAATTTAACAAAACACTCTCAATTGTGAAAATATTGAAACCCCTTTCTTTGTAAAGGTGTGGTGCATTATAAAATGTAAACACTCAATCAAATCAAACAATATCTCTACCTAAACTGTAGAAAAATAAGTCTAGTTTTCATAAAACCAAAAAAAAAATGTGATACAAAAGATATGGTCAAAATATTAAGCATCTATCTAGTTCATGAAAATTAAAAAAATAAAAAGATCTTTACCAAATCTTTTCCTTAAACCTGATTAGAACTTCACATTTTTAAAGCTACTTAAATCTTTGAAGTTAGATCCTTTAATATATGTTAATATTAATTTAAACTCTTAAAAATCAAAACTTTCTGAAACTAAAGCTTTCTATGATTAAAACATTAATACTTTTGTAAAAAGAAACATTTTTCTCGACGGCTTTCAAGTTCTTGAAGCCCACAGCTTCTTCATTATTTTCTTTAGCTATAAGTTGATATTTTTGCTTCAAATCCAAGAGTTCATTAAGTAGATTAAAAAAAGAATAAAGCATGTGTAGATCTACTTAAAATCTTCATATAAATGAAATCTTTTCAAGTATAAATATTTTTGTTTATCTAAATTTACTCTAAATGATAATGAAATCAAGTAAATAGGAAGGGAAAAGAGGAAGAAATATACCCCAAGAACTCAATAGAGGATGGTCAACAACTTGAGGAAAGGAGAAGTTGATTCTTCACTATTTCTCCACAAACCCACTTCCCTCTACAAATTTTCTAAAATTTCTGAGTTGCCAACACTATATAGTAGTTCAGCTTCTAGGACAGGGAGAGGAAGAGAGAAAAAAAACTTAATGAAATGAAAAGGTAGGGAGAAGAAGCTAGGAGAGGCCGGGTTCGCTGCTGTTGGTGTTATATAATGAGAGAGATGCCAACTTTTTTTTTGAGGTAAGCTTTGGAAGAGAAATGGTACCCAAGTAAAGAAGCAAAAGAAAAAAATTAAAGAGATATTCATAAAAAGGGGTCAAATTCATAGAACAAACCGTGTGATTTGGATCAACCAAACATTTTTTTCTAGCTTTGAAAGTAAATAAGCTTGGTAAATAAATTTGTTATGTATAGAATGCCACCGTGCAAACTGAAAATCTATTTTTTTAATACTAATATTTGCGATATACATATTGTTACAAAAAATGGGTATTAGTTTTTTTGTAGTTATTTCATGATAAGTTTTTGTCCATGTATATATTATATAATATAATTTTAAATTATCCAAGAAATAATTTCAGTATAGTTACCAAAAAAAATTGGTTCAAGTGATAACTGGATTCAGATCCCACTATAAGGTCTCAAGTTCGGGTCTTAAATGTGGCAAAAATTTTATTGAGAGTGAAGAACCACAGTACCTGCAAAGCTGGATACATGTTCCCAGTAACAGAAAAATATAATGTTAACCTTACATTTACCTCTATCATTTGTGGATTTATTTATTTATTATATAAAATAGGACTGTTATTTTTAAGCTATTTTTTAAACCCTATATATAAAAAACAATTTTTTTTAAAATGATTTATTTATTCATTATATAAAACATAGTCATTTTTAAGATATTCACTTTTAAAAATAAAAAATAACTATCATAATATTTTTTTTACAAGATAACTATCTTAATATTGTGAGCTTAGATATTTATGCTTATTGGTGCGGTGCACTCAATGTATTTGGTGCAGATTAATGTTATTGTTCATTGTAATTAATGAATGCAATTAATTGGTAGGGTTGGGAGAGGAACTGATTTGGGAGGCTAGGTGAAAAGAATCAATTTGGGAGAGTGATAAGAAAAGGAGGGAGAAACGAAAAAAGTGAAGGGGGAAACAAAAATGAGAGTCAATGAATGAGGTCAGAGAAGAAGAGAGATGTTTCTAGTGTAAAGGCAAAAATGTTTCCGACGGATTTTGTGTCCCTCGGTAATTTTGGTGGGAAACATGCACTTTTCTTGGAGTGCTATACACTATTTTTTTGTTACCATGTCATTAGTACGTAGTTTTCATCGACTTTGCCAATGACTAATCTATATTGAGGAACCTGTCTGGCCACAAGTACCCGACTTTGTCTGCCAGTGTGGTAGTTTCTATACACTATATATCCAACGTCGTGTAAACATGTGAATGGATAATATTTTATCCTTCAACTTCCTTTTTTTTTTGAGAAAATATAAATTAAATTGAGGAGAATATGTACACAGTAAATATTGATGTGTCAAAATTAAAAGTGCCTCCACATCGGTGTCATTTATTTGACCGAATGCATCATGCATGTGATCCCATTAAATTCATATTTCTTCATCCAATTTTCTTTCATGAAAAGGGAAAAAGCAGAAAAATAATGGTACTGCTAGAACTAAAGTAGAGAGACTAGAAGAAGAAAAAGTTTACATCACACAAATAGACACTTTTCTGCTCCACTCTTTCTCTTTCTTATTACTATCATTTACTAACAAATCTCTCCCACATGGGGTGGAGCAGAAAAGTGAAGCAGGCCACTGAAGAAAATTATCTATATTACTGAAGAATTATCTATGTGGGAGCGCGTAGCAACATAGATAATTTTGCAGGCCACTGAAGAAAATTATAAGCATTAGCAAGGTATTGTTAATGAAAATTGTTATTGTAATAAGTAAAAGGCCTCAGCAATATCTCTGTCAGAGCCAACTAGCCCATCCAATATTTGGAATTTATTTCCAATAACATTATTCTTACTTCTTAGCAGGTGGAGATTTATATAGCACTATTTCCCCAACACCTTTAATTCCTGCCTTAACCAGTTTCCTTATCTTTTTCCACCACTAAATTATCATGATGAAGTTGTCCCCAGATGAAGTTGTCCCCGGTTACATAGTTACATCTATCTTCTACTATAAATCAATATATCAATCAATATATCAATCAATATATACAAACAACTCTCTCCCAAAAATACTAAATTATCCCTAACTTTTATCTCAATACTAAGGATAAAAATGTCATTTCAAATTATTTCATCTCACTTTTTTCTCTCACTCACTTTTATCATTAGTGGGTCACACTCTCACATCATCTTTTAATTTTTTATTTCAATTTAAAACCCACTTTTCTCTTTCCTCTCTCTCTCTCTCACTCTTTCCACTTCTCTCTACTATCAACATAATCAAACAACCCACTACCAAAAATCCACTCTTTACTATTTACTACTCAAACTACTGAACCCAATTAATTTAACCACTACCAATTCTCAAAAAAAGCGACCGCTAGCAAAAAAAGCGACCACTGTCTCGCTGACAGTGGAACAACCCACACGATTCTCAAGTACAGGAATTATTTTTCTTACTTAGTAATACAAAAAACCAATGTTAGTACTATATCTGGTACTACAAAAATAATTGAAGGCTCCGGAAGAGCCAGTGTATTGTTCCCTGGAGGAACAAAATTAGATATTGATATGGCACTATATTCTCCTAAGTCTCGTAGAAACTTATTGAGTTTCAAAGATATCCGTTTAAATGGTTACCATATTGAAACAACAAATGAAGAAGATATCGAATATCTCTATATCACGAGACATGCCGCAAGAGAAATAAGTATATTGGAAAAATTACCAACATTTTCAAATGGTTTGTACTACACCTTTATTAGTACAATTGAAACACATTCTATTGTAAATCAGAAGTTTACAAATCACAACAAGTTTCTCATTTGGCATGACTGGTTGGGCCAACCCGATTCTATTATGATGCGAAAAATAATTGAAAATTCATGTGGACATCCATTGAAGAGCCGGGAGATTCTTCAATCCAATAATTTTTCATGTACTGCATGTTCCCAAGGAAAGTTGATAATTAGGCCATCACCAACAAAAATTGAGGGTGAATCTCTTGCATTTTTAGAACGGATACAAGTAGATATCTGTGGGCCAATACACCCACCATGTGGACCATTTAGATATTTCATGGTTTTAATCGATGCATCGACTAGATGGTCACATGTCTGTTTGTTATTAACTCGCAACCAAGCGTTTGCGAGATTGCTTGCTCAACTAATTCGATTAAGAGCTCATTTTCCTGACTACCCAATTAAGAAAATACGCCTTGATAATGCTGCTGAATTTACATCTCAGGCATTCAATGAGTATTGTATTTCTTCTATTGGAATCGATGTTGAACATCCTGTAGCACATGTTCATACACAAAATGGGCTTGCGGAGTCATTCATTAAACGTCTAAAGTTGATTGCAAGACCAATACTCATGAAATCAAAACTTCCAATTTCTTCTTGGGGACATGCAATATTGCATGCTGCAACATTAGTTCGCATCAGGCCAACAAGTCATCACACTTATTCTCCCTTACAATCGGTTTTTGGTAAAGAGCCTAACATTTCCCATATAAGAATTTTTGGATGTGCGGTATATGTTCCAATCACTCCACCAAAACGCACAAAAATGGGTCCCCAAAGAAGATTGGGAATATATGTTGGATATGAATCTCCATCTATAATAAAATATCTCGAACTATCAACAGGAGATTTATTCGCAGCTAGGTTCACTGATTGTCACTTTGATGAATCAGTTTTCCCAATATTAGGGGGAGAGAATAAACAACTGGACAAGGAAATTCGTTGGAATGAATTGTCACTTTCTCATCTTGATCCTCGTACAAAACAATGTGAACTTGAAGTTCAAAGGATAATACATTTGAAAAATCTAGCAAACGAATTACCAGATGCATTCACTGATCCTAAAAGAGTGACTAAATCATATATACCAGCTGCTAATGCTCCAATCAAAGTTGATGTCCCTGTTGGACAACCTAACATTGCAAATGATCAGTCTCAACCACGCATGAAGCGTGGTAGACCGATCAGTTCTAAAGATAAAAATCTTCGATCAAGAAAAGGAGCTAAAAGGATAAACGGCCCAACTGAGGATATAGAAACTCCAAGTGAGGATACAAAAACTCCAAAGGGTTCTTCAGACATAATTGTTGAATCAGTTCCTGAAGAGACTGATCAGGTACCTGAATATATTGAAAATTAAGAGATCTCAATAAACTATGGCATGAATGGAGTACGATGGAACCGAAACATAGTCAATATTGACGATATTTTTGTATATAATATAGCGCTAAATGTGATGAGTGATAATGAGGATCATGAACCAAAGTCCATCAAAGATTGTCGACAACGAAATGACTGGACAAAGTGGAAAGATGCAATTGAAGCGGAATTAAACTCACTTTGTAAGAGAAATGTTTTTGGACCTGTAGTCCGAACACCTGAAGGTGTGAAGCCAGTTGGATATAAGTGGGTTTTTGTACGAAAACGAAATGAAAATGGTGAAATTGTGAGATACAAAGCTCGACTTGTTGCTCAAGTAGCACGTGAGTGGCTAAATTTACATATGATGGATGTGGTTACAGCATATTTATATGGTTCACTTGATAGTGAAATTTATATGAAACTCCCTGAAGGATTTCATTTTCCTAAGACAAACAATCCAGGCTCTCGAGAAGATTATTCGATCAAGTTGAATAAGTCTTTCTATGGACTTAAACAATCTGGACGCATGTGGTATAATCATCTTAGTAAATATTTGTTAAAGGAGGGATATAAAAATGACCCCATATGTCCATGCATTTTTATGAAAAGATCTGAAAAAGAATTTGCTATAATTGCTGTTTATGTAGATGACTTAAATATTATTGGAACTCCTAATGAGCTTCCAAAAGCAATAGATTGCTTAAAGAAAGAGTTCGGGATGAAGGACTTAGGAAGGACAAAATTTTGTTTGGGATTACAAAATGAATATTTAAGGAATGGAATTCTTGTACATCAAGAAACTTATATAGCAAAAGTACTAAAACGGTTTTACATGGACAAATCACATCCACTGTGTACACCAATGGTTGTAAGATCATTAGATGTGAATAAAGATCCATTTAGACCTCGAGAAAAGGATGAGGAACTACTTGGTCCTGAAGTACCATATCTCAGTGCAATTGGCGCACTAATGTACCTTGCTAATTATACACGTCCTGATATATCATTTGATGTCAATTTATTAGCAAGACATAGTTCTTCTCCTACACGAAGACATTGGAATGGAGTCAAGCATGTACTTCGTTACCTTAGAGGTACAATGGATATGGGATTATGTTATTCAAATAAATCAAAGTCAGATTTAACTGGTTTTGATACATTTTAGTACAAAAAATTGAGTCTGCTTTGAATTGGTTTTGATAAAAGAATAATCTTGTATTTCTAGGAATGAAAAGAATTAAAGTCGGCTGAGATATATATACGCATTAAAGTATATGTAAAACTTTAGTTTGGATAAGAATGTAAACAATATTACTTTTTATAAGGTTTAGCAACATGTTAATTTTCGTATTCCCACGGTTAGATTTTCGTTGGTATAGGGTTTAGCAACGCTGTTAATTTTCCTAATCCACGGCCGAATTTCCATCACTATAGGTTTTAGTGACAACTCTTTATTTACTATATCCATCATGTTTATTCTGTTGGAAAATGATTTAGTGACTATTTTAATCACATTTGCACACTATTTATCTTTCGTTGATTTAGATTTTAGGGAAACATAATTTGCTCTTTACACAATTTCAATGACTATTTTAAAAGCTTGATAGAAAATAAAATAAATCAATATACTTATGTAACAAAAATTAAAATCCAACCATATTGAAAATTAACATCAAGTGTTACAAACATATCAAATTACAAAGTATCATTGGCTTTTAAAAACATAAGGCTTACAATAAAATCAGAAGTTACAAATAGTATCACTAACACTATTTAAATGTCAAAAGATATTAGATTAGATATCAATGCACAATAATTCAACCGTGATCAAACAATATACATCCTTTTGATTCCCATTGCTCTAAAATAACCTCTTATAACGGACATTTATCACGATGACATGATAACATAGCCTGCAGCAAAACAGAGACAATTCATCAACCAGAAAATAAAATTCAATTTTTTAATTCAATCATAACTCTTTTAATTGGACTCGAAACAACGTAATAGTCACATTAAAAAATCAAAAAGAAAACACAGTATGCAAGAAAAAATCATACAAAGGAAAATGAGAAAATAGAGACACTGAGTGATAGCTCCAATGGGAAAACCAAAAGGAAGGTGATAATGGTAGTGAACGGACAATCAAATTTGCTAATGAGGATAATGAAGAAATCATCAACTAAATCAAAGTAGTCATTGTTTTTGTTATTACTCAACTGAACTACATGTGAGGGTATATATATCCAATTAAGAGCCTAACTAAATCTAATTATTACTGAAATTTACATAAGACAGTAACTTATATAGCAGAGTATTACACATATAAACTTGTAGTTGTTAAAAGCAAACTGAACTACTAATAACATAGATTAACATTGAATATAACTTGGGGCCAAAGAAGGCTTCATGAAGTAATAGTAAGTGAAAAGTATTTGGTATGCACCACATAGTTCCAGTGTACTTTATCAATCTGGAGAGGTAGACGACAGAGACAACCAATGGTATGAGAATGCACACACACTCACTAACCATCCAAATCAAACGTATCCCACCTGATCCAGCATAAATGAGCTTCCATTTCAAATCTGTACTGACATAACAACATGTATTGTCACATGTTGGATCGGAAAAAGGCTCCTCGGGTGCACGTCCCCTGCAGCTTAAAAATTATGCTTTGTTTCACGAAATTGAGTTATTCCCTTGGCTTCAATACCTAACCCATTTGACTCCTAACTCAACAACAGTCTCTAATAACCATATGGTAAGTCCAAACAATCAATTTCATACAACCAAACCTTTAAATAGAACCACATTGTGACATTCAACATGCAACTTATCTTTAATCACAAATTCAGCAGCCTAACTTCCCAATGAACTTTACTACAACCCCAACTGTAACACCCCAAATATTTAATTAATTTATTTAATTAAGTATTTAGGTGTTTATTTTATTTAATTAGTACAATTAAAAATTATAGCATATAATAAGGTGTGGTATTGTAGTAGGAGGTGGTGTTGACAATTAAATTGGGCTTAAACTGAGGAGAGCCCATGACCCATGACCTAGGCGCATATCTAATAAAAAAAAAATTAGGGTTTAGTGCTCATTAGCACATTTTTTTTTCTTTTAGAAAAAGGAGTGAGGTGAGGCGAATTGAGAGGGAGAGTGGCGCACATGAGGAGAAAGGGAGAGAAGGCTTGCGACTTGGAGAGAAGAGGAGAGGAGGTTTGCGCAATTTGAAGGCCTTGGCTCGTGTGTTGCGGTGGTTTCTAGTGGTGCATTCGGTCATCTCCTAAGGAGCATACGTTTAAGAGGTAAGGGGAGTTTTATTCGATTTATATAATAGGTGGCATGATGGGTTGTAAGTTAGGACATCCTAGATCTATCCATGTTCTTGATATGTGTGTGATTTCATGTTTGATTTATGAATGTATGGGATGATCATGATGATTTGGATTGTGAATTCTATGATTAAAATTGCAAGAGTGATGTTCTAATTGTTAAAAGGGTGAATTGCATATCAAGTGTTTGATTAATGTTTTGGTGGTATTTTGATTGATGATAATTGGAGATGACCGTGGTAATTTGATGTTCATATTGGTAATTGAATTTTGGTGTTGAATTAGTAATTTAATTGATGAGAAATAGGATTTTGTAACTCCTAGGCGCCTTGGGCGCCATATGTGTGCATTTCTGGACACTGTTCGGTTTTTCTAAAACTGGTATTGTTTTGTTAATCCAAAAATTACGTGGCTGGTTGCTTTTGAAAATAGACTTAAAGCCGGTCGTTTTGGAACTGGTTTCGTTCAATTTGGAGTTGTGTAGCTCAAGTTATGGGTCTCCAAAGTTGAGTCAAATTTCTGGAATCAAACTGTGTTTAGGCTGCGCCAGTTTCTGGGCGCCGGATCCCCTCTCCTGGGCGCTGTGTTGCGCGCCAGTGCGTGTGTTGCTGCCCTGGGCGCATGGCGCCCGTGTGCGCGCCTGTTGCCTGTGTGGCCAAATTCTGTGTTGCTGGGCGCCGGATCCCTGTGTCTGGGCGCCATTTTCAGGATGTTCCCGATTTTTAATAAAAACTGTTTTCGCTATATCTTTTGACTCGGGCACCCGTTTTAAACGTTTCAAAAAGTGTTGGAAAGCTTTTTCGGTTGTCTACCTGTGTGTCATATTTTTAAAATAAAAACTTATCATTTTCTGGTGTTTTCTGGGCGCCCAAGAGGCTGTCCCCGGTGGTTATCCCATGACGTTGTGAAGCCGTGTTGAGTTTATTTTTGAAAATCCTTTTGCGCACAACCAGCAGTTTTAACGTTTTAGTATCAAAATGGATGATTATGACGATGATGCCCTTAGTGGTTAGTTAAATGACGCTTTTGCCCTTAGTGGCCAATATTTTTGATGATGATGTGATTGTGATGATTATGACGAGGATGCCCTTAGTGGCTAATTAAATGACGTTGTTGCCCTTAGTGGTCAATATTTTGATGATGATGTGATTACGACGAGGATGCCCTTAGTGGCTAATTAAATGACGTTGTTGCCCTTAGTGGTCCATATTTTGATGATGTTGTGATTATGATGATTTGTGGTTGCACATGTGTCCATGGTGTCTCATAGCATGTGCATTTCGCCCATAGTGGCAGTGACGATGTTCGCCCATAGTGGCAGTGACGATGTTCGCCCATAGTGGCAGTGACGAGTATGGTACCATCATGCATATGCCCTGGTGGGGGTTGCATCTCATATAGCCGCATGGCATTGTGATGAGTTGTTGTAATGACGTGATTGATGATTTGTGATGTGTTTACTCTATGAGTTGTTGTAATGACGTGATTGATGATTTGTGATGTGTTTACTCTAGTGCTGTGACTTGACTTACTGCTTATCCTGTGATTTATTATATGGATTGAATTGAGCTCACCCTTCTGCTTGGAATGTTGCTCTATTGTGGCAACGCTGCAGGTAACCGCGAGTGAAGGACCTGCTGCCTTCCTTATTAGCTGTGGGATGTTGTCGAGTCGCTCTCTGATACTGTAGCACCTAGGGGGCGTGGCTGGAGTTTGATAGTTTAATTAATTTAACTGTTTAATGACTATGTGGAGTGTATGCGACGTGTTCGAGAGGCTTAGCGAGTTATTATTTTTATTCCGCTGTGGCGTGTTGAATTTTTGTGAAGTTCAATTTTTATGACGATGTGGCACTTCTTTTCTATCAACTCAATTAACATTTTTGAAAATGAAATTACCCTGATAATGACGTGCGAACTAAGGGGTAGAAAAGGGGTGTTACAATTAGTGGTATCAGAGCAGTTCGGTCTGTCCGGCCAAGTCGTCGAGTCGTTGTGTCGGTGTACGACCAACTGCTGTCTTTTAAGTGCTGACCAATATTTGTGTTGCAGGTAAACCAAGAGTTGCTAATGGTAAGTGAACTAGTGGGGGAGATACCCCTGCTGGTACTGTGTGTTGTATTGCGTTTCCGAGGTGTGAACTCTGTGTCTTCTCTGTGTAAACCTTGTATTGTTGGCATTTGTTTGACTACTTTTGTCTCCTTGATCTCTAAAATCACATATTCTGGGCTACTATGATCTACCTTGATTACATGCATTAAGTGATTTTGTAAACGAGGATTTGAGGGTTTCGTAGAGTTATTTAACTAATTGTTTTTAGGTGTTATTCCTAGACTGGCATGCTATATCTACTTTTAAAAATAATAAGTTTCTTGATTTAACGATTTTAAGGGTGGATTATATTTCATGTTATCGTTAATTCTAAAAAGCTATTACTTTTGAGATTGGTGACTAATATTACTAAACTTGATTTTGACTTCTCGGCTGATTTGGAAAATGTTTGGTTTTCGAAAGGTGCGTTAGTTACTTCTTTTGAACCCGAAGGGAAATGTTATCGGGGTTGGGATGAATTTTCAATATTGTAATTCAGGTCATTCTAGTTATCGTATCAAAAGAAATGTTTTACCGCCATGGGCTTTGATGTTCTTCTAAATGATTATTATATGATTTGAGGAGTTGATGACACCTTCCTCTTGCGAAAATCATTTCCTGAAATAAATCGTTGATTTTGTTTGAAAGACAGTTTTCACTCGTTTTTCGCACTTCGTCTCATAAATGTTTTTGGGGTAGAGGTATCACTTTAGTGATATGTCAATTGTGTGACTATTGTGCCGTCTAAAGTTTTTGTGCAGTGAGTATTTCCTCGTTTGGGGTACCCGGTGACCCCGATTTGTGTTTATGTGTTATGTGCTATTTGTGAACCATTGTATGAGCAATGACCAAATCATTAGTCGAGGTGTGTTCATTGTAGGAGCAATTGAACAAATCGTTTAGTATCAGTTTAATTGTTATGGGAAGATATCTAGCTAAAATTAAAAATGACTCTAATTGATGTATTGTCATTGTGCCATGTGTAGATACATGTGATCTTAGATGCAATAATGCCTTATCTGGATTCTTGATAAATTGACTGTGTCTAATAGATGATATGTAGCTTATTATTTGGACTCTAGAAAATTGTTGTTGATATGGTAATTGTTGTGGTTGCCAATGATGTTGTTGTTGTTGCGGTCGTTCTTGTTGCTATTGTTGATGTTGTTATAATTCAAGTAGGTGATAACGTTGTTATTCTAGAGAATGTATCGATATAAGTTGCTGTAGAACTTGTTGCGGTTGCTATTGTTGTTGTTATCGTTGCTGTTAAATATTATTAGATGAGATAATAAAGATGTCACTCTGTTGGGACTATTCCAATAGTAGTTGTTGTTGTAGTGTTCATGGTTGTTGTCGAATTATTCTTGTTGTGGTAGTAGTTGTGTATTGCTGTTGTCGCTGTTTTTAACTCTGTTTTGCTGCTGTTTGTGCAATTAAATGTTGCTGTTTTTGAGTTGATTTTACTGCTGTTTTTGGAAATAATAGTGCTGTTTTTATAACGAATATGTTGCTGTTTTTATTAAGTTAAGGTTGCTGTTTTTACGAAACAAATGGTGCTGTTACTATTTTTTTTACAAGTCACTGTTTTTATAAAAATGTCATTGCTGTCACTGTTCATTTTAAATGCTGTTGCGGACACTGTTTTTAGGAAAATATTGTTGCTGTTGCTGTTAAGCGAATACTGCTGTTGCCGTAAATAAAAGTTACTGTTGCTGTTTTATAAAAGATGATGTTGCCGATTTTCTTTATAAAAACTGGTGTTGCTGTTCCTTAAGATTTAAAGAGTTGTTTTCCTCAATTTAATTGGTGCTGTTTACTTATATTTAAGATACTGTTTTACTCAATTTAAACGTGCTGTTTGCTTAAATTTTAATGTGCTGTTTACTAAAATTGAAAGTGCTGTTTTCTCAGAATTAAAAATGTTGTTTATATAATGTTGAAGCTGCTGTTTCTGTGCTGTAATTGCTACTATTTTTATGTTATTAAGCTGCTGTTTCTATGTTGATAAGCTGCCATTTATATGTTTTTGTTGTCGTCGTTGATGTGCCTGAGTGGCAAGTTCAGTTGATCGTTGATTTGTTATTGCTGTTGTTGGTTGTTGGCGCATTAGCGCCCATTGTCATGATTATGTCGTTGCTTATGTTGTTGTCTTGGGTACCGCCGAATGGCCCAAGTTATTATGCTGTTATTGTTGTGGGTATCGCCGAATGGCCCACATTGTCTTGTTGAGGGTACCGCTGGACGGCCCGAATTGTTTGATTAGTTTCATGATGTTGTGGGCCTATGGCCCTTGTTTTAAAAAAGGGATATTTGGTCCCGGAGTCTGACTGTGTTGATGAATATGTGTTGTTGTAATGATGTTGATTGTTGTGGCGTGCTATATATTGTCTGTTGTAATGACATTGTCATAGAAACCAGGCCGTTAGCAGTCTGTTAGTGTGCGAACCCATGAGGTGGATGAGTGAGGTAGAATGCAAGTCAGTTTGCCAGAGTGGCACAGCGGAGTAGAGAGGGAACCTGATTACTACTACTTGAAGTTACCTGGCTGAACAAGTAGGAGGGACGGCCGCCCAATCACCTATCGCCGGTAATCAAAGGAATAATAATCAGCGGGATAGATGGCACTAGTTGCCTAGATACCGTAGTCGTTTAATGGGGGAGTGTTAGCATTAGCAGAGGAATTTCGAGGACGAAATTATTCTAAGTGGGGGAGAGTTGTAACACCCCAAATATTTAATTAATTTATTTAATTAAGTATTTAGGTGTTTATTTTATTTAATTAGTACAATTAAAAATTATAGCATATAATAAGGTGTGGTATTGTAGTAGGAGGTGATGTTGACAATTAAATTGGGCTTAAGCTGAGGAGAGCCCATGACCCATGACCTAGGCGCATATCTAATCAAAAAAAAATTAGGGTTTAGTGCTCATTAGCACATTTTTTTTTCTTTTAGAAAAAGGAGTGAGGTGAGGCGAATTGAGAGGGAGAGTGGCGCACATGAGGAGAAAGGGAGAGAAGGCTTGCGACTTGGAGAGAAGAGGAGAGGAGGTTTGCGCAATTTGAAGGCCTTGGCTCGTGTGTTGCGGTGGTTTCTAGTGGTGCATTCGGTCATCTCCTAAGGAGCATACGTTTAAGAGGTAAGGGGAGTTTTATTCGATTTATATAATAGGTGGCATGATGGGTTGTAAGTTAGGACATCCTAGATCTATCCATGTTCTTGATATGTGTGTGATTTCATGTTTGATTTATGAATGTATGGGATGATCATGATGATTTGGATTGTGAATTCTATGATTAAAATTGCAAGAGTGATGTTCTAATTGTTAAAAGGGTGAATTGCATATCAAGTGTTTGATTAATGTTTTGGTGGTATTTTGATTGATGATAATTGGAGATGACCGTGGTAATTTGATGTTCATATTGGTAATTGAATTTTGGTGTTGAATTAGTAATTTAATTGATGAGAAATAGGATTTTGTAACTCCTAGGCGCCTTGGGCGCCATATGTGTGCATTTCTGGACACTGTTCGGTTTTTCTAAAACTGGTATTGTTTTGTTAATCCAAAAATTACGTGGCTGGTTGCTTTTGAAAATAGACTTAAAGCCGGTCGTTTTGGAACTGGTTTCGTTCAATTTGGAGTTGTGTAGCTCAAGTTATGGGTCTCCAAAGTTGAGTCAAATTTCTGGAATCAAACTGTGTTTAGGCTGCGCCAGTTTCTGGGCGCCGGATCCCCTCTCCTGGGCGCTGTGTTGCGCGCCAGTGCGTGTGTTGCTGCCCTGGGCGCATGGCGCCCGTGTGCGCGCCTGTTGCCTGTGTGGCCAAATTCTGTGTTGCTGGGCGCCGGATCCCTGTGTCTGGGCGCCATTTTCAGGATGTTCCCGATTTTTAATAAAAACTGTTTTCGCTATATCTTTTGACTCGGGCACCCGTTTTAAACGTTTCAAAAAGTGTTGGAAAGCTTTTTCGGTTGTCTACCTGTGTGTCATATTTTTAAAATAAAAACTTATCATTTTCTGGTGTTTTCTGGGCGCCCAAGAGGCTGTCCCCGGTGGTTATCCCATGACGTTGTGAAGCCGTGTTGAGTTTATTTTTGAAAATCCTTTTGCGCACAACCAGCAGTTTTAACGTTTTAGTATCAAAATGGATGATTATGACGATGATGCCCTTAGTGGTTAGTTAAATGACGCTTTTGCCCTTAGTGGCCAATATTTTTGATGATGATGTGATTGTGATGATTATGACGAGGATGCCCTTAGTGGCTAATTAAATGACGTTGTTGCCCTTAGTGGTCAATATTTTGATGATGATGTGATTACGACGAGGATGCCCTTAGTGGCTAATTAAATGACGTTGTTGCCCTTAGTGGTCCATATTTTGATGATGTTGTGATTATGATGATTTGTGGTTGCACATGTGTCCATGGTGTCTCATAGCATGTGCATTTCGCCCATAGTGGCAGTGACGATGTTCGCCCATAGTGGCAGTGACGATGTTCGCCCATAGTGGCAGTGACGAGTATGGTACCATCATGCATATGCCCTGGTGGGGGTTGCATCTCATATAGCCGCATGGCATTGTGATGAGTTGTTGTAATGACGTGATTGATGATTTGTGATGTGTTTACTCTATGAGTTGTTGTAATGACGTGATTGATGATTTGTGATGTGTTTACTCTAGTGCTGTGACTTGACTTACTGCTTATCCTGTGATTTATTATATGGATTGAATTGAGCTCACCCTTCTGCTTGGAATGTTGCTCTATTGTGGCAACGCTGCAGGTAACCGCGAGTGAAGGACCTGCTGCCTTCCTTATTAGCTGTGGGATGTTGTCGAGTCGCTCTCTGATACTGTAGCACCTAGGGGGCGTGGCTGGAGTTTGATAGTTTAATTAATTTAACTGTTTAATGACTATGTGGAGTGTATGCGACGTGTTCGAGAGGCTTAGCGAGTTATTATTTTTATTCCGCTGTGGCGTGTTGAATTTTTGTGAAGTTCAATTTTTATGACGATGTGGCACTTCTTTTCTATCAACTCAATTAACATTTTTGAAAATGAAATTACCCTGATAATGACGTGCGAACTAAGGGGTAGAAAAGGGGTGTTACAATTAGTGGTATCAGAGCAGTTCGGTCTGTCCGGCCAAGTCGTCGAGTCGTTGTGTCGGTGTACGACCAACTGCTGTCTTTTAAGTGCTGACCAATATTTGTGTTGCAGGTAAACCAAGAGTTGCTAATGGTAAGTGAACTAGTGGGGGAGATACCCCTGCTGGTACTGTGTGTTGTATTGCGTTTCCGAGGTGTGAACTCTGTGTCTTCTCTGTGTAAACCTTGTATTGTTGGCATTTGTTTGACTACTTTTGTCTCCTTGATCTCTAAAATCACATATTCTGGGCTACTATGATCTACCTTGATTACATGCATTAAGTGATTTTGTAAACGAGGATTTGAGGGTTTCGTAGAGTTATTTAACTAATTGTTTTTAGGTGTTATTCCTAGACTGGCATGCTATATCTACTTTTAAAAATAATAAGTTTCTTGATTTAACGATTTTAAGGGTGGATTATATTTCATGTTATCGTTAATTCTAAAAAGCTATTACTTTTGAGATTGGTGACTAATATTACTAAACTTGATTTTGACTTCTCGGCTGATTTGGAAAATGTTTGGTTTTCGAAAGGTGCGTTAGTTACTTCTTTTGAACCCGAAGGGAAATGTTATCGGGGTTGGGATGAATTTTCAATATTGTAATTCAGGTCATTCTAGTTATCGTATCAAAAGAAATGTTTTACCGCCATGGGCTTTGATGTTCTTCTAAATGATTATTATATGATTTGAGGAGTTGATGACACCTTCCTCTTGCGAAAATCATTTCCTGAAATAAATCATTGATTTTGTTTGAAAGACAGTTTTCACTCGTTTTTCGCACTTCGTCTCATAAATGTTTTTGGGGTAGAGGTATCACTTTAGTGATATGTCAATTGTGTGACTATTGTGCCGTCTAAAGTTTTTGTGCAGTGAGTATTTCCTCGTTTGGGGTACCCGGTGACCCCGATTTGTGTTTATGTGTTATGTGCTATTTGTGAACCATTGTATGAGCAATGACCAAATCATTAGTCGAGGTGTGTTCATTGTAGGAGCAATTGAACAAATCGTTTAGTATCAGTTTAATTGTTATGGGAAGATATCTAGCTAAAATTAAAAATGACTCTAATTGATGTATTGTCATTGTGCCATGTGTAGATACATGTGATCTTAGATGCAATAATGCCTTATCTGGATTCTTGATAAATTGACTGTGTCTAATAGATGATATGTAGCTTATTATTTGGACTCTAGAAAATTGTTGTTGATATGGTAATTGTTGTGGTTGCCAATGATGTTGTTGTTGTTGCGGTCGTTCTTGTTGCTATTGTTGATGTTGTTATAATTCAAGTAGGTGATAACGTTGTTATTCTAGAGAATGTATCGATATAAGTTGCTGTAGAACTTGTTGCGGTTGCTATTGTTGTTGTTATCGTTGCTGTTAAATATTATTAGATGAGATAATAAAGATGTCACTCTGTTGGGACTATTCCAATAGTAGTTGTTGTTGTAGTGTTCATGGTTGTTGTCGAATTATTCTTGTTGTGGTAGTAGTTGTGTATTGCTGTTGTCGCTGTTTTTAACTCTGTTTTGCTGCTGTTTGTGCAATTAAATGTTGCTGTTTTTGAGTTGATTTTACTGCTGTTTTTGGAAATAATAGTGCTGTTTTTATAACGAATATGTTGCTGTTTTTATTAAGTTAAGGTTGCTGTTTTTACGAAACAAATGGTGCTGTTACTATTTTTTTTTACAAGTCACTGTTTTTATAAAAATGTCGTTGCTGTCACTGTTCATTTTAAATGTGTTGCGGACACTGTTTTTAGGAAAATATTGTTGCTGTTGCTGTTAAGCGAATACTGCTGTTGCCGTAAATAAAAGTTACTGTTGCTGTTTTATAAAAGATGATGTTGCCGATTTTCTTTATAAAAACTGGTGTTGCTGTTCCTTAAGATTTAAAGAGTTGTTTTCCTCAATTTAATTGGTGCTGTTTACTTATATTTAAGATACTGTTTTACTCAATTTAAACGTGCTGTTTGCTTAAATTTTAATGTGCTGTTTACTAAAATTGAAAGTGCTGTTTTCTCAGAATTAAAAATGTTGTTTATATAATGTTGAAGCTGCTGTTTCTGTGCTGTAATTGCTACTATTTTTATGTTATTAAGCTGCTGTTTCTATGTTGATAAGCTGCCATTTATATGTTTTTGTTGTCGTCGTTGATGTGCCTGAGTGGCAAGTTCAGTTGATCGTTGATTTGTTATTGCTGTTGTTGGTTGTTGGCGCATTAGCGCCCATTGTCATGATTATGTCGTTGCTTATGTTGTTGTCTTGGGTACCGCCGAATGGCCCAAGTTATTATGCTGTTATTGTTGTGGGTATCGCCGAATGGCCCACATTGTCTTGTTGAGGGTACCGCTGGACGGCCCGAATTGTTTGATTAGTTTCATGATGTTGTGGGCCTATGGCCCTTGTTTTAAAAAAGGGATATTTGGTCCCGGAGTCTGACTGTGTTGATGAATATGTGTTGTTGTAATGATGTTGATTGTTGTGGCGTGCTATATATTGTCTGTTGTAATGACATTGTCATAGAAACCAGGCCGTTAGCAGTCTGTTAGTGTGCGAACCCATGAGGTGGATGAGTGAGGTAGAATGCAAGTCAGTTTGCCAGAGTGGCACAGCGGAGTAGAGAGGGAACCTGATTACTACTACTTGAAGTTACCTGGCTGAACAAGTAGGAGGGACGGCCGCCCAATCACCTATCGCCGGTAATCAAAGGAATAATAATCAGCGGGATAGATGGCACTAGTTGCCTAGATACCGTAGTCGTTTAATGGGGGAGTGTTAGCATTAGCAGAGGAATTTCGAGGACGAAATTATTCTAAGTGGGGGAGAGTTGTAACACCCCAAATATTTAATTAATTTATTTAATTAAGTATTTAGGTGTTTATTTTATTTAATTAGTACAATTAAAAATTATAGCATATAATAAGGTGTGGTATTGTAGTAGGAGGTGATGTTGACAATTAAATTGGGCTTAAGCTGAGGAGAGCCCATGACCCATGACCTAGGCGCATATCTAATCAAAAAAAAATTAGGGTTTAGTGCTCATTAGCACATTTTTTTTTCTTTTAGAAAAAGGAGTGAGGTGAGGCGAATTGAGAGGGAGAGTGGCGCACATGAGGAGAAAGGGAGAGAAGGCTTGCGACTTGGAGAGAAGAGGAGAGGAGGTTTGCGCAATTTGAAGGCCTTGGCTCGTGTGTTGCGGTGGTTTCTAGTGGTGCATTCGGTCATCTCCTAAGGAGCATACGTTTAAGAGGTAAGGGGAGTTTTATTCGATTTATATAATAGGTGGCATGATGGGTTGTAAGTTAGGACATCCTAGATCTATCCATGTTCTTGATAAGTGTGTGATTTCATGTTTGATTTATGAATGTATGGGATGATCATGATGATTTGGATTGTGAATTCTATGATTAAAATTGCAAGAGTGATGTTCTAATTGTTAAAAGGGTGAATTGCATATCAAGTGTTTGATTAATGTTTTGGTGGTATTTTGATTGATGATAATTGGAGATGACCGTGGTAATTTGATGTTCATATTGGTAATTGAATTTTGGTGTTGAATTAGTAATTTAATTGATGAGAAATAGGATTTTGTAACTCCTAGGCGCCTTGGGCGCCATATGTGTGCATTTCTGGACACTGTTCGGTTTTTCTAAAACTGGTATTGTTTTGTTAATCCAAAAATTATGTGGCTGGTTGCTTTTGAAAATAGACTTAAAGCCGGTCGTTTTGGAACTGGTTTCGTTCAATTTGGAGTTGTGTAGCTCAAGTTATGGGTCTCCAAAGTTGAGTCAAATTTCTGGAATCAAACTGTGTTTAGGCTGCGCCAGTTTCTGGGCACCGGATCCCCTCTCCTGGGCGCTGTGTTGCGCGCCAGTGCGTGTGTTGCTGCCCTGGGCGCATGGCGCCCGTGTGCGCGCCTGTTGCCTGTGTGGCCAAATTCTGTGTTGCTGGGCGCCGGATCCCTGTGTCTGGGCGCCATTTTCAGGATGTTCCCGATTTTTAATAAAAACTGTTTTCGCTATATCTTTTGACTCGGGCACCCGTTTTAAACGTTTCAAAAAGTGTTGGAAAGCTTTTTCGGTTGTCTACCTGTGTGTCATATTTTTAAAATAAAAACTTATCATTTTCTGGTGTTTTCTGGGCGCCCAAGAGGCTGTCCCCGGTGGTTATCCCATGACGTTGTGAAGCCGTGTTGAGTTTATTTTTGAAAATCCTTTTGCGCACAACCAGCAGTTTTAACGTTTTAGTATCAAAATGGATGATTATGACGATGATGCCCTTAGTGGTTAGTTAAATGACGCTTTTGCCCTTAGTGGCCAATATTTTTGATGATGATGTGATTGTGATGATTATGACGAGGATGCCCTTAGTGGCTAATTAAATGACGTTGTTGCCCTTAGTGGTCAATATTTTGATGATGATGTGATTACGACGAGGATGCCCTTAGTGGCTAATTAAATGACGTTGTTGCCCTTAGTGGTCCATATTTTGATGATGTTGTGATTATGATGATTTGTGGTTGCACATGTGTCCATGGTGTCTCATAGCATGTGCATTTCGCCCATAGTGGCAGTGACGATGTTCGCCCATAGTGGCAGTGACGATGTTCGCCCATAGTGGCAGTGACGAGTATGGTACCATCATGCATATGCCCTGGTGGGGGTTGCATCTCATATAGCCGCATGGCATTGTGATGAGTTGTTGTAATGACGTGATTGATGATTTGTGATGTGTTTACTCTATGAGTTGTTGTAATGACGTGATTGATGATTTGTGATGTGTTTACTCTAGTGTTGTGACTTGACTTACTGCTTATCCTGTGATTTATTATATGGATTGAATTGAGCTCACCCTTCTGCTTGGAATGTTGCTCTATTGTGGCAACGCTGCAGGTAACCGCGAGTGAAGGACCTGCTGCCTTCCTTATTAGCTGTGGGATGTTGTCGAGTCGCTCTCTGATACTGTAGCACCTAGGGGGCGTGGCTGGAGTTTGATAGTTTAATTAATTTAACTGTTTAATGACTATGTGGAGTGTATGCGACGTGTTCGAGAGGCTTAGCGAGTTATTATTTTTATTCCGCTGTGGCGTGTTGAATTTTTGTGAAGTTCAATTTTTATGACGATGTGGCACTTCTTTTCTATCAACTCAATTAACATTTTTGAAAATGAAATTACCCTGATAATGACGTGCGAACTAAGGGGTAGAAAAGGGGTGTTACACCAACAACTCAAATGGTACATGCATCACTGGGATTCCAGAATAGACAACATGCAATAACCAAAACATCAAACAAAAATGCAATCTAGTGAAGAACTCACCTCAAATTCAGCTACACAATGACAAAGATGCAAGAAATCGAAACTTGAAGCACCAACAAGCTTCTATGCACCCAAATTCGAAACCCAAGCTTCTAATCCCCTTCTAACCCTTTAGAATCACAATGCAATTATTTTCACACGAGACTGCCCAGAAGAATTATATAGTCTAATCTCTATTCTGAAAAAGTTTACCTCTGCCTTAGGCCAAAAAATTAATGTCTCAAATTTAGGTATGATATTTGGTAAAAGAGTTCAACCTCAACTCGGGAACAAACTTGCTACCATTACTAATATTTCGGTTTGAACTCACCCTGGATCTTATCTGATATGTCCTATAGAATGGGGAGGCTCTAAGGTTCAGAGTTTGCAGTGCTTAAAGAAAAGGTTCTGGCAAAGATTGAGGGATGAAAGGGTAATTTACTTAATCGTGCAGGGGAGGAGGTCTTAATTAAGGTTGTTATTCAAGCAATTCCATGTTATATTATGGCTATTGTCAATCTTCCTAAGTCCTTCTATAATGCTCTATCTACCGAGATTGCTAGATTCTGGTGGAGTAATTATGGGCTTAAAAGATGGATTCATTGGAAGAAGAGAGAGTTGTTGTTCTCTCCAAAATCAGAAGGAGGGTTAGGTTTCAGAGATTTTTCCCACATGAACTCAATAAATGTTTTCAAAACAGGTCTGATGTATCATCCAAGAACCTAATTCTTATTGGACCTCCACTCTAAAGGGTATATACCTTCCTTTTACTGAATTTTGGAGAAGCTAACAGTAGAAGAGGTAGCTCGTGGGTTTGGCAGAGTATACTTCATGGAGAGAGTTGTTGAAGAGCTCTGGAAGGTGGTCTGTTGATTTGGTGTTGATATTCATATCAAAAGGGATAATTGGTTGGCTTCTGGGAATTTGTTTACACTCTTAAGCAGAGTTTAACTATCTCTCATCTGAATGAGCTAGTGATTGCTAACCATATCTGGGATGTTGAAGCTTTAAGACAGAATCTAGAACTTGCTGATGCTATGTGTGCTACACAACCTCCCATCTTGTTGTCTAATCCCCAAAATTTATTGTTATGGAAATTCTCTACAGATGGAGCCTACTTAGTTAAATCAGGCTACAGAAGATTATATGATCTTCACTCTCTTCCTCCAGCTCAAACCTCTAGCTCAACTAGGACCCCTTAAGGAGTGTTGGACAATCATATGGAAAGCCAGGGTCCCAGAGAAAGTTAAGCATTTCTTGCGGAGAGTTTATCACAATGCAATATCTACTTGAGACAATCTTACTAGAAGGAAACTTTCAAGAGATAATCTTTGTCCAATATGTAAGCAAGATCCTGAAACGGTGGTACACCTTATGCTACTATGTACTCGGATTGAACCAGTTTGGTTTGGGTAACAAATTCTTCACCTTCCTACTAAAATTAATGTTTCCTCGTCCCCTGTCTGGTTGGTGGAGCAAGTAAACTTCTGGGAGAGTAATGATTTGGATGTTAATACCTTGACCTCGCTTTTTATGAACATCACATGGTCTATTTGGAAGGCTAGGAATTATTGCATTTTCAACTCCTCAAAACCTAATCGTATGGCAGTACTTATTACTGCTAAAACTCAATATTGTATGGAGTTCTTACAATTTGTTTCCTCTAAAGATCAAGAGGTCTCTATTAGACCCCATATGAATTCTTCTAATCGGTGGAGACCACCAAGATTTACCTTGTAAAGGTTAACTTTGATGCTGCTTTCATTAGACAAACAGGAAAAGGAAGTATGGGGGTTGTTTGCAGAGATGATAAAGGCTGAATTCTTACCGCTATTGCTGTGGGGATCTATGATCCCTCCCCTTTTGTTGCAGAGGCCTTGAGCTTGAGAGAAGCAATTTTTGTAAGTCAAAACCTTCATCTTCAGAAGGTAATCTTTGAATCATATAACCTCACCCTCATTGAAGCATGCAGAGGAAAGATTCAAGAGATCCTCAGTGATATATCATTTCTGAAATCTAGTTTTAAGATTTTTGGTTTTACCTAGACTTGACGGGATGGGAACTCTATAGCCCATGAACTTGCAGCATACGATAAAGGAGGGCACACCAGTAATTGGAGTCTCAACCCTCCTCCTTCCCTTCGTCGTGTGATTTCCATGGATGTGGTGCCTCCTTTAGTTTTCTTTCTCTCTTTAGACCTAGGGTTCATACTATCTAGAGTGCCTTGTACTTATGATTGAGATCTACTTTTGCTCTACTACATTAATTTATTAGATTTTCTGTAGTTATTCCGGGTTGCCGATTTGTGTGTGTCAAACCTGGTTGGTTTGGACTCAGCTCATTTGGCTACTCTTTGTGTTGGTTTGGGTCTTGCCCACTAATTAATGAATCAATGCAATTCTGACAAAAACTAATAAAGAAGAATATGATAAAATTTGGGGATTGAAATTATAATAACATGATGTCTATATTAAGTATATGTTGATATATGTTTGATTGCATAACATATATAATGCTTGAATCTATAAAACTATATCATAATTCCAAATAACAAAACTAGGAGCAATATTAGACTTAAAAGAAGCCTCTCTCTTAATTGTTGTCAAAAGTAAGAAATATGACACACAAATTCAAAGGATCAAAGTCCAATATGCAATGCACTTTAATACAATACATTAATTAACAATGGGAGTAACACATTCTAATCATCTTATTTTTCAAGTGAATACTCTACTTGCTCCACAAACCAATCGATTATAAAAGCCAAAAAACTCAAATTGCATTTTCTTGTGCTTCTTTCCCTTCCCCTCTTTAGCTACCTTTCTCTTCCACATAATCTTCTCCAAAAGTTCACTCAAGTAGATCCACTTAGAAGAACCTTTGACATTTCCAGTTGAAATCATCACTTCATCAGGATCAGAGAAATGGGTGATGATTTGTTTGGATCCAGCAAGATATGGCCACTCCATCATATGTCTTTCAATTATATGAGAAAGTGAGACCAATTCACTTGAGTCATATAATGGACTACCACAATCCCATATGGGAAAAACTCTTGCATTTTTCTCATATTCAATCTCCTTAGAAGCTTCACTCATCTTTCTGATCTAAATGAAATTTGTGTCTCTAATACTTTGTGGTTCCTCCAAGACCAATTATCCAACTTTAATACTAAGGTGCCAAAGATGTTATATTGATGACAAATTAAAAAATCATACTTATTTATTAAAATCCTAAGATTCTTGACATAACATGTGCATGATTAGGATCATTATCATATAGGCATCTGCATCTAAAAAGGGTTTTTCTACACAAATAATTTGCTGAAGTTTGTCCTAGAAAATGACAGATCCACTGATTTAAATATTGGGTTATGGCTATAGTTAAGTAAATAAATAATTGTTATATATATTGTTGTACTGAATATGGATCATATTTATAACCGCACCGCCAAAGTGTAGTTAAGCATAAGGATACATGATCAAAATCTCAATTTTCATTATACTTTTGGAAAATTGCAAGGCTAAGAAAGACAAAAGGGGAGTAATAGGTGCAATGAGAATTAATGTGCTATATATATATATCCAATGTGGATGACTTCCCAATGTGGTGGAAGGGAGTTTTGTTTTGTTCTATAGAAAATTACTTTTATCGTCACAACAATTTTCGGCACATATTTAGACATACAAAAAAATATACATCATTTAATTATTTCAAAAATATAGGCGTGGGGTTGAGCGGTTGGGGCTCATCCTCCCTTAACCAAGGGTCGGGAGTTTGATCCCCACTATGGGTATGGAGCAGCGTTAAATTCCTCGGGCCAGCTATCCCACCCATCGAGGTGCCTACAATCCAGCGAGGGGACTAGTCACGGCAGTCGGCGGTGAATACCTTGGATAAAACCAAAAAAATATGTGTGCACCTAAAAGTGTTGTAACCACACAAGACTGTGACTGGTCTTTATACCCCATGTGGACTACTACTCCCGTCAATTTGTTATTTGCACTCCTTTTTTCTAATACTCCTCCACTAGTTAATTGATAGTTTTTCTAAAAGATATCTTGTTTGGGATCTAACTTTCAAAAGCCCTATATTAACTTACCCGACTTTTGGAGATTAACTTTCAGAAGTTGACTTTAGACTATTTTATAATTTTTTTGAAAGTACAAACACTGATATATATACACTCTTCTCTTCTCCAAATGTGGGAGATCGACAAGTAGCTAGGTTAATACGTAGACCAAAACGGTATAAATGAGGTTTCCAAAAGAGTCCAAATATACATTGATCAATTTTGGCTTATAGCCAGGAGATGATAAAGAGTTGTGGCTTGAGTATCAGGCATGGAGTGCATATGATTGATTTAGGTTTTGGTGTTGCCAAGGAAGGCATTCTATTGGCTTATCATGTTGAATCTTGTTTCTCAATGTAGGGTGTCATTTAGTTCTTTACTAGTTTTTTACCCGTGCATACGCACGGGTGATACTGTATGGTCGGTGTATTACCATGAAGTCATAATAGTAATTTGGAAGATATTGATAAGTTGTGAACAATGTCCAAAATGTAAGATTTGAAATTCAAAGTGGAATATGCATCCCTGTTGACAATCAGAATTACATTGATCCATAATATTGTATTTGGACATTAGAGGTAAAATATGCATCCCCGTTGCCCCTCCCGTTTGCATCCTCGTTGGTCCTCCTGTTGGCATTGCCGTTGGCACTCTCGTTGCCACTCCCGTTGGCACTCATGTTGGCAGTCCCGTTGGCACTCTCGCTCTCGTTGCCACTCCCGTTGGTGTTCTCGTTGGCACTCCCGTTGGCATTTTACTCCTTTTTAGTAAGTATAAAATAGTTATTTGGTAATTTTTTGTAGTGATCAAATTGATTGATTTTATTTTTTATGAAAAAATTAATTGATTTTACTCATTTTAATTGATTTTAGTAATTTTAGTAGTTTGAGTAAATTATAAAAATGAATATTTTTTTTAAATAGTTGTGTGGGAAAAAGTTTTAAAAAAGTAGGTTTGGGTAGTTTGAGTAAATTATAAAAATGAATAATTTTATTTTAAATAATTGATTATACTCCAATTATTTAGTTGGGAAAATCATAAGATTGATATTTTGGTAGTAGGTAAATGGTAAGTTTGAAAAAGTGTGTGAGAGAAAAAAGTTTGAAAAAGCGAAAAAATAAAATTACCTAAATATACTCCAATTGCTTAGTTGGAAAAATGATAAGATTGATATTTTGATAGTGGGTAATGTATGGACTCAGACAAAATTAAATTAGTCAGAACTTTATCCCCTGAAAATCAAGACAATTTTAAAGTTAACAGATTTAATTAGCCTAAAACAAATATTAAAATTTTGTCAAATTTGAAAATTTTAAAATAGTAAAGAGGAAAAATGAAGGTGACATGTAGATTAAATTAAAGTAGGTATATTGTGAAAAATAGAGAAAAGGGAGAATTAGAGGAAGAAAGAGGAGAAGAGAGTGAAAAAGTGTGTGAGAGAGAGTGAAAAATATGAAAAATAGAGAAATGAGAGAATTGGAAAAAAGAAATAGGAGAAGAGAGTAAAAAGTGAGGGAGAGTGAAAAGGTGTGTGAGAGAGTGAAAAAGTGAAAAAGTTTGAAAAAGTGAAAAAGTGAAAAGGATAAAATTGTAATTTTGGTAGTGGGTAAATGATATAGATAGATAGTAGACATTAATGTACGTACGTTGTGACTAATATTGCTTTGATAGAACAAAAATCTCTCATAATTTATTATTTGTTTTACTTTGAATTATCTACATATACATTTTTTATTCCTTTTTCTTTATATCAAATTTAAAAATTGAAGAGTTAAGTGAATGAATACAAAATAAAGTAAAGAAATCTGAATGGCAAGTCATTTTGGATTGTACCAATTGTGATCAAAAGAGTGTGGAAGAAGTAAAAAGTTGCACAATGGTTAAAACTGAAAGGAAACTTTTTATATTGATATTATATCACCCCAAAGGAAACATATTATTTTGCTATATTGTATCCCCCAAACTCATTTCAATTGAGAGCCCAACTGAAATTGTTAAATTTCGAAATGAAACTATTTTATTGCTATTCTACCCCCCCCCCCCCCATACTATATTCAATTGTAGGCGGTACTGAAACAGTTTTTAACAACATTTTCACACAAAATTTGCAACACTTTAGTTTTATTAGGACCAACACACCTTAGTGTCTTATACTGACTAACAGCCGTTCCTAATCCAACACGATAATCAAGAATCTTTTGAAAAGTTTCTTTCTTAACAACTCGAAGTTCAAGAGCACGAATAGCATTGACTTTTCTTTGTGTAACATATCCATAATCAACAAAAGACTTGTCCATTGCATTGCAACATTCATCAAGTGCTTGTTCACTTGCTGATTCACCACTTACTTCTAAGAAAATAACATAGTGTCCTGGTTCTTTGGATCAATCAATGTAACTAGTGTAGTCAATAACTTCTACTTTTTCTTCAGCTAAGAATTTGACTCATGTTTCCACAACTAAGTGTAAATCATTTTCTGTGTTCTTGTCTACATTGATTCATCGAGAGAATTAAAATAGAGAAGAATTTGGTACATACCAACTCTATTAGAATCATTCAAATGGATGAATTCAAAATAACCAATATGAGGAAGCACAGTGTAAGTAGCCAATTCAGAAGAAGCTCCATAATGAGAAGTAACCAAAGACAACTCACCGGCATAGTGCCTCAATTTATTTAAATAAGGTTCATTGCCCCAGTCATAATTCCATAAACATACTTAGCATTTGGAAAAAGTTCTGGTATCAAACCATACCAGTTACTCAACCCTTGCACTTGTTGTGAATCAAGTTAGCTAATTCAGGATTTGGTTGAAGCAATTTGGACATAGCTTCTCTAATAGATGGAATTGTGATTTTTCTTGAAAGTACACATTATTTGATATCATTACAAAGCTCTTCATACACTTGTTCAAAATGTCTGAAAGAAAAGACAAGACTATGTGCAAATGTTGAAGATATCAATTGAATTTCTTCCCTGAAGATTAGTCCACATAAGAGGTGACAGTATAGTGATTGGTGATAATCAGGACTGAATATCACTGCTTCTGGACTGCAAGGTGGTGAATGAAGTGCTTTCATAGTTGGCTTGTATTCTGGATGGCTGAATATATGGGTTGTTGCAACTCCTGCTATTACACCCCCTCTTGTTTTGGTCTTGCTGCCATTGATAAAGTTTAAGGCCTTACCACCACTTTGTATTGGAAATTCCCTTCAAAATGGAATTATATTAGTAGAAAATTTAAAATAGTCCACAACCACAATTTGAGTCGCCACATCTTGGTTTTTTATGTTTCTGCAATCGTTATATCAACTACAATTGAGGCTACGTCTATTGTCGTTGACTATGGTTCTCTCCCATATTAAGTATAGTGGCGAATCCAGGACTTTGGGTTCATTGTAAGATATGTTGGATCATAGGTTTGTTTAAAAAAAAAATTTCGAATATCCTCACTTAGTTTACAAAAATTAAGGAATCACGTTATCCAATTCCAAATTTATTTAAAAGTAAATCACCAAATTAGTCTCTAAGATTAAATTTTTTTTCTATTTAAGTCCTAAAGTATATGAAAATAAGAAGTAGTCCGTAATATCAGTAAAATTACTTCCTAAAGTTTTATAAGTAGTCTCTCATTATGAAAATTAATAGGACAGATTTATTAAAAATTGAGTCCAAATTTAAGAATACTATACTAATAAGAATACTATACTAATAAGAATAATAATAATAATAATAATAATAATAATAATAATAATAATAAGAATAATAATAATAATCATAATTAAAATTGACAATCATAATCTCAATTGCATGTCTCTCACTGTTGGTTTCCTTAACAATTTCAGCGATATTGGGACGTCGACTCCCGGGTTTGAATCCGAGTGTTACTAATAATAGTGTGTATGTGTGGTGTTTATTTCCCATTTCATCTAAGTAGACCGAAAAAAAATCCCAATTTCCCAATATTCATTGATTTTTGCGGAATGGGAGAGATGAGTGCGTGTTGGTGAAAATTCAATTAATCAAGTCAATTTTTTTTCTTTATTTCTCTATGTGGATTCTTAACCATTCTTGTCCTTTAGTCTTTTTTCAAGTTATGTTACTTTATGAAAATCAAAAATTAATTATTTTTTTCTAAGGAAATGAATAATAAATTAGAACAACTTTTGTCTTTCTATTTTGAATTATTTATCATTTTCAAGAAACTGAATAATTATCGAATTAGAGAAAATATGATTAACAAATCTAGAATATTAAGCAATTTAAGAATAACCATTTATTTTTTTTAAAGGGATTCTTATCCATTTTTGTCCTTTCTTCCTTTTTTTTTGAGTTATATATCACTTTATGAAAATTAAAAATGGGAAAACAAAATAGACCAATTTAACTCTAAGGGGTTGGTATAGAGTAACACGATGCAGTCGATGGATATTACGTACTAATAACATGGTAACAAAAAAAAGAGTAATACAACGCAGTCTCGTATAGATAATTTTTTGGAAAGAGTAGTTGAATTCCCTTTATAGATATTTTTTTTTTTGAAAGAGTAGTTGTTTGTTTAAATTCGGGTAATTTTCATACACTTCATAAAATATTGCACTCATTTAGTGTACTCCTCCAGTATCCCTTAACTCGTCAACTGAACTACATTCTTAGGATTTCAATCCCCCAAATATCTATTAATTATCTCCAAGACTTTTTTGTACACGCTACTTTTTTCTTTTCACAATTTTGTTCAAACTTTCGTCCTTATTTGCTTCAAAATTTTCGTTCTGTTTAGTTACCAAAATTCATCCTTATCTTATTAATTATTCAGTCAATCTATCTATTAAATCTATAATAAAATCAACTACATTTTGTCCCATGACAACAACCTCTCGTACTTTATTTTTCCCATCAAATCATCTACTAAATATTTTTGTCTCAGAAGGATAGCTCACGTGGTTGAGTGAAAGAGACGTTGTTGGTGGAAAAACGTAGGCGTACGGGGTTCGAACCCTGTTCCCCCCTCTCCTCTAACAACAAACACACTAATTACTAACCACTTTGCCTATCTAAAAAAAAATCTACCAAATATTTTATCTTGGCACATGACACATTTTTTATATAAAAAAAATGTATTCTCCCTCTTTTACATTCAAATATTTCTCTCTCTCCTCCACTTTTTTTCCTTCCTTTTTTGTTATATCTTATATTTTTTTCATTAAATTATATCTTATCTTTAAAACTTTGAAGTTAATTATAATAAACAGATAATCTATTATGAAAAATATGATTATTTTTATTTAATTTTTAAAATAATTTAGAAGCCAACAAGCATAACTTGCAATATCAAACTTTCACATTATAATAAAACATTTGATCCAGGTTAAATACTAAATATATAGACTTATAAATATATGAGAAAACAAAACATTTTATTGGAATAGATGTTTTTTTTTTATATTTTGTCTTTATAAATGTAGATTTTACTTCTCAATTCCAACAGGATTACATATTGTTGGTTTAATTTCATTAGTTTTTCATTTCTTATTTATAATATCTTATATTTTTGATATTCAATGTTTTCTCTTGTTATAACCCAATTTTGTCCACTCTCTTTCCTATTATGGCCTTTTTATTTAGCCCGCGTGTCATAGGTCCCAGGCGACACTACTACGAGAGAAGTTTTCGGGCTCATTCGATGTCGTCTCGTTTTAATTTGGGCCAGCGCTTAGTAGCTTTTTCAATTGGGCCGAGATGCCTTTTTTGTCTAATTGGACCTAGGCTCGCGTAATTGGGCCTATCTTAGCATTTGAACCTAATTTTAGTGTTTGTTGATTATCGGGCCCGTTTAGTCTTTTTAGCCCCGCTTCATTCATTTTTTATCAAAAGCCATAAAAAATAAATAAAAAAATAGAATTACAAAATATTAATTTACAAAAACAAAAAAAATACAAAATGATTGTCAAAAATACCAAAAAATCAGAAAAACAAAAATTACAAAAAAATGATAAAAAGAAAACAAAAACAGCGGCTGATCCATGGGCTGTTTCTTGTTGCCCAAGAACCCAAAACCTGCAAAAAAGAAAACAAAATCAGGACAAAATCAGAATTCAATTTGCTTAACCTAAAAATTGCCTATAAAAACAAGCTTGAATCACAGAGAAAAGGCACACAGAAAATTCACAGAAAAGAGAGAAAATCAGATAAGAAATTCAGGGAAAATCAGAGCGAAAAAAGTTAGGGTTCCACACTGGAACCCTAATCACAAAGTCCTAAAACAGAAGCAGCAGCGGTTTGAGAAGCAGCAGCAGAGGCACAGCAGTAGCAGAGCAAACAATAGGGAATAATCAGAAGAGCAAACAATATGGAATAATCAGAAGCTGGACAAGAGGTTAGTTCATTTGGGTTTTATGAAGTCTAATTTGTAAATAAGTTTTTCTAATAAACCAAAATCAACCATAGGTCTGAACAGTACATATGAATGAAAAATAACCAAACATTTCAGTTTAGGCTTGTTGTGAGTATTGATGCCGTAAATAAAATTAGGATTTAGGGTTTGTAAATAGGTTCTCTTTTTAATTCGTACTAATAGGCTAAAATCAAGAATAATCAAACATATCCATTCAACCCAGGTTTTATTGTGAATACTGATGCTCCAAGTAGATTAGGATTGGAAAAATTAGGGTTTGGTAAAAATCAGAATTAGTTTTGTTGCTTAGAAAAATTAGGTTTTGTTAATCTGTTTCAGAAAAAGAAATTAGGCAAAAGTTTGGTTAAATTAGGGTTTAGAGTCCTTTTAAACAAATGAACTAAAAAACGAGAAATCAAAAAATAAAAATCAGAAGCAAACATCAAAATATGGCAGACAGAAATAAGTAGGAACAAAATAAAAGAAAAATACATAACCGAAGCTTACCACTTTTTAGCTCCGACCACCGTAGACGGTGGTCGTCCTCCCCAGCAACGTCGTCACCGTCAGTGAACACCGCCGTAAGGCTCGCTGTCGTCTTCTCGCCGTTGGCCGTGAACCACCAGAAAAACAAAAAAACCAACATAGAGAAAAGGAATCAGGGTAGAAGAGTGAAGAGAAAGGAATGTAATAAACAAACCATAGGAACCGAAGCCTTACCCATTAGTTCCGGCCACCATAGACGGTGGCCGTTCGCTCCAAAACACCGCCACCGAACCTCCTAAACGCACCTTCGTACTATGCGTTAGGCGTCGTAACCACCACCGTGACGGCCTGTCAATGCCGTCCACCACCGTAAGCCCACTTTCGCGTCACCCTTCTCTCCTCTTTTCCCTTCTCCTTCTTCGTTCTCCTTCTCTCTCTCTCTGAGACCTCGCTTTCTCTCTCCTAACTGTAACTTTCGCAAGCCCTCTCTCTCTTCATCTTCTGATGAACACGACGCTGGAACAGAGAGGAACAAGAGATTAGGGTTAGACGATGGTGGGCGAAGAAGAGAGGAGAGGATAGGTTACGGCTCCGTGAAGTGAGGCGAAAAGAGAGGGGAAATGAAGAAATTAGGGTTAAGGGAGGATTGTCCGTAGACAGCGCCACGAGAGAGGGTGAGAGGAATTAGGTTTAGGTTTTCTCAAAACACCTTATATAGTGTGGAGACATAGGGGTATTTCTGTCTTTTCCTTTTAACTCAATACTATTTACACCCCCAACGTGTACTTCATACACCCCCTTGTGCATAAGCCCAACTTCATAAGCAACCATCCCGGAATCCAAATAACGTGGACTGGGCTTCTGCTAAACGCACCCCATTCCTTTAAAACAGTGCCCTTTCTGCTAAATACACCATATTTTACTATTGCACCCTCTCTTTTCGTTTTTTTTATTATTTTCTTTTACAAAAAACCTATAAAAAATAAATAGATAAATATTTCATTTTCAAAAAATATAAATAGGGGACTAAGTCGACTGTACAGTCGGGTTAGTCTGCTTTTTAGGTCACTAATGAACCGTTAAGGATCATGCCCTGAAATCCCTATTTAAAACAAACATTTTCTAAATCAAAATAAACACAAACACATTTCTTTCCACAAATCAAATTTATAAAATAGGGGATTAAGTCGACTGTACAGTCGGGTTAGTCAGCGTTCTAGGACGAACGAACCGTACGGCTCAAGAGTCCTAAAACCCCTATTCAAATAAAATCAAACCACCACACATCAAACTATCTTCAAAACTTCAAAAAACTCCATTTTCACAAAGTAGGGGACTAAGCCGACTGTACAGTCGGGTTAGTCATCATTTTAGGACGAATGAACTGATCACTCAGGAGTCCTAAAATCCCTAAGTAAAATACACCAACAAACAAAGTTTTCTTCCAAGAACTATGTGTGATTTGATTCTCTACCAAGACATACGTAGGAGCAGAGGCCTTTTTTAGTCTTTTCCTAAATAATCATTTTCTTAAATTCAAATAAAATATCAACTTTCTTCTTTCTTTTTAATTCACAATAAAAGGGTAAAAATAAATGTTTTCAAAATTAACTTCCGCTTCTACAACTAATTAGCAGGTAACCTTCCTTAGGAAGGATGTCGTGGGGTGCTAATACCTTCCCCACGCATAACCGACTCCCGAACCCTTATCTAGTCTCAGGGACCTTTATCCATTCCAAAAGGGATTTTTCAATGTTTGCCCTTAAACTAAACTTTGGTGGCGGCTTCATTTTTGAACCTTCGAGGAATCCTCGCCCGGATTTTTCGGTCGCTACATCTCTACTTTTGTTTTCCCCTATCCTACACTTTGATTTTGGGACTGACATTAATATATTTACCTACCAATAGATCCTAGACTAAGATAGCCATGCTAATTCAATCCAGTATCCAGGGGCAAAGAAGGGTGTTTTTGCACTCTTTGTTTAGACACCTCCACAGGTTAATTCATATTTTTTTCTAAAAACTATCTTTTATGGAGTTTAACTTTTAGATCATTTTGCAAATAAATAACTTACCTAACTTTTGGAAGTTAACTTCTTATTTTTATAATTTCCGGAAGTTATCGAATTAGGGAGAATGTAACATCCTCAAAATAATTAGTCGAATTATTTGGATGTTAACCCAATTGAATTATTTTAGTGTTTGATTAGTAAAATTATTGAGTTGCTAAAGTAATTATTTGGTTGGCTCAGGAACGCTAACCCGATAAAACGGAATAAGGGTGATTTGGGGAAGAAATAAGAGATTAAGGGCAATATGGTCATTTGACCATATTACCACTTAATTGAAATAAGGCTTAAATATCACCTACCCCCTGCAAATATCACCATAATCCATTTACCCCCCTGCAAAAAAAAACTCTCCAAACAAACCCTGCAAAATGTAACTGTTTCCAGTTACCCCCCTGCTGTTAAATTTTCTGTTAAAATTTAACAGTGATGACGTCAGCACTGACGTCAGTGCCACGTGTCACCATATTATTGGGCCTCTGTGACACGTGGCACTGGCGTGCCACGTCAGCTCCTATGTCAACAGTGCCACGCCAGCAACCAATGGATGGCTGCCACGTGGCACTGTTGTTAAATCATCATCAAACGCCCAGAAACGATCTTTATCTTCCAGAAACGATCTTCGTATTCCAGAAACGATCTTCCTCTTCCACGGTTTTGGAAACGCAAACGATCTTCATCTTCCATCTCTGTTTTTCATGTTCCAGATCAACTTATAATTTCAAAACCATCAAACCCGTTTTCCAGAAACAACAAGCTTTCAGATCTTCCTTTCGTTCAATAACAACAACAACATTTTCTCCAGATCTTCGTTTCGTTCAACAACAACAACAAGCTTTCAATTGTTTCGTTCAAATGATTTCCAGATCTGTGTATTGTTTTGTTTCTTGGTTGCGATTGCTCAACAACAACAAACTTTCGATTGAAATAACAAATATATTAATAACAACAACAATGCATCAAAACGAGATCCATTATTCAACAACAATAACGTTTCGATTGAAGACTAAGATGATGAAAAACGAAATATGGAACAGATTCTTTTGGAACAGATCTCGTTTCATCTTCCAAAACGAAAATATGGAACATATCTCGAATTAAAAAATGAAAATCGTTTTAATTTGAATTTGGGTTACAGAATCGTTTGATGATGATTACTTTGGGGATGAATTGATTTTCGTTTTAATTTGAATGATGAATCGATGAATCTGCGTTTCTGAATGATGAATTGATTTTCATTTTAATTTGATGAAAGGTTGCGTTTCTGAATGATGAATCAATGAATCTGCGTTCCAGATCTTTTTTTTTAAATTTAAGTGGCAATTATGTATTATATATTTGTAGGTGAGTTAATAATCCCAAATACTAATGTGGCTCAGTGGTTAGGAGGTGTGGGTGTGAGGTCACGAGTTCAACACCCATTGGTGACAAAAATCTTTATTTTTGAGTGTAATAACTAGTGCCACGTGGCAGCCATCCATTGGTTGCTGACGTGGCACTGTTGACATAGGAGCTGACGTGGCACGTCAGTGCCACGTGTCACGGAGGCCCAATAATATGGTGACACGTGGCACTGACGTCAGTGCTGACGTCATCACTGTTAAATTTTAACAGAAAATTTACCAGCAGGGGGTAACTGGAAACAGTTACATTTTGCAGGGTTTGTTTGGAGAGTTTTTTTTTGCAGGGGGGTAAATGGATTATGGTGATATTTGCAGGGGGTAAGTGATGTTTAAGCCTTGAAATAAAAGAAAGAAAAAGAAGAAAGAAAGGAAACGAAGAAGAGAAAGGAAACAGAGGAGAAAAGAAGAGAAGAGGAGAAAAGAAAAGAAGAAAGGAAGAAGAAGAGAAAGAGGAGAAGAGGAAGAATCTCTCACCCTCAAGCCTCCAAAGTTCATCATCATCATCATCTCACCTCCATTGTTGCCCTCCAAGAACTAGGTAACCTCTCTCACCCATTTTTCCACCTCTTTGACTGAATCCGAATTTTAGGGTTTTGGTGAGGGATTGATCGAAATCATGGATTGGGGAACGATATTTACGATTGAAACATGATTAGGAACGAAGTCAAGGAAGATTGAACGCGATTTGAAGTTCGAATCGAAGTTGGAAGCGGATTGGAGACTATAGGGTTCCGTTTGGGGATTTTGAAGTCTCGGTGATTTCGGCTCGGTATCGACTCTCGCTTCAAGGGTGAGTTTTACCCACGTTTAGGATTGTTCCGTTTTGAAATGAATTTTTCGTGATTTGGTTTCGGAAGATTTTGGGTCGAAAACCGTTATTTAGAAATATATCGTATTTTGATAAAATTTGTTTATGTTGAGTTTTTGATTGATTTGATTGATTGTGTGATGTTGGTTGGATCTGTTTTTATGGTTGTTTGAACTGTTTTTCAATCGGAACAAGAATCAGAATTGAGCGGAAAAGCGGATTTCGCGAGAAAACGCAAAATCTGCATTTCTCAGCATTTGATGGATAAAGCTTTAGCGAGTACTTAATTGTTGTGATATTAAAATTTGATGGATAAATTAAAAATAAGCACACAAATTAACGGGAATTTATAATTCAAACATAAGTAATAGTCCATGGAAATAAGGTAGCATAGTAATTTATAATTCAAACGTAAGTAATTCAAACAGTTAACTTTTTTTTTAAAATCAGCACACAAATGAAATTGATCCACTAAAATATAGACAACAAATGATAATCAAATAACTTTAGTTTAACGCATTATCACATTACATAAGATCTCACAGAACAACACACTACATAACATATTTGAATAGATGAATTTTTTTTACGAACACTAAAGTATAAAAAAACACACTACTTAACAATGAACTTTACATATTTTGTTTTGACTTTGTTTTCATCAAAACAAATTTTGCCCATTCATACAGTTATTATTTATTTTTTGATATTGAGCACTGAACGTTGAGCATTTGAACGGTTAACTTTTTTTGTGAACACTAAAGTATAAAAAAACACACTACTTAACATCAGACTTTACATATTTTGTTTTGATTATTTTTTTCACCAAAACAAATTTTGCGCATTCAAACAGTTAATTTTTTTTCGGTATTGAGGACTGAACGTTGAGCATTTAAACGATTAATTTTTTTCCAACACTAAAGTATTTCAAAACACACTATTTAGCATCGCACTTTACATATTTTGTTACAAAACTATATTTTTTTTCACCTAACAAAATCGATTACTAAGGCACAAACTTTGTATATTTGAATGTTACAACATAAAATTTATGTATTTTCATCTTCCCTACTTAGCACAAACTTCACCTAAATTTTAATGTACTCTTAAAAATGGAAATATGAAGAAAAAAAAGGGGGGTGATAATGAAAATATGAAAAAAAAAAAGAAAAAAAAAGGGGTGGGGGGGGGGGAACAAAAGCTTCATTTAATACATAAATATTGTTACATGGTATGAGTGAAGATAAAATTAATTTTATATTGTAGAAGTGTGTGACAATGTAAATCATAATTAAAAGTATCATTTTTAATTAACAAACACATTGAAATGGAAGCAATTAGAAAGAAAAGAAGACAACACAATTAGAAAGTGAAAAACGTAGATATCATGTCGGGTTGGATGAGAATCACCAATAAAATGGAAGCAAGTACTATACAAAGTTGAAGGAATATGGTCTTTAAATTCTTTTTTCCCGAAGCATCTTTAAATTATTTTTTTAAAATCCAGAAAAATATGGTCCTAAATAATATAAAGAGAAGAAATAAAATAATAAATTGATTTTTAAATCAGTTATCGAGGAACAAACTTTTAGTATTTGAGCAGAAATTTTTTCTGAACGCAAAAGTACCCACAAACACAATTTTGTCACGAAATTATTTTTTTAAACAAACTTTGCGTATTTGAACTTTTAAAATATTTGTCGAACGCTAAGGTAACCCAAAACACACCAAGAAATTAATTTTTGGTATGACCAAACCAATTGTTGAGGAACGAACTCCATGTATTTGTATATCTAATTTTTTTTGAATCCTAATTAAAGCACTCAAAACACACTACTTAGCATCATATTGTATTACAAAATTATTATTTTTTTAATAAAATTAATTATTGAGTAACAAACTTTGCATACTTAAACAATTAATTATTTTTCCAGACCTTAAAGTACCCCAACCATAATGTCTAACGTCACACTTCACACAATTTGTCACGAAATTAATTTCCTTTTCGACGAACTCGATTATGTAGGAACAAACTTCACGTATTTGAACAATTAATTTTTTTTTCCATATCTTAAAATACCTTAAAACACACTGTCTAGTGTCATACTTTACGTAATTTGCCACAAAATTGATTTTCTTTTTCACCAATCTAGTTATGAATGAACAAACTTCGCGTATTTAAATAATTTAAATTTTTCTAGACTCAAAATCACCTAAAAATATAAAAAAAAAGAAAAAAAAAGAGAAAAGGATAAAAAAAAAATGGAAAAAAGGGAGGGGGGAGCTTGGCGGGAGAGTTGGCGCCAAGACTCCCCCGGATTTATATTTTAGGATAGGCAAGTGCACCTAATTACAAATATTTATAAAAGTAGTACTTTTGGATTCTTGAGTTGTCGAACCCGCTAAGAATAATGGTATTTGCTAAACTTACTTAAATTTGAGAACATAAAATACGAATTTTAGACAACATTGGATAAAAGTCTAGGATCACGGTTTCATTTGTCCTTTTATTTCTTTCGTTTTTTTATCCTAGTTGGTTCGTTTTGCGCTTTTATCATTTAACCGTTGGTCAACAAACTTAACTATATTTTACCCAATATAACATTGTCATTGTTTAACCCGAGTTTATCAGCCCTATTACCCATATCCACCAATTAGTCAAAGCAAGATGACTATTAACTAATTGATTGTTAAAGTGTGTGATCAATCCTGTCATGTGACTAACATGGCGTAATAGTTTTGATCTGTACCTTGAATACCTTGGAGCGGGTCTTCCAAGTACAAAGTGGCACAGTCCAATAGTGAGGTCGTGAGCAGAGCTCAGAGCGGGTTGTACCTGCAAAGATACTCCGACACCCAAGTCAGGGGGAAGAAGTTAAAGAGGAAGTGAGATGATGGGTCTAAAAAGTACCTTTTTAGTCGGGGTTGATCCCTATTTATAGAGCCAGGCGGAGCCTCCTGACCGTAGGATTAGCCGGCTCGATCTCAACCGTTGAAAGCGGTTTCTGTACATTCGCGGGTGGAGATTCGCTGAGGTGGGCTGGTCGCGGCCCATTTGATGGATTGGGCTATCGGCCCAGTCTGAAGCAAGTCTAATCAGTAAAAACAGGGAACCCAAAAAGGAATTAAACCATAGAGAAAAGCGTCAAACGTACAAAATCCACCTAAGCTGTTACGAGCTTAGTTACCGATGTCTTGAGTGAAAGCAATAAGCATAATGAACAGCAATTAGACATTTTAATGAGGATTGGAAGAAAAGCTTGTGTGCCAAGTGTTACACCTGGAAGAAAAGCTCATGATACTTGAAAGGAAACAAACTAATCCTACAATGAATGCCTAGCAGCCATAAAGAGAAAGGAGTCATAAATGTTCGCCCTCATTGGGTAGCTCTTCTAGAAATTCACCTTCAGACCAGATACCAACTGGAAGCCCCTTTAATAGTCTTCATAGTTCACAAGTTTTCCACTGAGGCCTCACCAATTATGAGTGTCATTCGTATACTGCAAGGTGGAGTTCTCCAAACTAGAACATCCCAATATTACCCCTTGAAGCCTACTATTATGAAAGGAATGGAGCAAGAGGATGCCCTTGTTTCCGGGCAACGTTTAATATTGATCCCAACAATATGACTTTCGTTGACCAGAATAGAGAGACTCCAACAAAAGACGGACACTCAAATTCAAGCCTATCAATAAAAAGTTTCAACTCACGTAAAATTTGGTTTTTTTTTGTATGAACCGGGTATCTTCTGCGCGCAACTGCAGAGACTAATCCCTCGAGCCAGGTAGGACCACAATGGGCGGAAAAACTTTCCCTCAAGATTTAACACTGATGCATGCCCAAGGCTGGATTCGAACCCAGGACATTAGTTAAGCTGAAAGTGACCCCTACTATCTCATCCAAATGTTGCTCTTGGGTCACATGAAATTTAGTTTGATGTTATCTTTTTAGACTTTTAGCTCCATTTTATTAAAAAAATAAAACAAGGCAGATTCTAATTTTTATGATGGATATAGTAACATTCAATATGAAATATTGAACTACAATTTAAAAATAATTCAAAATAATTGTATTACTTGAACTTTAATGTGCCATATAAAAAAACTAGAACAAAATGTCATAATTTCTTTTTTTCTTTTGAATTATCTACGTATACATTTTTTATTCCTTTTTGTGTACTTTAAATTTAAAAAGAGTGTGGATGAACTAAGTGGGTGCCAGCCTTCTATATATATATATTACTCGGAATAAATTCCGCTAGTTGGGCAGAAATTTTTTTCTATAAACCATAAATATTTGGTGTGTAATTTAAACATCATTCTCGCACTGTTAATTGTCTTGACAATTTCAGCGATATTGGGACGTCGGCTCTTGGGTTCGAACTTAAGTGTGACCGATGATAGTGTGTGTGCATGGTGTTTATTTGTCGTTTCATCTAGCAGACAAAAAAAGGCTAAAGTGCTCCCGGGGTCCCTTATCTTTATTTAAAGTAACGATTTGGTCCTTTGTCTTTTTTTTGTCCTAAATCAGTGCTTTATGTTTTAAATTTTTGACACATAATTCCTTTTCATCAGTCCTTTATGTTTCAAATTTTTGACACATGAATCCTTTTTTTTTTAGAAATAAATCAGCATTGTTAACGGAAAAGGATTTATGTGTCAAAAATTTGAAAGATAAAAGACTTATTTGGGACAAAAAAAACATAAAGGACTAATTCGTTACTTTAAATAAAGATAAGTGACCCCGGGAGCACTTTAGCCCAAAAAAAATATCCACCTTACTAAATCATTTTAAGGTATGTCATAGTTTTTGTAACAAATTGAAATGCACCATTGGATTATTAATGTACTTGGCATACTCTTTTTAATATTTGCATAATCATCCACTTAATTATCCAGCTTCCTAAACTATTTTAATTTCTTCAATAGCTTTTTTGTAGCTTTATGCAGCATTTATTTGTTCCAACTTCCAATATATATCAAGGTCAACCACGGCTAGGTAAAGAATTTGCACAACGGTTAACAACCGAAAGGAAACTTTTTATATTGTTATTCTGTCCCCCAAAAGGAAACTTTTTTATATTTTCATTCTATTCCCCAAATTCAATTCAACTATGTGAAATGAAACTTTTTTATTGCTATTCTCCCCCCATACTAAGTTCAACAGTAAGCAGTACTGAAACACTTCTTAACAACATTGTCACACAAAATCTGCAACATTTTGGTGTTATTAGGTCCAACACGCCTTAGTGTCTTGTACAGACTAACAGGTGTTGCTAATCCAACACGATAATCAAGAATCTTCTGAAATGTTCCTTTCTTAACAACTCTAAGCTCAAGAGCTTCAATAGCGTTGACTTTTCTTGAAGTAACATATTCATGATCAGCAAAAGCCTTGTCCATTGCATTGCAACACTCACCAACTGCTTCTTCACTAGCTGATTCACCACTTAATTCCAAGAAAATAACATAGTGCCCTGGTTCTTTGGATAAATCATTGTAACTAGTGTAGTCAACAACTTCTAGTTTCTCGTTAGCTAAAACTTTAGCTCCTGTTACCACAACTTTGTGTAAATCAGTCTCTGTGTTTTTGTCTATATTGATTGTTAGTATAAGGTTGCTCCTTCTAATAAACTTGAGTTTTGGTGTTGAGTTATGGAATCCCATTACCTTCACCACATCTCCTACCTTATACCTGTATAAACCTACAAATTATCCAATTTTATAAGATAATTAAATTGTATAGACTAAAAATAATCTTAAATTTTACTCCTCTAATTCCATATATAAGAAGAAGAAAAATGCAGTTTAAGAGTATATATTAATGTGATTAGGTATACTTCGTTGTTTTTAATTCGGTGGGAATAAGCAGATCATATCATAAAGCATAAAAAGCAAATACCCTTACAGTTCTACGAAAAAATTGAAAAGTAAAATCACTAGAAAGTGAATGATTTTTTCCATAACTATCCACTAAGTTTACACACAAATAATGTTTTGATTAGATTCCCAATAGAAACCAACCAGTCAATATTCATACTTTTCAAAATACATCAGAATGATATTTTGAAAAAGTTTTTATATGTCAAACACTTAGGAAAACTCAAAATAATCATTACCAAATTCAAACTCTACCTTGAACATGGACCCTATATACGAGAAAAGCAGAAAAACTTATGAATCAACTGATGAAAGCATTAATGAGTTTTTAAAAATATTGTGCCAATATTAAGATATTAGTGGTTGGTAAAATGGGATCCGTATTCGGTGCAGTCGACTACTGTACAATCATGCAATCATCAAATCTCACCAAATTTGAAACATCTAATCTTGATCGGACACTCAAAATCATACAATCAACAAATATTTATGTTTAAAATGTTTTTAGAGTGAAAAATATAGTCCGCTCGATCAATATTTAACGGTCTAGATTTAGTGACGGCTCAACTGCACCAAAATGTGAAACTGGTATTTCATTAATTAATTTGGAAGAATTTGGAACATACCTCCTGGATTAGTGATGACAAGTTCATACTCCTCACCAACCTTAACTTCAGTAAGCCCAACTGGATTAGAATGATTCAAAGGGATAAATTCATAGTAACCAATATGAGGAAGCACAGTGTAAGTAGCCAATTCAGGAGGTACTCTTGGATTAAGATTTGTTCCAAACCACCCTTCAGAAGCTCCATAATCAGTAGTAACCACAGGACACTCACCAGCATAATGCTTCAACTTATTCACATAAGGTTCCATTGCACCGGTCAATATTCCACAAACATACTTAGCATTTGGAAAAAGCTCAGGTATCAAACCATACCAGTTGCTTAACCCCTTACACTTGTTGAGAATCAAGTTAGCTAATTCAGCATTTGGTTTAAGCAATTTTGACATAGCATCTCTAATAGATGGAACTGTGATTTTGCTTGAAAGTACGCCTTCTTTGATATCATTACAAAACTCTTCATACACTTGTTCAAAAGTTCTGAAAGCTGAGACAAGACTGTGTCCAAATGTTGCCCATATAAATTGAATTTCTTCCCTGAAGATTAATCCACATAAGAGGTGACAGTATAATGATTGGTGATAATCAGGACTGAATATTCCTTCATCTGGACTGCAAGGTGCTGCATTAAGTGCTTTCATACTTGGCTTGTAACCTGGATGAGTGATAACATTGGTTGTTGCAGTTCCTGCTGTTACCCCTCCTCTTGTTTTGAATGTCTTGTTGCTGTATATAAAGTTTAAGACCTTCCCACCACATTGTATTGGGAATTCCCTTTAAAAATGAATACTATTAGTAAAATATTTTAAAAAGTCTAAGACAACTAGAGCTGTCAAATGGGCGGGTCCGGCCCAGTGGCCCAGCCCAACTGCCCAAAAAATTACAATAGAACAAGATTTATAAAATGGAAAGAAGAATATCAATATATGTGTTCTTGGATCATGTTTCTTGCCTAAAAATAAGAACTTGAATAGAGGGATGAAAAGTGAAGAACTAAGCGTCGTAATGAGACCTAAATGCAACATAAGGGACAATGATTATGCTATTTCTTTCAAATACGGTGTAGCGAACACAATGAAGTGGTGAAGCAAAATAGTGAAGAGATAATGGAAATGCTATATATTTTTCATATCTGCCATTAACTATCTATTAAACTAAGATAAAATTGTAACAAAGCCGTATAAAAAATAAAAAACAAAACAAAAATAAATCGGGCCAACCTAGCCCAGCTCAATTGTATGCTCAGACCAATCGAATCGGGCCATAAAATTTAGCATTGTTTTTTGGCCTCTATTTTTAGAGCCCAGCCCAACCAAAAAATCGGGCCACTGCATTGGCCCACTGGGCTGGGCCAAAATTGACGGCTCTTTAGACGACAATTTAAGTCACAATATCATGGTTTTTTATGTCTCTATGACTATAATATCAACTGCAATTGATTGAGACCAAGTCAATTACATTTGATCATGATTCTCCCCAATATTATGTATCAAGTCACAACAATGATTTAAAACATGTCTCAATTATTGCCGGCTTCAAATTAGTAGAAAAATATGGATATGATCATATAAATCCCTTACAATCACATTTATACTGCAGCTTTTTGCATTTAGAAGAAAAAATTAGGAAAAATATTATAGAAAATTAATATTGAGAGAGAAAATGACAAAAAAAACCACCTAAAATAACACTAAATGCAGGGAATTGCAATTGCAGCATTTTTGAGTGTAGTGGATTACATTAAAAAAAGGCAGGACATGATGAAGTTGAATACCTGTTCCTATAGGCAAAAGAAGTCTGATATAACTGAACAGTAGTTTCCCACAATTCATCATTCCATGGTATATATTTTTGCTTCCCTCCAGTAGTGCCAGAACTGCGACAATAGATACAACTTTTTTTCAGCTTCAAACTCTTGAATTATACATTTAAATGATGAGATGAAACAAGAGTTTGACTCATACCTTAAAGACATGGTTGAGATGGGTTTTGTAGTGAGAATAGATGAAGAAACATCTCCATCAACAATTCTATTTATATAAGGCTCCAAAACTTTGTAACTTTCAGGATCAGTTCTTCCATTGAGTCCTAAACTTTGTAAGTATTCAGCTGATGCATTTTCCTCCAAAATCCTTTTCAGTGTTTCCCTCTGAACCTTTTCAGCTTCCTTTGTCTTTCTCTCAAATTCATTCCATACTTTATCCATGTCAATTTCTCCAATCATTTCCCTCATCTTCAAACTCCTTCAGCTTCAGCTTTTATGAGAGAAAAAAAAACAAAAAGAAAAGCTTAGTCCAAAAAATGAGTAATAATAATAATAATAATAATAATAATAATAATAATAATAATAATAATAATAATAATAATAATAATAATAATAATAATAATAATAATAATAATATCTACAATGTTGATGTTGTCATTGTTGCCTATTCATAAATGCTAGTCTGAAAAAGGAAACGTGGAATGGGGGATAATGAATTGAGAAAGGGAAATAGTTCTGAAAAAGCCAAACAATGTTGAAGACAACATTGCATTACAGAAGAAAAATGTGCATAGAGTCAAATATACACACACACTACATACAAATAAATACTCTGAACCATGTAAAAGACCAAAGAAAATGAAAATTTGGACTAAGGAATGGGAAATGATAGAGAAAATGGAATGAATTGAAAAAAGTGTTTTCATTTCCCGAAATAGTCCATAAAATTAATTTTTGAAATAGTCCAAATTTTAGTTCATGAGTTTTCAACAGCTATGACTTATTGAACGAATCAGAACATCGCAAAGACCAAAGAAATGGGAAAATGAAAATGAAATTTTTTTTAATACTCTGAACCATGTAAAAAACCAAAGAAAATGAAAATTTGGACTAAGGAATGGGAAATGATAGAGAAAATGAAAGAACATCGCAAAAAAAAGAGAGAAGAATTTTTTTTTAATAAAAAAACAGAAACAGAAATCAAAACAGAGTGAAAGTTATGTGGTATGATCATTGGCTTTTGCATTTTTTCATCTTTATTTAACTAAAGTCAACCAAACTTTTTGGATAAATAAATTATTGAACAATCAAATCAATTTGATGTAGAGGAAAAAATTAATGCAAGAAATTTCGGGAAACGACGACAATTCAGTGGAAAATGTAACTTTTTGAGTGACCATAGTAGAACTGTAACAAGATTATCAAAGGGAAACAAAAAAAGGGTCAAAGGGAAACAAAAATTAGTGTACTTTAAGAGACAAAAAGTGTTGCTTCATATTAAAAACTAGTTTTTGAAATAGTCCTTTGACGAGAAATTAACATAAAATCAGAATTGAAGAAAAAAAAATTTAGAGAGAGAAAGAGAGGAAAAAAGTCAACAAAAGCCAATGTAAGCTAAAAGAACAGTAGAAAGAATAAACAAATAAACAACAGATTTTGATTTTTTTAAGGTTAGTGTTGGAAAATGAATACCAACCACAACCTAGGAAAATCTTCCTCTGTTTTCGGTTTGGAGAGGGAACAACGAAGGAGTAAGAGTCTGTCAAAACAGAAACATAACATAGGGGAGAGAGAGAGAGAGAGCAGGGTTTCAAATTGCGGACCGCAACACCTGTTGCGGCCGCAATATTGCGGTTGCGGAAGTCACCGATACCGCATCCCACCCCAATTGCGATGTGATCTGAAATCACCCCTTTTTCGGCAACGGAACCGCAACGTAACGCCGTTTCACCGCAAGGTAACCCCGTTTTTACCGCAACAGCTCCATACAATCCAAAAAGAAAATTTGGCAGAGTTAAAGTAGATTCTTATTCTTTTTTCTGACATATCTAAAGTAGATTCTCAGTTCACTACCTTGTTAGTCGTGACCCGTGAGACTTCATGTCTTCATCCACTTTCCTCATTTTGAAGACAAATTGAATTCAGATCTGGTTTCCTCTCCTCTGGTTACTTCTCTTTTTCAAGACCACCAAGACCACCTCTGTAGAAATACTAGTATTTGGTAATGTTCCTATTTTTCTATCCTCTAGTTTTTGCTTTATTCCATTTCTTGCTTTCCTCTGTACTCTCTGTTCCATGGCTGCTGTGTGGTTATGAATTAGTGTGACTGAGAGTGTATGGCCGTGGAACTAAATAACTTACAGTGAATCAAAGGTGGTTGAATCATAATCTTTTTCTTTACTTGCCATTCTGAAACAGAAATGCAAAGAAGAGAAATTAGCTAGTGGGTGCCGTGTGGGTTTGTTGAAAAGAACGATGAAGGAAATAGGAAGTGAAGGGTGCGTGTGGTTTTGTGTTTGTTTTTATTATTATTTATTTATTTATTTATTTGGCAGATGATTGTGTGGTGGTGAGTGCGGTGAGTGGGTGACTTTGTGTGGTGTGTGTTTTTTTGATAATTTGTTTTTTTTAATTTTTATTATTTTGGATTTGAGTGAGTCCCGTGGGGAGTTTGTTGTGGGGAGTTTGTGTTGTATTTTTTATTTTATTTTTTTACCATAATTTATTTTATTTTTATGAATGAGTAATATTTTTCCCAAAAAAATCAATGAGAAACTTCTATGTTACTAATATGTTTGTTTTTTTAGATAATCACTAATTCATGGATGATTCAAGTGAAGAACCATTTCCCACAGAAAGATTAGAGAATGCTCCAAGTGATGATATTGGATGGCATTTTGGAAAGCCAGTGTCTGGAAATCGGAATAACATTGAATGCAAACTTTGCCACAAAGTAATAAAAGGTGGTATTACTAGACTGAAGCAACATCTAGCACACATGAAAGGACAAGTCGCGAGTTGTACTCGAGTGAAAACCCCGGTGAGGGAAAATATGATGAAACTCTTACTTGATGGGAAAGCAAAGAAAAATGACTCTAAGAAAAGAAAAGAAGAATTTGAAGCACGTTTGAGAGGAGGAGATGAAGAAGACATAGATGATCAAATAAGAGTTGCTACACAAGAAAGCATTAGATCACACCACGCATGGGAACATCGGCAACAATTCAGACGGGAAACAGGAGGGCATGGAAATGTCTATGAACAAGGTGGAAGCTCCCGTGTGAGTGTTAGTGGAGTTGAAAGGCCAGAAGATATTGCTTTTTCTTTGAGATCTACTGACACTGACCTTATGAGGAGCAAAAGTAGTAAGCAACCAAGAATTGATAAGGGATTCATGAAAACAATGAAGAAGAAGCTTGCAGAGGCGGTAAGCAAGTTTTTAATTTATGAGCGCTTACCTATGAATTTAGCCAAGTCTCCTTGGTTACACAATTTGATTTATATTGCTTCTGAGGTGGGAAAAGCTCCATATCCAACTCCTTATGAAGTCTCAGAGATATACTTGGAGAAAGAATACCAAGAAATGTTGAAATGGGTTGATGGTATGAAAAAAGTTTTTCAACATAGAGGGGTAACAATAATGTGCGATGGTTGGACAGACAGTATTAACCATACTCACATTATGAATTTTTTGGTGTATTGTTATAAAGGAACAATTTTTTGGAAATCTGTTGACGCATCTGGTGTTGATAGTAGAAATACTGACTACTATTTCAAATTATTGGATGATGTTGTGGAAGAAGTGGGTGAAGAATTTGTTGTTCAAGTTGTCACAGATAATGAGGCAGCATTAAAAGCAGCTGGCCATAAACTAATGGAGAAGAGACCACATTTGTACTGGTCTTCTTGTGCAGCTCATTGTTTGGATCTTTGCTTGGAGGATATAGGAAAAAAGAAAAATGTACAAAAGTTGTTGGATGAAGCAAAAATCGTGACGAGCTTCATCTATAACCACATATATATTGTCAATCTTATGAAAAAGTATACTGGAAATAGAGAAATTATTCGTCCTGCTGTTACCCGGTTTGCAACACAATTCCTGCAACTTCAAGCAATTGTGAAGCAAAAAGAAGGTTTGGAAAAAATGTTTAAATCTGAAGAGTTTGCGAAAACAAAATTTGCTAAAGACAAGAAAGGCCTAGGATATGAAGCAAAGAAAATTGTTTTGAATAAGGAGTTTTGGAGTAAGGCTAGAGATATCTTGAAAGTGTTTGAGCCTATTGTCAAAGTTTTGAGGTTGGTCGATGGTGACGAGAAACCAACAATGGGATTTTTATATGAAGCAATTGATCGCGCTAAACAAGCAATTCAACAAAACTCTCGTTACCATACCACCTATAACGAGATAATTGATAAGCGTTGGAGATACATGCATTCTGATCTTCATTCTGCTGGTATGTCAATTTACTTTATAATTATAACTTCATCATGTAATTTTAAATTTAAAACATCATGATATTATTCTCAATAAATAATTTTTGTTTTTAGGCTATTTTCTGAATCCACAATTTCAATATGGAGTTGAGCATGGAGCTGATGTTTATAAAGAAACATTTGAAGGAACAACTAGAGTCATCAGCAAATTAGAAAAAAACATGGAGGATCAAATCAAAGCCATAAACCAGGTTAGTAATGAATATTTATATTTTAATCTAATAAATAACTTGGCATCAAAATATGTTTACGTATTGATATATGTTGTTATTTTACCTAGTTGATGCTTTATAAAGGAAAGGGTGAAACATTTGGTACGCCTTTAGCCCAAAACTCTTGGTCCAAGATGAAAACAGGTAAACAAACTAGTTTTTTTGTAAGTGTGTCGATTTAAATTTGTTTCTTAATATGACTAATAATAGATTTAATTTTTGTTACTCCATTACAAAGGTGAATGGTGGGAGGTCTATGGTTCATGTGCTCCTGAACTTCAACGTGTAGCTATAAAAGTTGTCAGTCAAACAGCTTCTGCCACAAACTGTGAGAGGAATTGGAGTACATTTAGTTATATCCACACAAAAGTAAGGAATAGACTCAAGTATAAAAAGTTACAAAAGCTTGTCTTCGTACACTACAACATGAAGTTGAGAATGAGGGATCAAAAGAGAAATAGTCAAGAAGAAATTGAAGAAAGTTTTAATCCTATTAATCTTGACTATATATTTCAAGAAGATGATCCATTATCTCCATGGATGGAAGAGAGAGAAGGTCCATTATTGGATGGAGTACAAAATGCTGAATGGTTGCCTATAGTGGATACAGATGATGAAGACGTTATAGTTCTTGATGATAATGCTGATTCTAATGGAAATAGTGACGGTTTAAGTCCACCAAGTGATAATACTGGTGATGGAGGGGGTAATGAAGAAGCCGGAGAAAGTGATGGTGATGGTATAGGGGATGAAGAAGAAGTTGATGAGCAAACTCAAACTGATCCATATGGGGAATCACCACATAATAGACGTTATAGGAGCTTGACTGACATGGCTCCTTGTGATAGTTCACTACCTAGTGGAAGAAGAGAAAGCTCAAAGTCTAGAAAAAAAGGAAAAAGAAAACAAAAAGTTTCACGTGAAGATTCCTCCTCTTCTAGTTTTGCACAAAGTTTTGGTGACTTTGGGATTGGTGATTCTTCTAAAAGCAGTCAAGTATCTTATCCACCTATTTATCATTATCCTTCTTTCAACCCATATAACCAATATGCAAGTGATGAAGCTTCATCATACTCCCAACAATCAATGAATTATGAAGGTCCTTATCATCAACAATCAAGTAGTGGATTTTATGGTTATATCTTTGGGCAAGGAGCTACACAGGATGATAGTCAAAGTGAAAGTAGAGGTTATGATCCTCCGCGTCATTCCACCATGTGGTAGCACGTATCATGTAAGTATACTTTTGAGTATAAATATAATATAAGTTATATTTTTAAAACATTTGAACTTCATATTATTTAAACATTAAGATATTAATTAGGGCTTTTACCATTTTTTGCAGTGAAAACACATCTCTTACTGGTGGTGACAATGTGACATCGTTTTTTACAATCAGATAGTATGAAGTGTAATATCAATTTGAACCTAGTTCCGTTTAAATTAAAACCATTTGTGACTTAGTTTGTATTATATATTATATACTATGAAGTTTTCACTTCTTTAAGCCATGCTTATATTTCCTTAAATAATAGAATTTAGAAAGCTTATTATTTAGATCATGCTCGTTTCACTACAATTAATGAACTAATGCCTTAAAAATGAATGAAAGTTTATAAAACAACAATAAATAAAAGACATATAAAGAATTACAATAGTTATAGTCTTTTTTTTACTTTTGGTGCGGGTTTGAAAGTAATTCACGCCTGCATCAACCGCAATACGCATCGCAGCGATCGCAATAGCCGCAATCGCAACAACCGCAACCGCAACCGCATCGCAGCCGCAACCGCAATTTGAAACCCTGAGAGAGAGTACTATTATACTACCACTACTACAATACAAGGTTGTTTGTTTGGGACAAGAGAAGATGTAGAAGTGGTGAGGTCAAGATTCTCTTGGGGTGTAATTTATAGGCAGCATCAACTTCATTTTCAGTTTAAAAATTAAAATAAATAAAATAATCTCAAGTACCCAATACTCATCATTGATTCTGGACGGAATGGAACCGTAGAGAATGAAAGAGAAAAAGAGCGTGCACCCGGGTTGATCTTGACAAAAAAATTGGAGGGACCAAAATGTAACAAATGTATACACAAAAATTAACTATATATTCATAATGATTTGTTTGGTTTAGTGGTCAAAGTTACCTACATCAACTTTAATGCCACGGATTCAAATCTTGCTTGATACAGTTTTTTATATTATTTTTGAGAAAAATATACAAATAACTTTGAGTATAAAATATATGTGTAAATATTAATTTTGTTACAAAATTTGGGGAATACCGTGGCATTCCCCCTACTCCCATTAAGATCCTCCAACGTGTGTTGGTGAAAATCCAAATAATCAAGTCAATCTTTTTGTCCTTTCGTCTTTTTTAAAAAGTTATGTTACTTTATGGAAATTAAAAATTAATTGATTTTCTTATAAGGAAATGGAATAATAATAATAATAATAATAATAATAATAATAATAATAATAATAATAATAATAATATAGAACAATTTTTGTATTTTACTTTGACTTATTTATCATTTTTAAGAGACTAAATAATTTTGGTCAAAAAAAAGAAACTAAATAATTATAGAATAAGAGAAAAATTATTTTCAACATTTTGAATAATAAATGAATAACCATTTATTTATTTGAAATGAGTCTTGTCCATTTTTGTCCTTTCTTCCTTTTTTGAGTTATATACACTTTATGAGAATTATAAATGAAAAAACAAATTTGACCGGAAAATGAAGGAATGTAAAACAATTTAACTCTAACAGTGTGTTTCGATACAGTATTTTTAGAGAGTAATTATTTTTAGGAGGGAATTAAAATACATTGACTTAAAATATCGTGTTTGGGAACAAATTAAATAGAGTTTTACAAATGCTATAATTTTATAAAACAATCCGTTGAATTTTTATCTCTAATTATTTTGATTTGGGTTTCGATTAGATTGAAGAGGAGAGGAAAAATCGTGAGAAAAAAATCAATGTGGTCGGTAGGTCTAATGGATCCGTCGTGCTTTAGCAAGTATGGTGGTTGGCGCATCTATTAGGTCTATCGAGCTCGTCATTTGTGGGTTGGACTCGTCGATTATTGAATTCGCACGTCTGTTCGATATTTTGGTAAAACAAAGAATTTTAAAAAATATTAAAAATGGAATGTAACATCCTAGTATTTCAACCTTGAAAGAAATACTGAGACTTCCATAATGTAGCATACATCAGAGTACTAATCCTGCTTAAGTGAACTGAACATACGTAACTTAAAAAAATTTCATCAACTATTCCTTGAAATGACAAAGTTTCTCAAAGGAATTACTAAATGGCAACAAAACAAAGGCCAAAGGTCATTCAAAAACTCTATTGTTCAAGTTCTCAAAAGTAGAATTCTTAAAATGATACATAACTCTGATTACAAATCGACAGTTAAAGTACCAAACATAAACTTGTTACATTAAGTAACACTAGGGTCAGCTAAGCAAACAATAAATAACTTGATCATATAAGATCATTCTATGACTCGTAGCCCAGAACAGCAGCTACTTCTTCTCGGTTTGCTTTTGCTTTCCCTGCTCATTTGTAAAACACCACATAATAAACAGTGAGATAAAAATCTCGGTGAGTTCTTTCGGGAGCCCTCACCTTAAACTCTCGGTGTTTTAATTATCTTTTCTCTTCTCTTAGCACAACACCGGACAACCACTACATGGTTCCCCCGTTGAACCCACCCGATAATAGCTATACTACTACAAAAAAGGCCTTTTGAATCGGTTATTTGGCACATTTAGAGTCGGTTATTTGCCGATTCGAATACTGCCGATTCTAAATGTAGGGACATTTTGAATCGGTTAAATAACCGATTCAAAATATTACATTTTAAATCAGTTATTTAAACAACCGATTCGAAAACTGCTGATTCTAAATGTAAGGACATTTTGAATCAGTTAAATAATCGATTCAAAATATGACATTTAAAATCGGTTCTTTAGATAACCGATTCAAAATGTCCCTTTTTTTTAAAAAAAAATTTATAAAAACAACCCACCAATTGTTACTATTGTTCTCTACGGATTCAGCAACAACACCCATTACTAGATACAAAAACAACCCAAAATTGATTTCCATAAAGCAGCAACTCATAATAATTCAATAATTCATAAATTTACTTCTATTTAACTTAAAAGTGCTAGAAGCACAAAATTACAACAATTCATTAAACTTAAAAGTTATACAAGGCATCAAGGCAAAACAAAATTACAACAATTCATTAAACTTAAAAGTACCATAAAACTTAAAACTTCCGCTTTCACTCATCAGCCTCCTCTTGAGCAGATTGAGATTGCTCCCTTGCTGCAGCCAACCTTGCTTCAGCAGCACTGCTAACATTGCCCACAGCTACACCCATGCAGAGCAGTTTCTTAAGCTTGAATTTGACCATAGCCTGTCTCGTTAACCTTTAACTCAAGTGATTCTTGGTGAGAGACAAGAGTATGGAACTTCCCTGCAAAGCCATGTTTCATATAGAATATTTATAATTCGGTTCAAATGATCCACCAATCAAAACCAACCAATATCACTAACTGTTCAGGGACAAGAACTCAAAATCCCAATTCTAAATTATATGGACGTGGAAGATAACCAAACTTGCAATGTTTATGAGTTTAAATCCTAATGGGTCAATCAAGTGCTGAGATGAGCCAATGAGCAAAAAGAAACAAAATAATCACCAGACTTTATTAAACTACCGCTATTTAATGTTAAGTATGTACAACTTATATTTACAACTTCAGTAATTTATTAACATGCCAGAAAGAAATATAAATTAGAGAGGAAAGAAAGATGAAACGGAGATAAAGAGCTCTAAAGTTGAATTTGTTAATATAAAAACTAAGTCAATATGAAAAATGCAAACCTAACAAGAGAAAAATAAAAAAGAGAAGTTCGTAGCAAAAGAAGAAGAAAGGGAGGGGGGATAAGAAAAAAGATAACTACTACCTGTACACAACAAATAAAAGAATAGACATGCACCCTGAAGAACAATAAAGCGAGGAAGCCAATCATCTACATCCATATTATCTATAGCTGCGGGCTCTCCCGGAAGTGCGGCCCATCTCTATAAAGAAAAACCAAAAGATAGTTAGTACTAAGCCTGTTAGGTATATAATATAATGAGGACCAAATTGCTGCAATGGAGGTCTGGACAAGTAAGTACAGGTCGAATGTATAAATAGCCAGATAGACGAGCTGATCGCAAAACTTCATCAATATTTTCCAACCTGTGTCAAACAAAAAGATCAAACATTATTTATAGAAAACACATCTATGTCTCTAAAGGCATGCAAGAATTCCTTGAAGATAGGGAAGGGTCGGATAAAGATTAAACACTGAATTTCAATTCCAACGTTGAGTAGCTGGCTCCAGCAGGAAGAATCACAGTAAGGAGTGACATGAAGAACTAATAAATAAAAAAGGAAACTAAACTTCATTTGATCCCTGCTACTCAACCACAAGAATGTTAACCCAACGCTAACTTATATTAAATTGCTAGACAACAAAAATACTGTAACAGTCCAAAGTTATGGATCACTCACTGAGCTTTTAATTGAGCTTCCCTCTCTTCAAAATCAGCAAGTTCTGATCGAAGTGACTCTAATTCTGCAGCTGTTAGCTCAACCTACAAAATTTAATTTGCCTTGGTAAAATATGATAGAAATTTCATCAATGCCAAAAAGCACACCATGTGAAAGCTGCTCAAAGCAAACCTTTTCCTGACCACCTTTACTTGGGCTCCATGGGCTCCATGGGAGCCCTCGTAGACTAAACAATTTCAACATGAAAGCAGCCCTTAAGGTTCTTGAAGTCCCCAGATTGCACCAGGGCCAGGACCTCAACCAAGCCCCAAAATGACTTTCTGAATATTGTTTTCTTTTCCGTTTTCAGCCAGGAAAAAATTCCTCAAAGATTTGTGAGTTCCAGGTTCTGTATTAGGTGTTCCGTTCCCAAGATATTCTACATCATACGGAAAGACCAACCTAAATCAGAGAAAAACAACAATGATAAGTGCAAATGACAAATCATCCCGAAACATCAACAGTGCCAAGAAGTTGGATATGAAATGAGTCATCTACAAGTCTACTGACAGCATCAGTGGCAACTTCACATTACTTCTCTTCTCTTAACTAATTCATATGTTGCCAACCAGTTTTATCGAACACAAAGTCCCATATTCCTTTTAGCAATCCATGTGAGTATGACTTAGATGTCATGCCAGCATTTGAAATGTAAAAGAAGGATGGTAATGGTTCACCAGCATATATACGCAAGTAAATTTGGTTAGTCTTATAGATGATATCAATATGAACACTACAGTATAGGGATTGCCAGCAGCACTCTCAGCTGTCATATAAACAACTACACTTCCCCCTCTTTCCCTTCCCCTCTCAAAGTAAAAGAAGTAACTCTTCAATGAATTTCAAATAAAGCAGATTCACTGAGACAATAGCTTCAGCTTATTAGCTCACTAAGCAAGGGAGCAGATTCACTGAGACAATAGCTTCAGCTTATTCAGCTTATTATATAAATCCTTCCAATTTTCAATATATAATTAGCAACAATCTGGTGTTCCTTATATTTAAGATGGTCTTCATTATGTGCAAGTCTCTCTTTCAGTTTACTGACATCATTTCTCAGCTGAAATTGGAGAAAGGTAAATAATTAATTAGAAAATCAGAAAATCTTGCTATAATATACTTGTAACAAAAAAATCAGAAAATCAACATTAATCACATGAATAAAACCCTAAATAAAACTTGTAACAAAAAATCAGAAAACCAACATTAATCACATAAATAAAACCCTAAATAAAACTTGTAACAAAAAAAACCCTAAACAAAACTAGAGCAGATCATCAACAACTAGAACATAGGAATAAAACCCTATGTTCAATATCAACAGAAATCAAAATCAAAGTTAGGGATTAAGGGTTGTACCAAAATCAGAATCCGAGGTAGCGACGAGAGAGATACTGAGAGGAAGCGACGAGAGAGATACTGAGTGGAAGCGAAGAGAGATACTGAGAGGAAGCGGAACTTTCAACAGCGACGAGAGATAGTGAGAGCGACGAGAGATAGTGAGAGCGACGAGAGCGACGAGAGCGACGAGAGATAGTGAGAGCGACGAGAGATAGTGAGAGCGACGAGAGAGATACTGTGTGGAAGCGAAGATGAAATGATTTTGCGGGTGAGAGTGAGATGGAAGATGCTGAGAGGGAATACGAGAGTGAGATTTTGGGGCCAGGGTGAGGGAATACGAGAGGAATGAGGGAAAAGAGGGTGAGAGGGAAACGAAAAACACGGGAGGGAGCGTGAAAAGTTGCATAATGAAACAGACATTATGAATCGGTTGTTTAAAGAACCGATTCTGAATGTAGCTATTCTGAGTCGGTTATTACGTCAACCGATTCCAAATGTCTAAATTGGCACATTTTGAATCGGTTGTTTAAACAACCGATTCAAAATGTCTAAAAAAATCTGCCACAATCCCATTTAATTGCAATTTTGCCACCGCGTCCACATTTTGAATCGGTTATCCAAATAACCGATTCAAATTAGTGCTTTTTAAAGCACATTTTGCAGTAGTATATTACCGAGTCAACTTATTCTGGGTTCATGACTTCCCTCCCCTAGTGTACTATTAACTCGGGATCGTCATCCGCTTGGTGTTTTATGCTTTAGCTTGACACTTAGGTCGTTTTCTCACTCGATACGACAATTCTTGGTTCATCATTAATTCCTAACATAAAGTCACTAGTATTGCATCATAATACACTTGATTTTTAACTCAACTATCATTGGGAAGGGTTAAGAAAGGGATTAGGGAAGAATTGGAGTCAAAATGAATAGCATTTGAGGCATTTAAAATTTGGTGACAGAAGGTTCGTCCCAGACCGGGCCCCTAGACACACAGACCGGGCTCCCTGATAAATCAACAAAATGACCATCAAGTGGGGGCGCACGGAAAAAGGCTCCTCGGGTGCACGTCCCCTGCAGCTTAAAAATTATGCTTTGTTTCACGAAATTGAGTTATTCCCTTGGCTTCAATACCTAACCCATTTGACTCCTAACTCAACAACAGTCTCTAATAACCATATGGTAAGCCCAAACAATCAATTTCATACAACCAAACCTTTAAATAGAACCACATTGTGACATTCAACATGCAACTTATCTTTAATCGCAAATTCAGCAGCCTAACTTCCCAATGAACTTTACTACAACCCCAACAACTCAAATGGTACATGCATCACTGGGATTCCAGAATAGACAACATGCAATAACCAAAACATCAAACAAAAATGCAATCTAGTGAAGAACTCACCTCAAATTCAGCTACACAATGATAAAGATGCAAGAAATCGAAACTTGAAGCACCAACAAGCTTCTATGAACCCAAATTCGAAACTCAAGCTTCTAATCCCCTTCTAACCCTTTAGAATCACAATGCAATTATTTTCACACGAGACTGCCCAGAAGAATTATATAGTCTAATCTCTATTCTGAAAAAGTTTACCTCTGTCTTAGGCCAAAAAATTAATGTCTCAAAATTAGGTATGATATTTGGTAAAAGAGTTCAACCTCAACTCGGGAACAAACTTACTACCATTACTAATATTTCGGTTTGAACTCACCCTGGATCTTATCTGAGATGTCCTATAGAATGGGGAGGCTCTAAGGTTCAGAGTTTGCAGTGCTTAAAGAAAAGGTTCTGGCAAAGATTGAGGGATGAAAGGGTAATTTACTTAATCGTGCAGGGGAGGAGGTCTTAAATAAGGTTGTTATTCAAGCAATTCCATGTTATATTATGGCTATTGTCAATCTTCCTAAGTCCTTCTATAATGCTCTATCTACCGAGATTGCTAGATTCTGGTGGAGTAATTATGGGCTTAAAAGATGGATTCATTGGAAGAAGAGAGAGTTGTTGTTCTCTCCAAAATCAGAAGGAGGGTTAGGTTTCATAGATTTTTCGCACATGAACTCAATAAATGTTTTCAAAACAGGTCTGATGTATCATCCAAGAACCTAATTCTTATTGGACCTCCACTCTAAAGGGTATATACCTTCCTTTTACTGAATTTTGGAGAAGCTAACAGTAGAAGAGGTAGATCGTGGGTTTGGAAGAGTATACTTCATGGAGAGAGTTGTTGAAGAGCTCTGGAAGGTGGTCTGTTGATTTGGTGTTGATATTCGTATCAAAGGGGATAATTGGTTGGCTTCTGGGAATTTGTTTACACTCTTAAGCAGAGTTTAACTATCTCTCATCTGAATGAGCTAGTGATTGCTAATCATATCTGGGATGTTCAAGCTTTAAGACAGAATCTAGAACTTGCTGATGCTATGTGTGCTACACAACCTCCCATCTTGTTGTCTAATCCCCAAGATTTATTGTTATGGCAATTCTCTACAGATGGAGCCTACTTAGTTAAATCAGGCTACAGAAGATTATATGATCTTCACTCTCTTCCTCCAGCTCAAACCTCTAGCTCAACTAGGACCCCTTAAGGAGTGTTGGACATTCATATGGAAAGCCAGGGTCCCAGAGAAAGTTAAGCATTTCTTGCAGAGATTTTATCACAATGCAATATCTACTTGAGATAATCTTACTAGAAGGAAACTTTCAAGAGATAATCTTTGTCCAATATGTAAGCAAGATCCTGAAACGGTGGAACACCTTATGCTACTATGTACTTGGATTGAACCAGTTTAGTTTGGGTAACAAATTCTTCCCCTTCCTACTAAAATTAATGTTTCCTCATGTTTCCTCGTCCCCTGTCTGGTTGGTGGAGCAAGTAAGCTTCTGGGAGAGTAATGATTTGGATGTTAATACCTTGACCTCGCTTTTTATGAACATCACATGGTCTATTTGGAAGGCTAGGAATTATTGCATTTTCAACTCCTCAAAACCTAATCTTATGGCAGTACTTATTACTGCTAAAACTCAATATTGTATGGAGTTCTTACAATTTGTTTCCTCTAAAGATCAAGAGGTCTCTATTAGACCCCATATGAATTCTTCTAATCGGTGAAGACCACCAAGATTTACCTTGTAAAGGTTAACTTTGATCCTGCTTTCATTAGACAAACAGGAAAAGGAAGTATGGGGGTTGTTTGCAGAGATGATAAAGGCTGAATTCTTACCGCTATTGCTGTGGGGATCTATGATCCCTCCCCTTTTGTTGTAGAGGCCTTGAGCTTGAGAGAAGCAATTTTTGTAAGTCAAAACCTTCATCTTCAGAAGGTAATCTTTGAATCATATAACCTCACCCTCATTGAAGCATGCAGAGGAAAGATTCAAGAGATCCTCAGTGATATATCATTTCTGAAATCTAGTTTTAAGATTTTTGGTTTTACCTAGACTTGACGGGATGGGAACTCTATAGCCCATGAACTTGCAGCATGCGATAAAAGAGGGCACACCAGTAATTGGAGTCTCAACCCTCCTCCTTCCCTTCGTCGTGTGATTTCCATGGATGTGGTGCCACCTTTAGTTTTCTTTCACTCTTTAGACCTAGGGTTCATACTATCTAGAGTGCCTTGTACTTATGATTGAGATCTACTTTTGCTCTACTACATTAATTTATTAGATTTTCTGTACTTATTCCGGGTTGCCGATTTGTGTGTCAAACCTGGTTGGTTTGGACTCAGCTCATTTGGCTACTCTTTGTGTTGGTTTGGGTCTTGCCCACTAATTAATGAATCAATGCAATTCTGACAAAAAATAATAAAGAAGAATATGATAAAATTTGGGGATTGAAATTATAATAACATGATGTCTATATTAAGTATATGTTGATATATGTTTGATTGCATAACATATATAATGCTTGAATCTATAAAACTATATCATAATTCCAAATAACAAAACTAGGAACAATATTAGACTTAAAAGAAGCCTCTCTCTTAATTGTTGTCAAAAGTAAGAAATATGACACACAAATTCAAAGGATCAAAGTCCAATATGCAATGCACTTTAATACAATACATTAATTAACAATGGGAGTAACACATTCTAATCATCTTATTTTTCAAGTGAATACTCTACTTGCTCCACAAACCAATCGATTATAAAAGCCAAAAAACTCAAATTGCATTTTCTTGTGCTTCTTTCCCTTCCCCTCTTTAGCTACCTTTCTCTTCCACATAATCTTCTCCAAAAGTTCACTCAAGTAGATCCACTTAGAAGAACCTTTGACATTTCCAGTTGAAATCATCACTTCATCAGGATCAGAGAAATGGGTGATGATGTGTTTGGATCCAGCAAGATATGGCCACTCCATCATATGTCTTTCAATTATATGAGAAAGTGAGACCAATTCACTTGAGTCATATAATGGACTACCACAATCACATATGGGAAAAACTCTTGCATTTTTCTCATATTCATTCTCCTTAGAAGCTTCACTCATCTTTCTGATCTAAATGAAATCTGTGTCTCTAATACTTTGTGGTTCCTCCAAGACCATTTATCCAACTTTAATACTAAGGTGCCAAAGATGTTATATTGATGACAAATTAAAAAATCATACTTATTTATTAAAATCCTAAGATTCTTGACATAACATGTGCATGATTAGGATCATTATCAAATAGGCATCTGCATCTTATAAAAAGGGGTTTTCTACACAAATAATTTGCTGAAGTTTGTCCTAGAAAATGACAGATCCACTGATTTAAATATTGGGTTATGGCTATAGTTAAGTAAATAAATAATTGTTATATTGTTGTACTGAATATGGATCATATTTATAACCGCACCGCCAAAGTGTAGTTAAGCATAAGGATACATGATCAAAATCTCAATTTTCATTATACTTTTGGAAAATTGCAAGGCTAAGAAAGACAAAAGGGGAGTAATAAGTGCAATGAGAATGTGCTATATATATATATATATATATATATATATATATATATATATATATATATATATATATATATATATATATATATATATATATATATATGCAATGTGAATGACTTCCCAATGTGGTGGAAGGGAGTTTTGTTTTGTCTATAGAAAATTACTTTTATCGTCACAACAATTTTCGGCACATATTTAGACATACAAAAAAAATATACATCGTTTAATTATTTCAAAAATATAGGTGTGGGGTTGAGAGGTTGGGGCTCATCCTCCCTTAACCAAGGGTCGGGGGTTCGATCCCCACTATGGGTATGGAGCAGCGTTAAATACCTCGGGCCAGCTATCCCACCCATCGAGGTGCCTACAATCCAGCGAGGGGACTAGTCACTGCAGTCGGCGGTGAATACCTTGGATAAAATCAAAAAAATATGTGTGCACCTAAAAGTGTTGTAACCACACAAGACTGTCACTGGTCTTTATACCCCATGTGGACTACTCCCATCAATTTGTTATTTGCACTCCTTTTTTCTAATACTCCTCCACTAGTTAATCGATAATTTTTCTAAAAGATATCTTGTTTGGGATTTAACTTTCAAAAGCCCTATATTAACTTACCCGACTTTTGGAGATTAACTTTCAGAAGTTGACTTTAGACTATTTTATAATATTTTTGAAAGTACAAACACTGATATATATATACACTCTTCTCCTTCTCCAAATGTGGGAGATCAACAAGCAGCTAGGTGAATACGCAAACCAAAACGGTATAAATGAGGTTTCCAAAAGAGTCCAAATATACATTGATCAATTTTGGCTTATAGCCAGGAGATGATAAAGAGTTGTGGCTTGAGTATCAGGGATGGAGTGCATATGATTGATTTAGGTTTTGGTGTTGCCAAGGAAGGCATTCTATTGGCTTATCATGTTGAATCTTGTTTCTCAACGTAGGGTGTCATTTAGTTCTTTACATTAATGTACGTACGTTGTGACTAATATTGCTTTGATAGAACAAAAATCTCTCATAATTTCTTATTTGTTTTACTTTGAATTAACTATTTTTTATTCCTTTTTCTTTATATCAAATTTAAAAATTGAAGAGTTAAATGAATGAATACAAAATAAAGTAAAGAAATCTGAATGGCAAGTCATTTTGGATTGTACCAATTGTGATCAAAAGAGTGTGAAAGAAGTAAAAAGTTGCACAATGGTTAAAACTGAAAGGAAACTTTTTATATTGATATTATATCACCCCAAAGGAAACATATTATTTTGCTATTGTATCCCCCAAACTCATTTTAATTGTGAGCCCAACTGAAATAGTTAAATTTCGAAATGAAACTTTTTTATTGCTATTCTACCCCCCATACTAAATTCAATTGTAGGCGGTACTGAAACAGTTTTTAACAACATTGTCACACAAAATTTGCAACACTTTGGTTTTATTAAAAAATCATACTTTTTTATTAAAATCCTAAGATTCTTGACATAACATGTGCATGATTAGGATCATTATCATATAGGCATCCCATCAATTTGTTATTTGCACTCCTTTTTTCTAATACTCCTCCACTAGTTAATTGATAGTTTTTCTAAAAGATATCTTGTCTGAGATTTAACTTTCAAAAGCCCTATATTAACTTACCCGACTTTTGGAGATTAAATTTCAGAAGTTGACTTTAGACTATTTTATAATTTTTTTGAAAGTACAAACACGGATATATATATATATATATACACTCTTCTCCTTCTCCAAATGTGTGAGATCGACAAGCAGCTAGGTTAATACGCAGACCAAAACGGTATAAATGAGGTTTCCAAAAGAGTCCAAATATACATTGATAAATTTTGGCTAATTATAGCCAGGAGATGATAAAGAGTTGTGGCTTGAGTATCAGGCATGGAGTGCATATGATTGATTTAGGTTTTGGTGTTGTCAAGGAAGGCATTCTATTGGCTTATCATGTTGAATCTTGTTTCTCAACGTAGGGTGTCATTTAGTTCTTTACATTAATGTACGTACGTTGTGACTAATATTGCTTTGATAGAACAAAGATCTCTCATAATTTATTATTTGTTTTACTTTGAATCATCTACATATACATTTTTTATTCCTTTTTCTTTATATCAAATTTAAAAATTGAAGAGTGAAGTGAATGAATACAAAATAAAGTAAAGAAATCTGAGTGGCAAGTCATTTTGGATTGTACTAATTGTGATCAAAAGAGTGTGGAAGAAGTAAAAAGTTGCTCAATGGTTAAAACTGAAAGGAAACTTTTTATATTGGTATTATATCACCCCAAAGGAAACATATTATTTTGCTATTGTGTATCCCCCAAATTCATTTCAATTGAGAGCCCAACTGAAATAGTTAAATTTCGAAATGAAACTGTTTTATTGCTATTCTACCCCCCATACTAAATTCAATTGTAGGCGGTACTGAAACAGTTTTTAACAACATTGTCACACAAAATTTGCAACACTTTGGTTTTATTAGGACCAACGCCCCTTAGTGTCTTATACTGACTAACAGACGTTCCTAATCCAACACGATAATCAAGAATCTTTTGAAAAGTTTCTTTCTTAACAACTCGAAGTTCAAGAGCACGAATAGCATTGACTTTTCTTTGTGTAACATATCCATAATCAACAAAAGACTTGTCCATTGCATTGCAACATTCATCAAGTGCTTGTTCACTTGCTGATTCACCACTTACTTCCAAGAAAATAAAATAGTGTCCTGGTTCTTTGGATAAATCAATGTAACTAGTGTAGTCAATAACCAATATGAGGAAGCACAGTGTAAGTAGCCAATTCAGGAAGAAGCTCCATATATAATGAGAAGTATAAGGTAACTCACCAGCATAGTGCGTCAAATTATTTAAATAAGGTTCCATTGCCCCAGTCATAATTCCATAAACATACTTAGCATTTGGAAAAAGTTCTGGTATCAAATCATACCAGTTACTCAACCCTTGCACTTGTTGTGAATCAAGTTAGCTAATTCAGGATTTGGTTGAAGCAATTTGGACATAGCTTCTCTAATAGATGGAATTGTGATTTTGCTTGAAAGTACACATTATTTGATATATTTACAAAGCTCTTCATACACTTGTTCAAAATGTCTGAAAAAAACGACAAGACTATGTGCAAATGTTGAAGATATCAATTGAATTTCTTCCCTGAAGATTAATCCACATAAGAGGTGACAGTATAGTGATTGGTGATAATCAGGACTGAATTAGTCTCTAAGGAATCACGCTATCCAATTCCAAATTTATTTAAAAGTAAATCACTAAATTAGTCTCTAAGTTTACATGTTTTTTTCTATTTAAGTCCTAAAGTATATGAAAATAAGAAGTGGTCCGTAATATCAGTAAAATTACTTCTTAAAATTTTATGTAATTTTATAAATAGTCTCTCATTATGAAAATTAATAGGACAGATTTATTAAAAATTGAGTCCAAATTTAAGAATACTATACTAATAATAATAATAATAATAATAATAATAATAATAAGAATAATAATAATAATAATAATAATAATCATAATTAAAATTGACAATCATAATCTCAATTGCATGTCTCTCACTGTTGGTTTCCTTAACAATTTCAACGATATTGGGACGTCGACTCCTGGGTTTGAATCCGAGTGTTACTAATGATAGTGTGTATGTGTGGTGTTTATTTCCCATTTAATATAAGTAGACCAAAAAAAATCTCAATTTCCCAATATTCATTGATTCTTGCGGAATGGGAGAGATAAAGAGTGCGTGTTGGTGAAAATTCAATTAATCAAGTCAATTTTTTTTCTTTATTTCTCTATGTGGATTCTTAACCATTCTTGTCCTTTAGTCTTTTTTCAAGTTATGTTACTTTATGAAAATCAAAAATTAATTATTTTTTCTAAGGAAATGAATAATAAAATAGAACAACTTTTGTCTTTCTATTTTGAATTATTTATCATTTTCAAGAAACTGCTTAATTATCGAATTAGAGAAAATATGATTAACAAATCTAGAATATTAAGCAATTTAAGAATAACCATTTATTTTTTTAAAGGGATTCTTATCCATTTTTGTCCTTTCTTCCTTTTTTTGAGTTATATATCACTTTATGAAAATTAAAAATGGGAAAAGAAAATAGACCAATTTAACTCTAAGGGGTTGGTATAGAGTAACACAGTCGTTGGATATTACGTACTAATAACATGGTAACAAAAAAAAGAGTAATACAACGCAGTCTCGTATAGATAATTTTTTGGAAAGAGTAGTTGAATTCCCTTTATAGATAATTTTTTTTTGGAAAGAGTAGTTGTTTGTTTAAATTCGGGTAATTTTCATACACTTCATAAAATATTGCACTCATTTAGTGTATTCTTCCAGTATTCCTTAGCTCGTCAACTGAACTAACTTAATTAATTGAGATTTCAATCCCCCATCTAAATATCTATTAATTATCTCCAAGACTTTTTTGTACACACTACTTTTTCCTTTTCACAATTTTGTCCAAACTTCCGTCCTTATTTGCTTCAAAATTTTCGTTCGGTTTAGTTACCAAAATTCATCCTTATCTTATTAATTATTCAGTCAATCTATCTATTAAATCTATAATAAAATCAACTACATTTTGTCCCATGACAACAACCTCTCGTACTTTATTTTTCCCATCAAATCATCTACCAAATATTTTTATCTTGGCACATGACACATTTTTTATATAAAAAAAAAATGTATTCTCCCTCTTTTACATTCAAATATTTCTCTCTCTCCTCTACTTTTTTTCCTTCCTTTTTTGTTATATCTTATATTTTTTCATTAAATTATATCTTATCTTTAAAACTTTGAAGTTAATTATAATAAACAGATAATCTATTATGAAAAAGATGATTATTTTTATTTAATTTTTAAAATAATTTAGAAGCCAACAAGCATAACTTGCAATATTAAACTTTCACATTATAATAAAACACTTGATCCAGGTTAAATACTAAAAATATAGACTTATAAATATATGAGAAAACAAAACATTTTATTGGAATAGATGTTTTTTTTTATATTTTGTCTTTATAAATGTAGATTTTACTTCTCAATTCCAACAGGATTACATATTGTTGGTTTAATTTCATTAGCTTTTTTATTTCTTATTTATAATATCTTATATTTTTGATATTCAATGTTTTCTCTACTTTTGTTTTCCCCTATCCTACACTTTGATTTTGGGACTGACATTTAATATATTTACCTACCAATAGATCCTAGACTAAGACAGCCATGCTAATTCAATCCAATATTCAGGGGCAAAGAAGGGTGTTTTTGCACTCTTTTTTTAGACACCTCCACAAGTTAATTCATATTTTTTTTCTAAAAAATATCTTTTATGGAGTTTAACTTTTAGATCATTTTGCAAATAAATAACTTACCTAACTTTTGGAAGTTAACTTCTTATTTTTATAATTTCCGGAAGTTATCGAATTAGGGAGAATGTAACATCCTCAAAATAATTAGTTGAATTATTTGGATGTTAACTAAATTGAATTAATTTAGTGTTTGATTAGTAAAATTATTGAGTGCTAAAGTAATTATTTGGTTGGCTCAGGAACGCTAACCCGATAAAACGGAATAAGGGTGATTTGGAGAAGAAATAAGAGATTAAGGGCAATATGGTCATTTGACCATATTACCACTTAATTGAAATAAAAGAAAGAAAAAGAAGAAAGAAAGGAAACGAAGAAGAGAAAGGAAACAGATGAGAAAAGAATGGAAAAGGAGAAAAGAAAAGAAGAAAGGAAGAAGAGAAAGAGGAGAAGAGGAAGAATCTCTCACCCCCAAGCCTCCAAAATTCATCATCATCATCATCATCATCATCATCATCATCATCATCATCATCTCACCTCCATTGTTGCCCTCCAAGAACTAGGTAACCTCTCACCCATTTTTCCCCCTCTTTGATTGAATTCGAATTTTAGGGTTTTGGTGAGGGACTGATCGAAATCATGGATTGGGGAACGATATTTATGATTGAAACATGATTAGGAACGAAGTCAATGAAGATTGAACGCGATTTGAAGTTCGAATCGAAGTTGGAAGCGGATTGGAGACTATAGGGTTCCGTTTGGGGATTTTGAAGTCTCGGTGATTTCGGCTCGGTATCGATTCTCGCTTCAAGGGTGAGTTTTACTCACGTTTAGGATTGTTCCGTTTTGAAATGAATTTTTCGTGATTTGGTTTCGGAAGATTTTGGGTCGAAAACCGTTATTTAGAAATATATCGTATTTTGATAAAATTTGTTTATGTTGAGTTTTTGATTGATTTGATTTATTGTGTGATGTTGGTTGGATCTGTTTTTATGGTTGTTTGAACTGTTGTCAATCGGAACAAGAATCAAAATTGAGCGGAAAAGCGGATTTCGCGAGAAAACCCAAAAACTGCATTTCTCAGCAGACCGTCGCGTCGCGACCCATCCCGTCGCGTCGCGAACCTTCATAAAACTTTGCAACGAAATGTTTCTGACTTCTCGCGTCGCGACGGAAGCAGTTCGCGTCGCGACGCTTTGCAGTTTCTCAACAAACTACACTGTTTTTGTTTTCGCGATAACTTTTGATCCGGGATCCCGATTGAGGTGTTCTAAGATGCGTTTGAAAGCTTATTCAGAGGCCTAACTGAATATACAATTTAAAAGGTACAAATAACTGTTTTTGAAGTCGTAAATTGTTTCGAAAAGCGGCAAGTTAGTATGCGAGAGCAAATGTAGATTTTGTTTGTGATGCGAACTAAATGTCCAAATAAAGGTCTAATGTAAATGAACTATGGGTTTATATGATAGTATATATATATATATATATATATATATATATATATATATATATATATATATATATATATATATATATCGAATTTGGGTGACGACCCATGATGCTAACATACTAGGCGGGGTAGTCATGCACCCTTACCCTAGGCCCTGTGCCTTTAGGGAAAGTACTATTGGTAAGGGGGTTCGCGAGCTTAGCGTACGCGCAGTCGGTGTTATGTTAAAAATTTTGTTGTGCGATACACCGGGCTTAGCGTTTGCGCAGTCGGTGTCGTACTGTGCGATACACCGGGCTTAGCGCTCGCGCAGTCTTTGTCGTACTGAGATATAACAGGTTAGCTTGGCTTAGCGTTCGCGCAGTCGGCATTATATTAAAAGTTAAAGAATGTGGTTCACCAGGCTTAGCGTTCGCGCAGTCGGTGTCGTGTTCGAATGGTTTCATAATTGAACCGAGAGTGTTATTAGGGGTCTTGGTAGAACTCACTGAGATTGTATCTCCTTGTTTATATGTTGTTGTTTTACAGAGAAACAGGGACAGCGGAAATTCAAGAGGCACGAGTAGGTTGAGCTCGGGCGATGGATGAAGACTTAGCTTTCATGCTTAAGTTTATATTTCCTTTTGTTGTCTGTGTACTGCAACTCTATGTCTTTAGTGTTATGACTTTATTCTGCTTTCTTGTATGATATTGAGCACTATAGTTTGCTGAAGGTTATGGTCAGGGAACCTTTTTGGTCTTATTTGTATTTAAGACTGTTTTGTTGTTCTTCAGCGAGAACTATATTGCAGTGTTCAGTATCTATGCAGGAATTTTATATCTCTGATGTTTTAGGGATTGTGCACTTGGGCATTTTTACTCAATAAAAATACCGGGGTGTTACATGTATACTACAAGGTGAAGATCTCCAAACTAGAACATCCTACTCTTACCCCTTGAAACCTACTATTATGAAAAGGAATGGAGCAAGAGGATATCCTTGTTTCCGGGCCACGTTTAATATTGATCTCAACAATATGACTTTCGTTGACCAGAATAGAGAGACTCCAACAAAAGACGCACACTCGAATTCAAGCCTATCAATAAAAAGCTTCAACTCACATAAAATTTGGTTTTTTTTTAACCGGGTATCTTCTGCGCGCAACAGCAGAGACTAATCCCTCGCGCTAGGTAGGACCACAATGGGCGAAAAAACTTTCCCTCAAAAGATTTAACACTGCTGCATGCCCAAGGCTGGATTCGAACCCAGGACCTTGGTTAAGCTGAAAGAGACCCCTACAATCTCATCCAAGTGTTGCTCTTGGGTCACATAAAATTTAGTTTGATGTTATCTTTTTAGACTTTTAGCTCCATTTTATTAAAAAAATAAAACAACTCAGATTCAGTAATTTTTATGATGGATATAATAACATTCAATATGAAATATTGAACTACAATTTAAAAGTAATTCAAAATAATTGTATTACTTGAACTTTAATGTGCCATATAAAAAAAACTAGAACAAAATCTCATAATTTCTTTTTTTCTTTTGAATTATCTACATATACATTTTTTATTCCTTTTTGTGTACTTTAAATTTAAAAAGAGTGTGGATGAACTAAGTGGGTGCCAGCCTTCTATATATATATTACTCGGAATAAATTCCGCTAGTTGGGCAGAATTTTTTTTCTATGAACCATAAATATTTGGTGTGTAATTTAAACATCATTCTCCCACCGTTAATTGTTTTGACAATTTCAGCGATATTGGGACGTCGACTCTTGGGTTCGAACTTAAGTGTGACCGATGATAGTGTGTGTGCATGGTGTTTATTTGTCGTTTCATCTAGCAGACAAAAAAAAGGCTAAAGTTCTCCCGGAGTCCCTTATCTTTATTTAATGTAACGATTTGGTTCTTTGTCTTTTTTTTGTCACAAATCAGTCCTTTATGTTTCAAATTTTTGACACAAAAATCATTTTCTGTCCCAAATCAGTCCTTTATGTTTCAAATTTTTGACACATAAATCCTTTTTTTGACATAAATCAGCACTGTTAACAGAAAAAGATTTATGTGTCAAAAATTTGAAAGATAAGGGACTTATTTGGGACAAAAAAAACATAAAGGACTAATTCGTTACTTTAAATAAAGATAAGGACCCCGGGAGCACTTTAGCCCAAAAAAAATATCCACCTTACTAAATCATTTTAAGGTATTTGTCATAGTTTTTGTAACAAATTGAAATGCACCATTGGATTATTAATGTACTTGGCATACTCTTTTTAATATTTCCATAATCATCCACTTAATTATCCAGCTTCCTAAACTATTTTAATTTCTTCAATAGCTTTTTTTAGCTTTATGCAGCATTTATTTGTTCCAACTTCCAATATATATCAAGGTCAACCACGGCTAGGTAAAGAATTTGCACAACGGTTAACAACCGAAAGGAAACTTTTTATATTGTTATTCTCTCCCCCAAAAGGAAACTTTTTTATATTTTCATTCTATTCCCCAAATTCAATTCAACTATGTGAAATGAAACTTTTTTATTGTTATTCTACCCCCATACTAAGTTCAACAGTAAGGAGTACTGAAACACTTTTTAACAATATTGTCACACAAAATCTGCAACATTTTGGTGTTATTAGGTCCAACACACCTTAGTGTCTTGTACTGACTAACAACTGTTCCTAATCCAACACGATAATCAAGAATCTTCTGAAATGTTCCTTTCTTAACAACTCTAAGCTCAAGAGCTTCAATAGCATTGACCTTTCTTGAAGTAACATATCCATGATCAGCAAAAGCCTTGTCCATTGCATTGCAACACTCACCAACTGCTTCTTCACTAGCTGATTCACCACTTAATTCCAAGAAAATAACATAGTGCCCTGGTTCTTTGGATAAATCAATGTAACTAGTGTAGTCAACAACTTCTAGTTTCTCGTTAGCTAAAACTTTAGCTCCTGTTACCACAGCTTTGTGTAAATCAGTCTCTGTGTTTTTGTCTATATTGATTGTTAGTATAAGATTGCTCTTTCTAATAAACTTGAGTTTTGGTGTTGAGTTATGGAATCCCATTACCTTCACCACATCTCCTAGCTTATACCTGTATAAACCTGCAAATTATCCAATTTTATAAGATAATTAAGTTGTATAGACTAGAAATAATCTTAAATTTTACTCCTCTAATTCCATATATAAGAAGAAGAAAAATGCAGTTTAAGAGTATATATTAATGTGATTAGGTATACTCCGTTGTTTCTAATTCGGTGGGAAAAAGCAGATCATATCATAAAGCATAAAAACAAATACCCTAACAGTTCTACGAAAAAATTGAAAAGTAAAATCACTAGAAAGTGAATGAATTTCTCCATAACTATCCACTAAGTTTACACACAGATAATGTTTTTATTAGATTCCCAATAGAAACCAACCAGTCAATATTCATACTTTTCAAAATACATCATAATGATATTTTGAAAAAGTTTTTATATGTCAAACCCTTAGGAAAACTCAAAATAATCATTACCAAATTCAAACTCTACCTTGAACATGGGAATCGAACCCGAGAGTGAGACTAATTAAGATATTAGTGGTTGGTAAAATGGGATCTGTATTCTGTGCAACCGACTACTGCACAATCATGCAATCATCAAATCTCACCAAATTTGAAACATCTAATCTTGATCGGACAGTCAAAATCATACAATCAACAAATATTTATGTTTAAAATGTTTTTAGAGTGAAAAATATAGTCTTCCCGATCAATATTTAACGGTCTAGATTTACTGACGGCTCAACTGCACCAAAATGTGAAACTGGTATTTCATTAATTAATTTGGAAGAATTTGGAACATACCTCCTCGATTAGTGATGACAAGTTCATACTCCTCACCAACCTTAACTTCAGTAAGCCCAACTGGATTAGAATGATTCAAAGGGATAAATTCATAGTAACCAATATGAGGAAGCACAGTGTAAGTAGCCAATTCAGGAGGTACTCTTGGATTAAGATTTGTTCCAAACCACCCTTCAGAAGCTCCATAATCAATAGTAACCAAAGGACACTCACCAGCATAGTGCCTCAACTTATTCACATAAGGTTCCATTGCACCAGTCAATATTCCACAAACATACTTAGCATTTGGAAAAAGCTCAGGTATCAAACCATGCCAGTTGTTTAACCCCTTACACTTGTTGAGAATCAAGTTAGCTAATTCAGGATTTGGTTTAAGCAATTTTGACATAGCATCTCTAATATATGGAACTGTGATTTTGCTTGAAAGTACACCTTCTTTGATATCATTACAAAGCTCTTCCTACACTTGTTCAAAAGTTCTGAAAGCTGAGACAAGACTGTCTCCAAATGTTGCCCATATAAATTGAATTTCTTCCCTGAAGATTAATCCACATAAGAGGTGACAGTATAGTGATTGGTGATAATCAGGACTGAATATTACTTTAATAGCTTTTTTTTAGCTTTATGCAGCATTTATTTGTTCCAACTTCCAATATATATCAAGGTCAACCACGGCTAGGTAAAGAATTTGCACAACGGTTAACAACCGAAAGGAAACTTTTTATATTGTTATTCTGTCCCCCAAAAGGAAACTTTTTTATATTTTCATTCTATTCCCCAAATTCAATTCAACTATGTGAAATGAAACTTTTTTATTGCTATTCTACCCCCATACTAAGTTCAACAGTAAGCAGTACTGAAACACTTCTTAACAACATTGACACACAAAATCTGCAACATTTTGGTGTTATTAGGTCCAACACACCTCAGTGTCTTGTATTGCTAACAACTGTTCCTAATCCAACACGATAATCAAGAATCTTCTGAAATGTTCCTTTCTTAACAACTCTAAGCTCGAGAGCTTCAATAGCATTGACCTTTCTTGAAGTAACATATCCATGATCAGCAAAAGCCTTGTCCATTGCATTGCAACACTCACCAACTGCTTCTTCACTAGCTGATTCACCACTTAATTCCAAGAAAATAACATAGTGCCCTGGTTCTTTGGATAAATCAATGTAACTAGGGTAGTCAACAACTTCTAGTTTCTCGTTAGCTAAAACTTTAGCTCCTGTTACCACAGCTTTGTGTAAATCAGTCTCTGTGTTTTTGTCTATATTGATTGTTAGTATAAGATTGCTCCTTCTAATAAACTTGAGTTTTGGTGTTGAGTTATGGAATCCCATTACCTTCACCACATCTCCTAGCTTATACTTGTATAAACCTGCAAATTATCCAATTTTATAAGATAATTAAATTGTATAGACTAGAAATAATCTTAAATTTTACTCCTCTAATTCCATATATAAGAAGAAAAATGCAGTTTAAGAGTATATATTAATGTGATTAGGTATACTCCGTTGTTTTTAATTCGGTGGGAAAAAGCAGATCATATCATAAAGCATAAAAACAAATACCCTTACAGTTCTACGAAAAAATTGAAAAGTAAAATCACTAGAAAGTGAATGAATTTCTCCATAACTATCCACTAAGTTTACACACAAATAATGTTTTTATTAGATTCCCAATAGAAACCAACCAGTCAATATTCATACTTTTCAAAATACATCAGAATGATATTTTGAAAAAGTTTTTATATGTCAAACACTTAGGAAAACTCAAAATAATCATTACCAAATTCAAACTCTACCTTGAACATGGACCCTATATACGAGAAAAGCATGCTTCTTGAAGTAATTGTATCCCCTTAATTAGTCTCACTCTCAACCTTCTTGAAGTAATTGTGTCACCCTCTTTTCTTTTTGGATCATCTCATCTCTGTCTTATCAAAAAGATGTCTTCCAACAATGGCCATGGAGAGAACGTAGGCATCATGGTATTTGGCGTGCTACTCACACAAGGTAGCAACAACAACTCTAACAATCTCTCCCAACACCAACATCCGCCTCAAGACACCAACGTTGATGATGCCAGATATGTCTTCGGTGATGTTGTTCATGCTTCCGGCCACAACACAAAGTCACTAAGTTGCAATTGTGTCTATATAATTGTATCAATACATCTTCTATATAATTGTACTCCTCTTCTCGCTTCTTTTTCTTTTTTGACAAAAAAAAGATTCTCATTTTGATTCACACTAATTATATCTCCTACTAATGCTTGCATTTCCCACCAATTATATATCCCACTAATGCGTCGTTGGAGGATTTCTCCGAATACTTTGAGGCATCTGTGCAAGTGCAAGATAATCCCTCAAGATACTGTGAACGATAAAATAGAGAGAAAGAAGAAAAAAAATGCAACAAGATAGAAGAGCATAAATGAACAAAAAAGTAGGGCAGAGAGAACTAATTTAATATCTAAAGGTACTCATTATGAGGACTAAGCGTCCAATTTGATTCTTTAAAAAAATCGGTGATTAAGTTGGTTTTTAAAAAATAAAAATAACTAATTTAATATTTGAGAAAATTAAAATGTGGGCCATATTCGTCTTTAATAGCGAATAAAATATCTCTAAAAAATGTTTTAAAAGAACTAATTTTATTTACATTTAATATTATTGAGGACCAAATCAGTATTTTTTATTTTCTAGAGACTAAATTGTATACTTATTAAATCTAGCGGGGAGACTGAATCGTCATCACACTTGTTTGGCGACTGTCTAGTAACTAAAAAGGTATGGCATTGCATTCATAATTGGTTGGGCCAACACTAAGATCAACCAAAGCCCATTTTTTTCAAAATTTCTTTTTAATAGATCATTAGATCTAGTAAATTTTAGGCCTTTTTTTTTTGTACCCCCATCAACTCCCATCTACCCCCATCAAATTGCTAAAACCCGAAAATACCCCTGCCCAACTTACAATTCGCTCGGATTTACCTTCATCTAAGGTAAATCCGCTTTGTTATTTTTAAAGTCGGATTTACCTCAGATGGGGGTAAATCCGATTTCAAAAATAACAAAGCGGATTTACCTTAGCTGAAGGTAAATCCGCTTTGTTATTTTGGAAATCGGATTTACCTGGTGGGCACATAAATCCGATTTCCCTAAAAAAAGAGAAAATCGGATTTATCCCACCTAAGGTAAATCCGATTTCCCTAAAAAAAGAAAATCGGATTTATCCCACCTAAGGTAAATCCGATTTTGTTATTAAAAAAAATTGTTTTTTATTTAATTTTTTAAAAAAGGTTATAAAATGCTACTAAAAATCCGTTAAACAGCCAAAACTAATCCAAAAATTATAAAAACACCACTAAAAATCTAATAAAACCAAAATAAGGTTATGCAAATTTTTTCAGATTTTTTGGAGATTATGAAAAATTAAAAAAATTAATATAAAATAGTAAACGATGGAATTTGGGATTTTGAGGTCCCCAGTCCTGAAAGAAGTCCCTTCTTGAGGAGTATTGATCCTTGATATTTTTCCGATTTAAAGAATGTGGTTTCATTACAATTTGAGTAGGTTGCCCGAAAACTGATTTTTTAGCCTAAATTATTCTCCCGACGTACAATATCGTCACGTGTTAACGAACCACACACTAAACAGAACCAAAAGACGGTCGAAATTTGTATCTAAAATTTTAACTGAGTTATTTATTAATTAGGTTAACAAAGCGGATTTACCCCCACATAAGGTAAATCCGCTTTGGTTATTTTTAAAAGCGGATTTACCTTATATGGGGGTAGATCCGCTTTTAAAAATAACAAATCGGATTTACCCCCAATTAAGGTAAATCCGATTTGTTATTTTTCAAAGCGGATCTACCCCATCTTAAATAAATCCGATTTTATTTTTTTAAATTTTTTAGTGGAAATCGGATTTACCTAAATCCGATTTAAATTTTTTAAATTTTTTAGTGGAAATCGGATTTACCTAAATCCGATTTCCAAAAAAAAAATTGAAATCAGGATACGTTCGGGATTTTTAATTTTTGTGAAGGGCAATTGCGTCTTTTTGCAGGGTCGATGGGGGTAGATAGAGAGGTGGTGGGGGTAAAAAAAAAAACCCTAAATTTTAAGGTCATTCAACTAAAGAAAAATTAATTTCTAACACTTTTAAAACCCTTAACTTTTGATCCAAAACATTTATTTTCAAAAATTTATTTTTTCTTTAGATCTAACACCACAAATCATAGATCTATCATAAACATTAAAAAATCAATAAGAAGAAAATACCTCAACAAAGAGAGACGGAATTTGTTTCAAATACCTCAAACCCAGTTTTTTGATGAATCAAGCTAATGTTATCCAAAATTCCCCAAACCCAGTTTATTTTCAAAATCCATCTTTCCACTTTATAAAATAATACTATTTTAAGGCAAAGATCAAATCTTCATTTCAAACCTTAGATTTATTTGTCCAAAATCATTTTAAATATATAACACTTTAAATTTTCTACCATTTTGATAAAGGAAGCATTTTTTTACCAAAACAATTCCTTAAATTTATTTGTGAGAACTTTGTGAAAATCTTTGATGGACCTTAACAAAAATCACTTAAATTTGTCAAAACCATTTTTTTGTTCACAAGATGTAGCTTATGAACCTTCAAAGATAAAAAACTTTAAGATCGGAAATAATTTTATTTTTTCTTCCCTTTCACAAAATAAGCCCATAGTTTTGGATTCAAAAAATGGGGTTTGATGACTTGTTTTGAAAGAGCTTATTAAGAGAAATAACTAGTGAAAAATAAGATAAAACTTGTTTGAATCAATCTTTCATTAAATCCTTAAATTTAAACTAGTAAATAAAGAACAGGTTTTGAAATTCCTTACCCAAAGAGAGTGTCATAGTTTTGAGAGAGAAATGAGGGAGAAATGTTGATCCTCCAAAAGTGCTCCTTTATGAACCATTCCAAGCCTCCATCTTCATGCTTGGTTCTTCCTTCTTTTGGTAATGGAATGAAGATGAACGAAAAAGAACAAAGAGATGAAGAGAGAGAGAGAGAGAGACGGGTTCAGTTTCTTTTGATGGTGAGGATTGTGATTTGTGAAGGAGGAGGGGGTGTTATAAAGGGTGGGAGTGTATTTTTTTTGTGTTAGTTTTGGTTACTGGGAGCATATTCAAGTTACTTTTGTTTGCCTAACCACTTTAAAGTGGGACCATAATACTATATACTAATTCATCTAATTTTTACTCTAATATAAAAAAAAATAAGCAACCTTAAGTGAGAAATGAAAGATGAAAGATGATTGAACTTGAAAGAGTAGTTGGAATCATAAATTTAGAAACGGCTACTATAATTTAATGGTAGGAGGAGTCATAATTTTTTTAGGTGGTGTAGTTGGAATCATAAATATAACCGACTACTATAGTTTTAAATCAACTAGAAAATGCAAGATTATTATCACCGACAGTTGGAATCATAAATATCTACAAAAAGAATTATGTCACAAAAATGTAGTTCAGTTGGCACGAAAGAGTTGTAAGAAATAGGTCACCTGGAAAACTAATATTTCCACATCTTCACTAAAATTTGTTTATAAAAAAACAAAAAGAATTATTATCATTTTTGTTATTATATTATATATTTTTTGAAAAAATTATATCAAAGGTTCTTTAAGTTTTTTTTTTAACAAGTTGGTCATTAATGTTTTTTTTTGGTACAAACTTAGTTATTTAAGTTACATAACGTTTTCACCGTTACTCTTTTTTAGTATTTCCATTACAAAAATAGAGCTGATATGTCTGTAACGGAGTACTATTTTTTTGCCAACTAATCATCATCTTCAACAAAAAACCAAAAATTCCAAAACAAAAAAACCAAATTGAGAAGAACTAAGGTTCTTCTTCATCTCATTCCATGAACCCAGATTTCTTTGTATGATTTCTGGTGTTTGATCAGATTGTACTCTTAAAAAATTAATAAACTTTTCAAGTAGATGATGTTATATGTAGAAGCTTCGCTGCTTGTGCATCAATTTTTAATATGTGGATAAACTTTTTAGTATAATTAATAAAATTTTTATTATAGTTGATAAACTTTTCATTTTAATTAAGCAAAATTGCTCCTGAGGTCCATTAACTTTTTTCAAGTAACGAATTGGTCTCTAAACTTTTTTTTTGTAATAACTAGGTCCCTTGAGTTTTAAAAACGTTGCGCACTTGCCATTTTCAAAGTAATAAATTGATCCCTTAACTTTTTTTTGTAATAACTAGGTCCCTTGAGTTTTAAAAAGGTTGCAGAGTTTCCCTTTTCAATGTTTTGGTTTTTAGTTATCATCAGCTTGTGCATCAGTCTTTAAACGGTAGATGCTGCCTATGTCATGTGATGTCCTACAACTTTCCTTGCTCTTACAATTACTTCAATCATCTAAAACAAAAAAAAAGATAACTTAAAGAGAATGTGAATGGTTTTGAAAAACCATGGGCTAAAGTGGCGGTTTGTAAAAAACATCACAAACACTTTTTTATGGGTCCTCCTCCGTTTATGACAGACAGTGAGTGTGGCTCATGCAAGTCTTTTTCCTTAATAAGTTGTTTTTTTTTTTTCGACCATCGTTGGCTACCCACGGAGTGATCCCAACGCTTTCAGTAAATGACTAATCCCCGCTCGCTACTTGTGCTAAGTATTTCGCTGGCCAACACCGTTTTTACCGTACATGGGAATCGAACCCGGGAGCAAACCGGATCGACCCCCACTACGTACCCAGGGCAGGCAACACCACTGGGCCCACGAGTGTTGGTTTTCTTAATAAGTTGTTTTTTTTTGTTCGGACCATTGCTGGCTACCCACAGAGTGATCCCAACGCTTTTAACGAATGATTGATCTCCGCTCGCTACTTGCGCCAAGTATTTCGCTGGCCAACACCGTTTTTAACGAACATGGGAATCGAACCCGAGAGTGAGACTAATTAATATATTAGTGGTTGGTAAAATGGGATCCGTATTCTGTGCAGCCGACTACTGTTCAATCATGCAATCATCAAATCTCACCAAATTTGAAACATCTAATCTTGATCGGACAGTCAAAATCATACAATCAACAAATATTTATGTTTAAAATGTTTTTAGAGTGAAAAATATAGTCTGCCCGATCAATATTTAACGGTCTAGATTTACTGACAGCTCAACTGCACCAAATGTGAAACTGGTATTTCATTAATTAATTTGGAAGAATTTGGAACATAACTCTTGGATTAGTGATGACAAGTTCATACTCCTCACCAACCTTAACTTCAGTAAGCCCAACTGGATTAGAATGATTCAAAGGGATAAATTCATAGTAACCAATATGAGGAAGCATAGTGTAAGTAGCCAATTCAGGAGGTACTCTTGGATTAAGATTTGTTCCAAACCACCCTTCAGAAGCTCCATAATCAGTAGTAACCACAGGACACTCACCAGCATAGTGCATCAACTTATTCACATAAGGTTCCATTGCACCAGTCAATATTCCACAAACATACTTAGCATTTGGAAAAAGCTCAGGTATCAAACCATGCCAGTTGCTTAACCCCTTACACTTGTTGAGAATCAAGTTAGCTAATTCAGGATTTGGTTTAAGCAATTTTGACATACCATCTCTAATAGATGGAACTGTGATTTTGCTTGAAAGTACACCTTCTTTGATATCATTACAAAGTTCTTCATACACTTGTTCAAAAGTTCTGAAAGCTGAGACAAGATTGTGTCCAAATGTTGCCCATATAAATTGAATTTCTTCCCTGAAGATTAATCCACATAAGAGGTGACAGTATAGTGATTGGTGATAATCAGGTTTGAATATTACTTCATCTGGACTGCAAGGTGCTGCATTAAGTGCTTTCATACTTGGCTTGTAACCTGGATGAGTGATAACATTGGTTGTTGCAGTTCCTGCTGTTACACGTCCTCTTGTTTTGAATGTCTTGTTGCTGTATATAAAGTTTAAGACCTTCCCACCACATTGTAGTGGGAATTCCCTTTAAAAATGAATTCTATTAGTAAAATATTTTAAAAAGTCTAAGACAACTAGAGCTGTCAAATGGGCGGGTCCGGCCCTGTGGCCCAGCCCAACTTCAGCCCGTCAGACCATCTGCCCAAAAAATTACAATAGAACAAGATTTATAAAATGGAAAGAAGAATATCAATATATGTGTTCTTGGATCATGTTTCTTGCCTGAAAATAAGAACTTGACCAGAGGGATGAAAAGTGAAGAACTAAGCGTCGTAATGAGACCTAAATGCAACATAAGGGACAGTGATTATGCTATTTCTTTCCATTACGGTGTAGCGAACACAATGAAGTGGTGAAGCAAAATGGTGAAGAGATAATGGAAATGCTATATATTTTTCATATCTGCCATTAACTATCTATTAAACTAAGATAAAATTGTAACAAAGCCGTATAAATAGAAAGTTTCACAAGAAACCATCTTTTGAAAAGATGATTGAATCTCTAAATAGAAAGTTTGAGGAATTGCAAGGACGGGTTGTTAAGTTGGAGGATGATACCGAGCGTTTGATGAGCGTATATGTCTCTTGTGGTGAAAATAATGAGGAGGAGCTTTTTGCTGATAAAGGGGTTACTTTTAACGAAAAAGATGAAGGGGTGTTCATGACAATGTGGAAATTTTTTTACAAAAAAATGGAGACATACGCCACTCTATTGGAGCCGCTGCCGACAATGCTCAAGAGAGTGCCGTATTAAGAGAGTGCCGTATTAAGAGAGTGCCGTATCAAGAGAATGAGAGTATTGGTAGAGGTGTGAAAAAGAAGGGGAGAAGGGGTTTATATAGGAGAAACGAAGTCAAACGGTCAAAAGGCAAGATCCACCGGAAACGGCAGTTACCGGTGGATTTATGGGATTTGCGGCGGATTAGGGGATTTTCGGCGGACGGAGGTGAATTTGCAGCGGTTTATGAAATTCAAAATTGGCAAATATCCGCCGGAAATAACCTTACCGGCGGATTGTTAAAATCTCGTAAAAAAAATAAATTTTTGTAATCCCAAATCCGCCGCAAAAACCGATAAATCCGCCGCAAAAGCCAAGTCGAATATTAATCCGCCGCAAACGTCAATTATTCCGCCGGTAACTTTGAGGCGGATAAAATCCGCCGGAAATTCCTAGAATCCGCCGGAATATTTGCGGCGGATCCATATCCGCCGGAAACTCCTGGCCGGAAAAATCAATTATTCTTGTAGTGATTTTTAGAGCCCCGCCCAACCAAAAAATTGGGCCACTGCATTGGCCCACTGGGCTGGGCCAAAATTGGCGGCTCTTTAGACACCAATTTAAGTCGCAATATCATGGTTTTTTATGTCTCTGTGACTATAATATCAACTGCAATTGATTGAGACCATGTCAATTACATTTGATCATGATTCTCCCCAATATTATGTATCAAGTCACAACAATGATTTAAAACATGTCTCAATTATTGCCGGTTTCAAATTAGTAGAAAAATATGGATATGATCATATAAATCCCTTACAATCACATTTATACTGCAGCTTTCTGCATTTAGAAGAAAAAACTAGGAAAAATATTATAGAAAATTAATATTGAGAGAGAAAATGACAAAAAAAACCACCTAAAATAACACTAAATGCAGGGAATTGCAATTGCAGCATTTTTGAGTGTAGTGGATTACATTAAAAAAAGGCAGGACGACATGATGAAGTTGAATACCTGTTCCTATAGGCAAAAGAAGTCTGATATAACTGAACAATAGTTTCCCACAATTCATCATTCCATGGTATATATTTTTGCTTCCCTCCAGTAGTGCCAGAACTGCGACAATAGATACAACTTTTTTTCAGCTTCAAACTCTTGAATTATACATTTAAATGATGAGATGAAACAAGAGTTTGACTCATACCTTAAAGACATGGTTGAGATGGGTTTTGTAGTGAGAATAGCTGAAGAAACATCTCCATCAACAATTCTATTTATATAAGACTCCAAATTTTTGTGCTCCACAACTGGAACCAATGCCTTCAAACTTTCAGGATCAGTTCTTCCATTGAGTCCTAAACTTTGTAAGTATTCAGCTGATGCATTTTCCTCCAAAATCCTTTTCAGTGTTTCCCCCTGAACCTTTTCAGCTTCCTTTGTCATTCTCTCAAATTCATTCCGTACTTTATCCATGTCAATTTCTCCAATCATTTCCCTCATCTTCAAACTCCTTCAGCTTCAGCTTTTATGAGAAAAAAAAACAAAAAGAAAAGCTTAGTCCAAAAAATTAGTAATAATAATAATAATGATAATAACTACATTGTTGATGTTGTCATTGTTGCCTATTCATAAATGCTAGTCTGAAAAAGGAAACGTGGAATGGGGGATAATGAATTGAGAAAGGGAAATAGTTCTGAAAAAGCCAAACAATGTTGAAGACAACATTTCATTACAGAAGAAAAATGTGCATAGAGTCAAATATACACACACTACATACAAATAAATACTCAGAACCATGTAAAAGACCAAAGAAAATGAAAATTTGGACTAAGGAATGGGAAATGATAGAGAAAATGGAATGAATTGAAAAAAGTGTTTTCATTTCCCGAAATAGTCCATAAAAATTAATTTTTGAAATAGTCCAAATTTTAGTTCATGAGTTTTCAACAGCTATGACTTATTGAACGAATCAGAAGCCAATGGAAGCTAAAATAACAGTAGAAAGAGTAAACAAAAAACAAAACAAAACAAAAAACAGATTTTGATAGGCAGCATCAACTTCATTTTCAGTTTCAAAATTAAAATAAATAAAATAATCTCAAGTACCCAATACTCATCATTGATTCTGGACGGTAAAGTACCCAAATGAAAGAGAAAAAGTGTAACATCCCTAATTTTTTAAAATAACATTTTTAAGCGAACTTTATATAATCGCTAATCGAAGGAATTAATAATTCGGAATTCGAGAACGGACGAGTCGAGAAATTTTATGCCGAGTAATTAACCGTAGAATTAGTGGGGGTCTTGACCTAAAAACCTTGAGTTAATGAACTAAGGGCATTATGGTCTTTTCCCAACCATAACACCCTCAGCCCATACACCCTCCAACTGAACCCATCTCACATAAACACAAATTCTAAAACAGAAATTGAAAAACATAGAGAGTGGAGAGGGAGAGAAAGGATGAGGGCAACAATTCATCAAACCCTCATGCATGTTGAAGATTTAGCCACCATTCTATCCCATTTCTTCTCCTCTTCCCACTCATACCAATATCAGTACCAGATGTAAGCTGAATCATTCTCATCTCCTCTCTACCATTTTCAGCCACTTTAGCTCCACATGGAAGAAATGGAGTTTTTGCTCACTTGATGCCTTGCATGTGCACTTAGAGTTAGAAGAGAGGTACATCTGAACCCACTTTATGAATTGGAAGTGTTTTGAAGGTTGTAATGTTGCTGGTACAGAAGGTGGAAGCTCAAATTCGAAATGGCATGTGATTGAAGAAGGTGATCAAGCTAATTAGAAATTCTGGGTAAAACCCGTTTTACCTACCTTCGGTAATTACGTCGTATCTCCCTGTGCACGACTCCGATGATCGTGATTCTTGTCCCTATGGAAACTAGACACAAAGATATTCATTTTAGGCACAAGAACCGCCTAATTTCATTGAGAAATGAGAGAGATATCATGCTCACAACTTTCGGATTAAGAATCAGCCACTGTTCCGAAGCAGTCCTCTTGTTTTGTTGATATCTCCCAAACTACTGGTTGCATGCAAGTGAATCTTTCTCCATCAGAGAGTAGACAAAATTCTCTTTACAATGGGCACTGATTTTAAGGATTTTGGTCACGTAATGACCTAGCTATGCTCGTTGCAAATTGACGGTTTGTTGCTGGAAGTAGCTGGAGCGGATTCGGGAAGATTCGTGGGATCGCCGTTCGTCCGAGTTCGCGAAGCTTCGGCTTTGGGAGCGATTGTCATCGCCAAAAGGTGAGTTCTATACTCACTAGGGATTTTACGGTCAAGTATTTTGTGTTCTGAGTATTAGGTGTCGCGTTTTACGAAAACCGGTACAAACCGTTTTATGAAAATATCGTTAGGGCGACCGAATTATGTGATTGATTAAGTACTTATGAATTTTGGTTATGATTGTTGATTTCTATATGATGATTGATTGGTTTCCATGACTGTTTTGATGTATTATTAATTTCGGATGTGAATCGAAATGGATACGGGAACGATCGGAATGGACAAGAGAATACGAAAACTGATTTTCTGGTACTCAAGGTTAATTTTGTGAAAATGCGCACGGATCATGCGCCAAGCCGCACGGATCGTGCGTACCCTTCTGATGCCCAAATTTGAAATACGTCCTAAGCCATTCCGATTGGTCCTAAGTCCCTTCTAATCCACTCCTCAAGGTTTCCCAAGGATGGAAACATATTAGTATCATGAAATCAAGTACGATCGAAGTAATTTTATGTTATGTTCATGTCTCTGCTTATGTGATGGCCCGATGTGGTATTTATGAGATCGATTATGACTAAGTTAGGTTATCATAATGTTGAGTATGGGCGATACATTATGATGTGGACTAGGTAATGGATAGTTATAAGTTAAGTTAGCAACGTTAGTAATTCTGTGTGAGATCACCTAATGACAAGATTATGCTAAGTATAAGATTAGGTTAAGATTAAGATCATGTTAAGTATAAGCTCATTGTTATGTTCACAGATCACTGTTCACTGTTCATTGTTCAAGGCATATTAAAATATATACATTATGTTAGGGTGACGACCCTATTTTAGTTTAGTGTGCTAGGGGAGGGGAAGTCATGAGCCCTATGAACCTAGGCCCCTTGAGGTTTGCCCACTGATGTACGGATTAGTGGATTGGGTTCACCGGGAGCTTATTTTGCCAAGTGACCGGTGACACGCGAACAATCATTGTTCATGTGTTGCCTCTTGTAACTGCTTATGAGGGTTATGAGGACAACGTCCATGTTAGCCACATAGTCTAATATTAAGACTATGAACTCTGAATCAAGAATAACAAATCAAGCATAATTGAACCGAGAGAGTTAGTAAGGGGTCTCGATAGAACTCACTGAGACAAGTTGTCTCACCCAATCCATGTTGTTTTTTTTCAGAGTCGCAGGTTAAGTTGAAGACGATGAAGGATGGCTAAGGAGACGGCTTGAGGAGTTGCTGACGCTGTTTATTTTGTCATGTTATGTATCTCTGTATTTTTATTCAGTGTCTTAGATGTACGATGGTACGACTTATTTTATGAGTTGTAAATCGCTTCCGCAAACTTTCGGTTTTTGAGTATTGAACACTAGTTGAGGGTGTAAGGACCGACTTTATATTCTGTTCAGTTATGTAAGTACATTTGATGAGTAATTCATCGAAGTTTAGTATGTGTTCAATATTTTGAAAGGAAAGTCACTCTGATGTATGCCAGTAGTGCATTTCGGTAGTTTCTACAAGTTAGAAATTATCGGGGTGTTACAAAAAGAGTGTGCGCACTTGTTGATCTTGACAAAAAAAATTGGAGGGGACCACAATGTAACAAATATATACACAAAAATTAACTCCGTATTCATAATGGTTTGTTTGTTTAGTGGTCAAAGTTACCTACGTCAACTTTAATGCAACGGATTCAAATCTTGCTTGATACATTTTTTTATATTATTTTTGAGAAAAATATACAAATAACTTTGAGTATAAAATATATGTGTAAATATTAATTTTGTTACAAAATTTGGGGAATACCGTGGCATTCCCCTACTCCCATTAAGATCCGCCAATGTGTGTTGGTGAAAATCCAAATAATCAAATCAATCTTTTTGTCCTTTCGCCTTTTTTAAAAAGTTATGTTACTTTATGGAAATTAAAAATTAATTGATTTTATCAAAAAAAATTAATTGATTTTCTTATAAGGAAATGGAATAATAATAATAATAATAATAATAATAATAATAATAATAATAATAATAATAATAATAATATAGAACAACTTTTGTATTTTACTTTGACTTATTTATCATTTTTAAGAAACTAAATAATTTTGGTCAAAAAAAAAAGAAACTAAATAATTATAGAATAAGAGAAAAATTATTTTCAAAATTTTGAATAATAAATAAATAACCATTTATTTATTTGAAATTATTCTTGTCCACTTTTGTCCGTTCTTCCTTTTTTTGAGTTATATACACTTTATGAGAATTATAAATGAAAAAACAAATTTGACCGAAAAATGAAATAATGTAAAACAATTTAACTCTAACAGTGTGTTTCGATACAGTATTTTTAGAGAGTAATTATTTTTTGGAGGGAATTAAAATACATTGACTTAAAATATCTTGTTTGGGAACAAATTAAATAGAGTTTTACAAATGCTATAATTTTATAAAACAATCCGTTGAATTTTTATCTCTAATTATTTTGATTTGGGTTTCGATTTGATTGAAGAAGAGGAGAGGAAAAATCGTGAGAAAAAAATCAATGTGGTCGGTAGGTCTAATGGATCCGTCGTACTTTAGCAAGTATGGTGGTTGGTGCATCTATTAGGTCTATCGAGCTCGTCATTTGTGGGTTGGACTCGTCGATTATTGAATTCGCACGTCCGTTCGATATTTTGGTAAAACAAAGAATTTTAAAAAATATTAAAAATGGAATGTAACATCCTAGTATTTCAACCTTGAAAGAAATACTGAGACTTCCATAATGTAGCATACATCAGAGTACTAATCTTGCTTAAGTGAACTGAACATACTTAACTTCAAAAAAATTTCATCAACTATTCCTTGAAATAACAAAGTTTCTCAAAGGAATTACTAAATGGTAACAAAACAAAGGCCAAAGGTCATTCAAAAACTCTATTGTTCAAGTTCTCAAAAGTAGAATTCTTAAAATGATACATAACTCCGATTACAAATCGACAGTTAAAGTACCAAACATAAACTTGTTACATTAAGTAACACTAGGGTCAGCTAGGCAAACAATAAATAACTTGATCATATACGATCATTTTAAACTCGTAGCCCAGAACAATAGCTACTTCTTCTCGATTTGCTTTTGCTTTCCCTGCTCATTTGTAAAACACCACATAATAAACAGTGAGATAAAAGTCTCGGTAAGTTCTTTCGGGACCCCTCACCTTAACCTCTCGGTGTTTTAATTATCTTTTCTCTTCTCTTAGCACAACACCGGACAACCACTACATGGTTCCCCCGTTGAACCCACCCGATAATAGCTATTACCGAGTCAACTTATTATGGGTTCATGACTTCCCTCCTCTAGTATACTATTAACTCGGGATCGTCATCCCCTTGGTGTTTTATGCTTTAGCTTGACACTTAGGTCATTTTCTCACTCAATACGACAATTCTCAGTTCATCATTAAACCCTAACATAAAGTCACTAGTATTGCATCATAATACACTTGATTTTTAACTCAACTTTATTCAACTATCATTGGGAAGGGTTAAGAAAGGGATTAGGGAAGAATTGGAGTCAAAATGAATAGCATTTGAGGTATTTAAAATTTGGTGACAGAAGGTTCGTCCCGGACCGGGGCCCTAGACGCACAGATCGGGCTCCCTGATAAATCAACAAAATGACCATCAGGTGGGGGCGCACGGACCGAGCTCCTGGGGCGCTCGGAACGGGCTCCTGGGGTGCACGTCCCCTGCAGCTTAAAAATTATGCTTTGTTTCACGAAATTGAGTTATTCCCTTGGCTTCAATACCTAACCCATTTGACTCCTAACTCAACAACAGTCTCTAATAACCATATGGTATGCCCAAACAATCAATTTCATACAACCAAACCTTTAAATAGAACCACATTGTGACATTCAACATGCAACTTATCTTTAATCACAAATTCAGCAACCTAACTTCCCAATGAACTTTACTACAACCCCAACAACTCAAATGGTACATGCATCACTGGGATTCCAGAATAGACAACATGCAATAACCAAAATATCAAACAAAAATGCAATCTAGTGAAGAACTCACCTGAAATTCAGCTACACAATGACAAAGATGCAAGAAATCGAAACTTGAAGCACCAACAAGTTGCTATGCACCCAAATTCGAAACCCAACCTTCTAATCCCCTTCTAACCCTTTAGAATCACAATGCAATTATTTTCCACGAGACTGCCCAGAAGAATTATATAGTCTAATCTCTATTCTGAAAAATTTACCTCTGTCTTAGGCCAAAAAATTAATGTCTCAAAATTAGGTATGATCTTTGGTAAAAGAGTTCAACCTCAACTCGGAAACAAACTTGCTACCATTACTAATATTTCGGTTTGAACTCACCCTGGATCTTATCTGAGATTTCCTATAGAATGGGGAGGCTCTAAGGTTCAGAGTTTGCAGTGCTTAAAGAAAAGGTTCTGGCAAAGATTGAGGGTTGAAAGGGTAATTTACTTAATCGTGGAGGGGAGGAGGTCTTAATTAAGGTTGTTATTCAAGTAATTCCATGTTATATTATGGCTATTGTCAATCTTCCTAAGTCCTTCTATAATGCTCTATCTACTGAGATTGCTAGATTCTGGTGGAGTAATTATGGGCTTAAAAGATGGATTCATTGGAAGAAGAGAGAGTTGTTGTTCTCTCCAAAATCAAAAGGAGGGTTAGGTTTCAGAGATTTTTCCCACATGAACTCAATAAATGCTTTCAAAACAAGTCTGATGTATCATCCAAGAACCTAATTCTTATTGGACCTCCACTCTAAAGGGTATATACCTTCCTTTTACTGAATTTTGGAAAAGCTAACAGTAGAAGAGGTAGCTCGTGGGTTTGGCAGAGTATACTTCATGGAGATAGTTGTTGAAGAGCTGTGGAAGGTGGTCTGTTGATTTGGTGTTGATATTCATATCAAAGGGGATAATTGGTTGGCTTCTGGGAATTTGTTTACACTATTAAGCAGAGTTTAACTATCTCTCATCTGAATGAGCTAGTGATTGCTAATCATATTTGGGATGTTGAAGCTTTAAGACAGAATCTAGAACTTGCTGATGCTATGTGTGCTACACAACCTCCCATCTTGTTGTCTAATCCCCAAGATTTATTGTTATGGCCATTCTCTACAGATGGAGCCTACTCAGTTAAATCAGGCTACAGAAGATTATATGATATTCACTCTCTTCCTCCAGATCAAACCTCTAGCTCTACTAGGACCCCTTAAGGAGTGTTGGACAATCATATGGAAAGCCAGGGTCCCAGAGAAAGTTAAGCATTTCTTGCGGAGACTTTATCATAATGCAATATCTACTTGAGACAATCTTACTAGAAGGAAACTTTCAAGAGATAATCTTTGTCCAATATGTAAGCAAGATCCTGAAACGGTGGAACACCTTATGCTACTATGTCCTTTGATTGAACCAGTTTGGTTTGGGTAACAAATTCTTCCCCTTCCTACTAAAATTAATGTTTCCTCGTCCCCTGTCTGATTGGTGGAGCAAGTAAGCTTCTGGGAGAGTAATGATTTGGATGTTAATACCTTGACCTCGCTTTTTATGAACATCACATGGTCTATTTGGAAGGCTAGGAATTATTGCGTTTTCAACTCCTCAAAACCTAAAACTTATGGCAGTACTTATTACTGCTAAAACTCAATATTGTATGGAGTTCCTACAATTTGTTTCCTCTAAAGATCAAGAGGTCTCTATTAGACCCCATATGAATTCTTCTAATCGGTGGAGACCGCCAAGATTTACCTTGTGAAGGTTAACTTTGATGCTGCTTTCATTAGACAAACAGGAAAAGGAAGTATGGGGGTTGTTTGCAGAGATGATAAAGGCTGAATTCTTACCGCTATTGCTGTGGGGATCTATGATCCCTCCCCTTTTGTTGTAGAGGCTTTGAGCTTGAGAGAAGCAATTTTTGTAAGTCAAAACCTTCATCTTCAGAAGGTAATATTTGAATCATATAACCTCACCCTCATTGAAGCATGCAGAGAAAGGATTCAAGAGATCCTCAATGATATATCATTTCTGAAATCTAGTTTTAAGATTTTTGGTTTTACCTAGACTTGTCGAGATGGGAACTCTATAGCCCATGAACTTGCACCATGCGATAAAGGAGGGCACACCAGCAATTGGAGTCTCAACCCTCCTCCTTCCCTTCGTCTTGTGATTGCCATGGATGTGGTTCCGTGTAACACCCCGGTATTTTCGTTTAGTAAAAATACCCAAGTGTACCATCCCTAGATTATCAGAGATATATTTCCTGCTTAGACACTGAATACCACTATAAATTTTTCGCTGAATAAAAACAAAACCGTCTTATTTACAAACAAGACCATACGGTACTCAGGCCATAAACTCTCAGCAACTATAGTATTCAGCATCATACAAGAAAGCGGAAGAAAGACATAACACCAAAGTTATAGTGTCGTAGTACATAGACAACAAAAGGAAATATAAGCTTAAGCATAAAGCTAAGTCATCAGCAACCGTCCGAGCTCAACCTACTCGTGCCTCTGCGGTCCTCGTTTTCCCTGTTTCTCTGTAAAACAACAACATATAAACAATGAGATACAATCTCAGTGAGTTCTACCGAGACCCCTACTAACACTCTCGGTTCAATTATGGATTTGTTTTAACTTAACACGGCACCGACTGCATTACTGCTAAACCCCCCTGGTGAACCATATTGTAGGACTTTCAATCATTCGTGGTTAAGTTCATAACCACGCGCAATTACATTCAACACCACACCGACTGCATTACTGCTAAACCCCGGTGAACGTGTTATAACTCTGTACGACACCGACTGCATGACTGCTAAACCCCGGTGAATCGCACAACAACTTTTTAACATAACACCGACTGCATTACTTTGCTATATCCCCGGTGAACCCCCTTACCAATAGCATTTTTTCCTATTGGCACGGAGCCTAAGGTAAGAGTGCATGACTACCCCGCCTTACACTACAAGAATTTCGGTGATTTCCGAGGGAAAAATCCCTCGGAAAAGCAGGAAAATCGGTCGCTAATTCACGTTTCCGACGGAATTTCCGACGGACAAAATTCCGTTGGAAAAACGGTCCTCGCAAACGATTTCCGACGGAAAATTCCCTCGGAAACGTTTCCATCGGAAATCCCTCGGAAACTCCCTCAGAAATATCCCTCGCCAATCCCTCGAAAATCCCTCACAAATATCCCTCGCAAATCCCTCGGAAACATTAATTCACACCAAAAAAAATAAACTATATATTTCAAATTAAGTAAATTCAACTAGCCTATAATTCCAAACCAATATAACTAAAAATCACTTATATTTCAAAACCAATGTAACCAAAAATCACAAACTATAAATCATTCAGTTACAAACTAAACTAATTAAACACAGTAATTGACTTAGGTTGCAAACATGCACTACACCAAATCAACTAGGAAAATTTCTACTAAAAAAGGAAAATTTTCTAGGAAAATTTGGCAATTTCCAAGTATGACAACTCTTGAGTTGCATTGGCAATTACAAAAGAACCACTTCCAGCAATGCTTAGTCTAGTGCAGTCCTGAAATACTGCAGTGGCATACCCAAATATAAAATCCACAGTGCCTCTGATTATACATTCCTTATAGAATTGACGACCAGAATGGGCATATAACGTGTCTTGATAGCCGAAAAAACCGCATTGGTAGAAGACTGAAAAATCTGATGAAGATATCGGGGCCACAGCTTGCAGATTTTTTGGACCTGCTGTGTTCAGAAATGAGATGCGTTTTGCTATGAATCTTGGGCCTTTGACACCTTCATAAAAATAGGTACATGAAAATTAGGTCAGAAAGGTTTCGATTTGGAAGAAGACAAGGCAAAATTGGGTCAGATGTTTACATTTGAAAGAAGACAAGGCGTTCGGTTCTTGAGAGTTAGTATAGTTATAGGCAAAAAGGCTTCACTAAATCTATAATGAAACAGAACAAAAGCACACAGAAGTGTCGTAGTTTTGGAATACACGATTTATGAATCTAATACAATAAATTAAAAACACAATGTTAAAAGTGAGTCATACTGCTTCAGCACAAATTGCAAACTATGATATATGATGCCAAATTGGAATTTTAATTTAAGTGAAAGCAGAAATCCAAGCAAGCAACTATTTCATTAAAGGTATCAGACCACTATAGTCTTTAATTTCAAAAGAAATACGATATGATGGCTCTGAAAATAAGCTTAAACAAACACGACTAGTACTGTAGTTTTAGAATACAAGATGAAGATAAGCTAAGAAAACAAAAACAATAGGACACTTCATCGTATTTTACTTGCAGTCACATAGAAGATTGTCTACCAAATTAAATCAACAGAATCCAATTTGTCTTGATGACCAACATGAAGAAAATAAATACAAAACTTTGCACAGAAAAATGAGATTAAAAAAAGTAGTAGAGAATTTGGATACATTGTAGTTACAAAAGAAGATTGTCCTTACAAAAGGGTGTTGTGTCGTTTGTCTTCAGTTTGTTTCCAACATGACTGAGGTTACTGGAGATAATAGTAGCATCTCTTCCATCTCCAATCATCACTATGTTCTGCTTCTTCTGATCAATCAAAACATTTTCATAGTAAATACCTTCCTTGATATGTATTGTAAAACGTTTCTTGCTAGATTAATTAAGGACAGCTCTCACGGCATCCATAACTCTGTTATGCTTAGTCTCAAATCCCAGCTCAAGGGCTCGATATTTTTTTCTAGATCATAAACACAAGGTAAACAAAAGGGATAACAAGAGTTCAAGTAAAAATTCTTCATAGGTCTTATTTAAAATATGAAAATCTGTTTCTCTATAGTTAACTTTTGATCAATATTCAGTAGGAAAAAGTGGTAATGACAAGAGTTGCTCTCTTTCTAACCATACAAACGAGAAGCTAGACTGCCGTTGATCATGTAAATGTAAAGGAGCATATGATGTCCTAATTCATTACTGAAATTGACACTGCAGAGTATCCTATTTGAAGGCTAATCAATACTGACATACAGAAAAGGTGTTTGTGCATTCACTACATAAGCATACTTTCAAAGAAATTTACATGGACATGTAGATGCAGACACATTGATAGATACTTAAGCATACCATAGTTATTACTTATTACCTCAGTTAAAAATTCTTGTTCTCCTTGTCTTGAATTAGTACAAAGAACTTTAACTGCAACTGTTTCACCTGTAGACATCTGTGCTTTGTAAACAGGACCAAATGCTCCATGTCCTATGATGGTTGTGAAATTAGAAGTAACCTTTTGTATATCTCTGGAAAAGGATACATGAGGTTACACAAACAGATAAATATTAAACATGGGCAAGTCTACAACACCAATCACAAAATGAACAACAGTAGGGTTCAGGAAACAACTGTGCAATGAGAATTAACATACTTGTAAGAATACTTTGGAATTCAGATGTTCTAGGTGACTCAAAAGCCAAATTAGAGTCTGATAGTGTTGTTGTTCTGGACTCAACCCCTTTGACATTAATAGGAATGGTCACTGTTCTTTGAGAACTGCTCTTCTCCACCTTTGTAGGCTTCCTTCCACACCTGAAGGTGAGTAAAATTGAAAATGACAAACTCACTCCAATCACAAAACCTATGCAAATTCCTATTACCAAAATTAATGGGGCCCTGCTCATCATCTCATGAAAACTGAATATATTCTAACTACTTCAGAATCTTCCCATGTGTATACATTACCTGAATGTATACAGACAAAACTTCAGAAAACTAATAAGAGTCACATATCTACATCTTGCTTGTTACATAAATTACATTACAATGTAATACAAAGCAAACGTTGTTTCTGCCATCAGCTATGAAGGCCAATTTAATTACTACATGTAATTGTAACAAGAGTTGCTTTTCAAATGATTTCTCTTAATCGGATAAATATTTTTCTTGCTTTGACTAAATGGCTCATCATCCACTCAAACGATGAAATCAAAAATCAATCCAACATATATAAGCAGCAATCAAATTTTGTGAATTATGATATCCTTGTAAAAAGACTAAAAGAGAAATAAAACGAAGTGACACATAGATGAAGATAAATAAGCTAAATAAACATAAAGTTCCAAAACAACTAAAAAGAAAACAATAAAGAATGTAAAGAACAAACAAAAACGATGCATGCTACCAACCAATCCATTGGTTTTCTTGCAGAGTGGGAAAGAGCTTTTCTAATGTGAATCTGCCACCTGCAAGTAACCATTAGACAAAACATAAATCAAGCCAAAGAAACATTTTCCGTATAGAGCATTTTAAAAAAATGCTAGAAATCACAGTCACTGAGGTTCAAGCCATGCAATTACTTTAGAAGATGCTTGAAGTCCTGCTTCCCCAAAACCCTCAAGTCATCACATAGATATTTTACCTGCCATACAATGACAATCAAAGCATTTAATAATAATTTAATTAATTCAATAATAACTAAACTAATCATTGTTTTTTTGATAAGCTAAACTAATCATTGTTCAAACTGTAGATTACTAAAAGTTCTCAATCCCATACTCGTTTTTGTGTTCTATTGATCCATGGTTCCTATCAGAATTATAATTACATTGTTAAAACGAAATATATGATGATTACAAATCTTCACAAAATAAAATATCACATTTCAGGAAAGTGAGAAAAACTACAGCTTTTCTAATCATCCACCATTCAATATTATGTAACAAGTATGTGGAAATAACTCATTATGGGAATTCCAGATACTAAATTAGTTTGTTGAAAGTTGAACCCAAATATGCAATGATTGCAAATCTTTCAAATGGGGATAAAAAAGGGAACATGATAAGACCATTAGAATCGTAGACTACTATTTGACTATGTTAGTATCAGTGATTTTTTTAATGACAAATATATATTGATAGGCGCACTAGGGGTGCTCCAACCCAACCACACAGAGACACTTATGAAGTTATGTATGCAAGTCAGAGATAGAAATTCATCTTTAATGGAGCCTCAAATATTCAATCTAATGTTGATTCACCATACGTACTTGAACTTGGGAATGTTGAATAACTGCTTTGGAATCTGTCCGCTAAAATCATTTGAATCTAGCAGACTACAAAAAAGAAGTTTGAACAATCCATCAGATAGTAAAATGATAATGAAACATACTCAGAAGTAGAAAAACAAAAAACATCAAAGAGTATGTCACATACACATTGATCAAGTTTGGGAGACTTCCAAGTGATTCTGGATGCAGACCAAAATTAGAAACCTTTAAACATTACATGAGAATAATTAATATATGCTAGGACTCATCACATATCTGTAAAACCAAGGAAATAAACAACTATACTTACAAGAATTGAAGCTTTTTAAGATTACCAAGGGAAGATGGTATTTCACCAGTTAATCTGTTGTTTTCCAGATCCAATCTCACCAAGCTTGTAAGATTTCCAAATTCTTTTGGTATGTCACTAGTGATGTTGTTCCCTTGTAAAGAACTGTGTGATAAATGTATAACATTAAGCAATGATTACACTTTCTTGTTAAATTCTTAGTGTATGTAAGATTTTCCCAAAAACAAGGAGACAAAAGCATGAACCCCCTAAAAACAACGAAAAAGATGAAAACCATGTACAAGAATGAACCCGTGAAGAATGAGGGAAGAGTTAAAATCAGAAAATTCACCAAAGTGCATCAAATGATTTTTCAGAAGTAACCCAATTATGCCTCCTACACACACACACACACACAAACATAATGAATAGTTGGCCAAAGTTAATCAGATACAAAGAAGATAGTATATTCAACTGTAAAAAGCTTGGACCCTGAATAAGCATATCCGGGGGTTTTCACCAATCCACATCATAACACTATAATCCAACACACCTAGAATTATGAGACTTGGAATTATTAGGGGGAGGCTAATGGATAGAACTCCCAACTTGAATTCAAAACAAATGATTTCAAATTCCCCTCAGCTGAAGCCTTATCCTATAACAGCTAATCGTTGTATGTTTCAAATGTGTTCAAAGGTACTTGTACTTCCTCAATTATAGGATCGTAGAAACTACCACGAGAATCAATCTTATCAGCTTCTCTATATATGTAAGAGCACACTGCTCATTTGAATATACCTTTGATTCAATCAATTCATATCAATTCATTTCCCAATAAAGGCAACTGTAAAACTTCTCCATTTAAAATCAGCTGGTTTTTGTGGATACTTCACATATACTTACAGAATTGTGAGACTTTTTAGAGCTCCTATTCTTGGTGTCAAGAATCATGTTAATCCCATAAAGGCAAGTGACCTGCAATGAAGTAATTATTGACTGAAATTAGGAAGATGAGATTAGGGTTCAGATTGACTGAAATTTCTTACGTATTGGGGCTTAGGGTTCAGATTGAAGCTGTAAAATTAGGAAGATGAGATTAGGGTTTTTAGTAAATCAAAAATTAGGGTTTTGATTAGGAGATAATAGAGAAGAAGTAGAATAGAATACTTACCATAGAGGAGGAGGAGGAGGAGGAGGAGAATGAGCGCTGGGTCTTGTGGTTGTTGCGTTGTTGTGCGACGAGAGGAGAAGAAGCGCTGTTGTGCGACGGGAGGAGGAGAAGCAGCGTTGCTATGCGACGGTGAGAGCGATGGTGGTCGGCGATGCGAAGGTGAGCGCGGTGGTGGCCGGTGGTGGTGGTGGCGAATAGAGAGGAAGGGATGCGGTGGTAGCGTAGGGGTAAACAGTTTGTGAATAGAGGAAGGAATGCGTAACTGAAGTGGATGATACGAGTTTTAGTTTTAAGGAAAAACAGTTTCCGACGGATAATGGTTCATTTCCGAGGGATTTAAATTCCCTCGGAAATATAAGCGAGAAATGCACTAAACACGTAGCGAGGGAACTATCCGTCGGAAACGAAGATATTAGCGACCAAAAAAAATCCCTCGGAAATATGTGGTAGGTAAATTAGCACATTCTTGTAGTGTTAGCATGTTAACATGGGTCGTCACCCAGACTCGATATAATATATATATCTACAATCATATGAACTCACAGTTCATTTGCATTAGACCGTTAATTGAACATAATACCCGCATTGGGTCGTTTCCCATAGTCGACATAATATATATATCGTGAATCATAGACCGGTTTAGACGAATAATTAATAATCATCCCGCGTCAGTTATACCATACCACGTAGGACTCATAGTCCGCTTTATTATTAATAAAACATATCCGCACCCGTGTACTATTATTCGGTTTTTCGAAACGATCTATAACTCCAAAAACAGTTCATTATACAATTTAAATCATTTATTTAATTAGGCTTTTCAATAAGATTTCAAACGCACCTGAGAACACCTCAATCGGGTTCCCGGATCAAAAGTTATCGCGAAAACAAAATCAGTGACTTCTGCTAAAAAACTGGAAAGCGTCGCGACGCGAACTGCTACCGCCGCGACGCGAAAAGAGACAGAAACATTTGCGTGACAAAACTGAGCCTGGTCGCGACGCGACCGTCTGCTGAAAAGTGCAGGTTTTCCGTTTTTTGCAAAATTCGCTATTCCGCTCAATTCTGATTCTTGTTCCGATTAAAAACAGTTTAAACAGCCATAAAGACAGATTCAATCAAATCAATCGAAATAACGGTTTTCGACTCAAAATCTTTCGAAATCAATCAACGTAAAATTCATTGTAAAACGAAATAATCGTAAGCGTAAGTAAAACTCACCGATTGTGATGAAAATCACAAATAGCCGAGATATTCCGCGAAGTTGCTTTTCCGTCATAACCACACGAACAATTCCCGCATAACTTCCACGCTCCGACAATGGCCAAATCCGCTTTCAATCTTTCCGCTCAATCACGAGACATCTCCTGGACCGAAATACCGAATTCCTCGAAATCCCGCCATTCGAACCCTAAACACCAACTAGCTTCCAATTCGCGAAATTGAACTTCGTTCCGCACTCAATACGCTTCGGGTTCGCTCCTAGTCATCCTTGAATCATCAAACACTATTCAACATCTTCAACTTCAAAATCACTATTCACTCATAACCCCAAATCTTGATTTTCAACCCCAACTCACCCAACTAGCTTCCGATCTTTCAATCGAACTTCAATCACCGATCCATCATCCTTGGGTTCGCGCCAAACACCATCCCAAGCTATCCTTGAGCTTGAACCATCAAAAACCCCCATTTCCTTCAAATTTTCGAAAATGGCAAAGTGAGAGAGAGAGAGAGAGAGTTGTTTGCGATGAAATTGGTACCAAATTGAAGAGGAAGGAACGCTGAACATTTTTCGTGTTGGAGGAAAGACGTTTTGATGAACCCTTGGTCCTCTTTTTTCCCCTTCTTCCTTCATACCCATTTCCTCTTTTTTTTCCTTTTTCCCTTTTCTTCTCTCTGTCTCTCGTTCTCTTTTTTCTTTCTTTCTTTAATTCTTTTCTTTTCTTTCACTCACACACACACACATATATTTATTTAATATATAAGTGGTAACGTGGTCAAATTACCATATTGTCTTTAATCTCTTATTTCGTTCCGAATTGTCCTTATTCCGTATTATCGGTTAACGATCCTATGACGACCAACAATTAATTTTAGCGCTCAATAAATTTACCAATTAAGTACTAAATTAATTCAATTGGGTTAATATCCAAATAATTCGACTAATTATTTTGAGGATGTTACATGCCGCCTTTAGTTTTCTTTCTCTCTTTAGACCTAGGGTTCATACTATCTAGAGTGCCTTGTACTTCTGATTGAGATCTACTTTTCCTCTACTACATTTATTAGATTTTCTGTACTTATTCCGGGTTGCCGATTTGTGTGTGTCAAACCTGGTTGGTTTGGACTCAGCTCATTTGGCTACTCTTTGTGTTGGTTTGGGTCTTGCCCACTAATTAATGAATCAATGCAATTCTGACAAAAAATAATAAAGAAGAATATATGATAAAATTTGGGGACTGAAATAATAATAACATGATGTCTATATTAATTATATGTTGATATATGTTTGATTGCATAACATATATAATGTTTGAATCTATAAAACTATATCATAATTCCAAATAACAAAACTAGGAACAATATTAGACTTAAAAGAAGCCTCTCTCTTAATTGTTGTCAAAAGTAAGAAATATGACAAACAAATTCAAAGGATCAAAGTCCAATATGCAATGCACTTTAATACAAT